>RCWM02000623.1:0-599839 GCA_003667255.2 Euschistus heros | reverse complement strand
AAGAATTTCAATTAAAACAGTGACCTATTAGCTTTAGCACCACTTTTTTAAAATTAAAATTAACAAATTTAAGTATGTATTTTAAGACAAAATCTCTTATTCAACTTCTTTAAATTAGGAGTTATTAATGACAATATAATAGAAATGTACATTACATAGTTAAGAATAGAACTGATGGCTTGTTATTATTTCATATTTTTATAAGTAATTAAATTTGTATTTTTAATAATAACTGGCTTTGAACTTAATTGATGGCTGTTACTTTTGTTTTCATACCTCGATGATAAAGTGCGTTATCCTTGAGTCATTTCGTGTTTACTTTGATCATTTCTTCTTTGTTTTAATTTGACAGAAATGTAAAAAAAAATAAAATAAAATAAATAAAAATAAAAGCATGCATATTAGCCTACGCACAAGAAAAATGTTCCTTAATTAAGGTTTCTTTGTCTCTTTTGTATTTTTTTATGAATCCTTTTTTCCAGCCAGCTGCGTTTAAATGTCCTCAATTCGCATCTGAGATAACAAAGATTTAATTATTTCCTTGAAAAATGTTTTGTGATTTTAATTGATGTTCTAATTAGGTCCTAGGACTCGAATTTCCAATGAAAATTCGTCTCTAGATGGTATGATACTTGTTTTTGCATAACGTTTTAAATTTATAGAAAAAAATGACTAATATCCTTGGAATAATGGGTTATCTCTTAGGTCTTAGGTGTTTTAATTATATAAGTACAGTGGACGCCGCTTATAAGACTCGCTTTGGGATCAACAAAAAGTGTCTTGATTGAGCGGATGAATCTTATCGACGAAAATGAGAAAATAATATTAAAACTGTCTTTAATTTACAAAAAAAAAACTTTATTTTATCAATTAATATACATAACGTCTATGATCATCAGTTCATCAGTTTCCTCCTTGTCAACTTCGTCATCGTTCATGACATTCGCTGAGCTGCTGCTCCTAGCTTCTCTCATGACACTCATAGATCAGGTCCTCAGAATACGCCTCAGAGGTTTCAAGATTGTGATCAATATTCATCCACCGCAGGTCTTTGCAGTTAAATATTCTGGCTTCTCTAATATGCAGGCATATTCCTCCTTCTCCTGCTCTTCTTCTGGTTTTACTAACAAAAACCTCCGTGCTGGAAGCAGTTTCGAATCGTCACATCACTGACGTGATTCCACTTTTCATTGGCCAGGTGTAAAGCCTCCAGAAGGATGATTCTCTTGGCGACGGTCCTTGGCTTTGAAAGTCCGTGTGCTTGGAATTTGGGTTGTCAATTCAAGGTTTCGTCTAAGAGCAAATAAGGTTTTTCGCATTTTGATCTATACTATACTTAAAAGTACGAATGATTCTTTGTTCACACGGCGTGTATCAGTGTGAAGTATTGTAGCAGGTAGGAAAACAAGTGCTTGATGTGCTTTCAATATTCCAAAAGTACATTCTTGAGCTGGGTCTTTGCCCTGGCCCTAGTCTATGCTACTAGCAACTAGCAAAAAAAATTTCGTGTTATTAACTGTTTTTATCCACCATTGTGCCTTCAAAAAAAAAACAAAAAAAACTATTAAATAAATCTCACATCGCATTTTTTATTTTGCTGTTGTAGGTCAACGGGTTCTTTTGGTTAGAGCATTAACACCTTAATTAAACACATGACTTTTTTTTTTTTTTTTTTTTTTTTTTTGAAGTTTTGTTACGTGAGGGGGTAGGGGAGATAATGACGTCTATCCTCCAGCCGAAGAGTCTGGCGACTTCGATCTTATACCAAATTCTTGCTTATGGTGTGTTATCTTGGGAGATATGAACTCGGATATCGTTTCAGAGTCGTTTCTCTGAGTCTTATAGTGAAGGCTTTGCGGAACTTGATAAGCCATGGGTCTATAAGGGGCGTCCACTTGGTCTCTATTACAAACCTGTATCAGACAGAGGTAGGTTTAAGTTGAGCAAGAAAAAAGAACAGAAAAAAGATATGATTGGATAAAAAAAAAAAAAACATTGTTCTGGAACTACCAATATGTTTGAAGGGAAAAACGGCTTAATTATATGAAATCCTTCAGATGGACACAATTTGCCCGGGGTTTAATGAATAGTCTTATGATATATGGCCATGGGGAGTACTGGTAACATAATTGCACAATATGAACCATGCGGGAGTGTGGGCCGGAGCCCTGAGAGTGAGAGAGGGTGGGGGGAGCTGAGAGCGAGGACGATAGAAAATAAGGGAAAAGTATTTAAGGGCTTTAAAGATGGCCATCAACAAATAAAGACAAAAAGTTTATCAAAATATAAATTTTATTATAACGATTACCATAAAGTTGAGTATGAGACAAAACAAAACCTTATTCCTAATTTATTGCTATAATCCATTGGTACTCTGTTTTATATATTTAAGTGTGTAGATTGTAATGCTTTTGAAGGATAATTAAACTATTTGAAGAGAATTAGCATGACTAACATTGACACTCCACAAATAATTCTATTGCCACTGGACCTCTGACCATTGAATTTTAATTGAAGCGTTAACTAAAAACATTATATTGTACTATTCACGGTTAAATGTTGGGTGGGGCCCGGGTGGGGGCAGGCCCCCGTGCTTGTGTTTGTTGAAAATTCTTTTGGTTGGGCTCCTGCAGGGATGGTTTGTGTCCAGATCTGCAACTGAATTATTTCGTAGTAGTATGTGATCAGTTTTTTTATTAGTATAGTATAGACAAGGCCAAATCTCAAGTTTTTTAACAGGAAGAGAGTGCCAACGATAGAGAGTTAGCTCCTTTGCCAAAAAAAAAATGTCATATTAAGTTAAATTTTAAATTTCACAGATAGTATCCTTAAGGACAAAAACATAACGAACGAACAACAAGTAGGCGGAAATATTCTTTCGGCTATATTGTTTACAAAACCGTTCAAAATCCTGGCAGAAGGATCTTCAAAATAGTATCTTATTAAGGACCGGGAATAACTAAAAATCATATATACTGTTGTGGAGGGGATGCTGCTAGTAAGGGATGCTAAAAAACAAATAAGTTGTGTGTAAGGTCATTGTCGGCCGCCCAATAATTCATCAGAGTCATAGGCCATGGTCTGTCTGAAACAAGTATAGCCTTTTTGTTTTAGTTTCTTCAGCTAAGAGGAGTTATATATTTTCTTTTTTAATTATCTTTTCAGATATACTTTATATTAAAGACATAACTTCTCGATATTCTTTCCGTTTATTCTCAACTAAAAATAGTGTGTTACTTGACTTTCGAATATGTTTCCATCATGACTGAAAATCACAATGTTTTACATTACATTAATTTCTCTCACCATCTTCACTTATACAATACAACAATCAAATAGAGGGGGCAATTGTTCGCATCGGCAGGACACCAACCCCTACACGCGCTCTCAGAATACCTTATTAGGCGATTAATAACCCTTGTTCAGCATTTTATTTTCGATGTTCAAAGCCGCACGCCTTTCGAGGGGAAAGGGGAGAAAGAGTTATCTCTTCTCTACATTTGAATGAGATAAGAAGAATCTCTCAAACAATCCCTGTTCAATATCTGTTTTACCTCTCATAAATATTAAAATGAGATAAAGGGGACATAGAAAAAAATAATTGATAGTGGAAGGAAGGCAACATGAAGGTAGTGGGGAAGAAGGACTAAGACAAATATCGAAAATATAAACCACATAAATAATTTTGGACATTATATAAATTTAATCAACAATTAAGATACTACTGAACTCCACCAGGTTAAAGTTAATCCAGGTGATGAACTTCTCTGTCAGAGAAGTGAAAATATAAGATAATTATAAATATAAAAAGACACAATCCTTAAGTATTTATTTGGCATAACTCCTATTATTTAATACATTTGTGTAGCGTACATGTTTCAGAGACAATTCAAGTTGCCATCATCAGGCTTCTATTTTTTTTAAAAAATTCACATTAATGACTATAACATTATATACCAATATAGTTCTACAATTATATAGAAATCTGTGTCATTTATCTCTTAATCTGTGTTATTATTTTCACATTGTCAAATTCTCCATATGTATCTTAAGCCATTATATATAAGACAGAATCCTAGTTGAAAGTGATGATTTCTGTAAAGTAATTTATATTTTACCCCTGGGGAAGGACAAAAAGGTATACTTCCTCTTAGGTGCTTCTAAAAAGGTTTTCTCAATAATAAAAGTAATGTTAAAGATTATATTATGGTGTAATATTATTAATCTCTATAACTCGGGTCAAACGAGCTTTGTTTGGTGTCGCTGTCGCCGATCCGAACCATAAAATACTTCAAAATGAATTAACTTAAACTAAGAATAAGAAAACAATATAATTCCACCTGCTTATTTCTGTTTAATGTTTGTCCTCACTTTGTCTATCTAAAAAAACTGTTACATTTACAAATACCATAGCTATTAGGGTTCAAGGGTTGATTTTTTATTTTGTTTTTGTCATTTTTATTTCTATTTATAAGTGGCCAATCTGTGTATTTGTAAAATTTTTCTATTATGTTTTTTATATTTGATTCCTAAGACCTTATAAGCGGACTGAAGATTACTGCTCGTCTTTAACAGACTACTTCAAATTTACTAGAGACAAACGATTCAAACACTCTCAATTCAGTACAAAAGAGGCTTTATGTTACATGACTGTTATTAAAACCTATTTGGACGTACGGAGTTTGAGATTTGGGGGCCAGGCTACTAACCCATCCAATTCATCTCGTAGTTAATCCTTACAATCCAAAATCCTTGCGAAAAATCCTCAATAAGCTCCTTATTTTCGCGTGACCAATAAACTTATCCATAAAGATCTTAATATTCCATATGTTGTGATTTAGCCCCAAACCAGATATATGCATCCTTCCATAGTAAGCTCCATAACCACTCCAATCCACACCTAGTCTCCCCACTGCCCCGCTTCACCTCCTCCGAGTGCGCGTCTGAAAAAGAAGATGGCCTACTAGACGACCTGTTAGTGTAGATTTATGAATTGCTACTAGTGAGTAGTTTATTCCCAAGAGTTTATTTACATGCCATTGTATTCACTACTGTCAACACATTTCCCGCCACATGTTGTATATTATTCTGTATCAGTTTAACTATACAATAATGATGTAAAAAAAATATAAAACATATTTGATTTCCTTGTTTTTTCTGCTGTGTCGTGTTTGATAATTTATTGTTTTATTTGTATAAATTTCCACTTTTAATGTTTTTCTATGTGTGTTTTTCTCACTCTCATAGTTAATATTTCTAAATTTTCATATATCAATAATTATCAAAATCAAAGTGCTGTTAGCGCATTTTTCTTTGTGTTTACTAACCTTTTTTGCCATAGTTAATATTTCTGTTGATTTATTCTTTTAATTAGAGCTTGCTTGTTTTCACGTAAATGTTTTTTACAATTCAACACAGTCAATTTATATATACTACCCATTTTTTTAATCCATATGATCTATTTCATTTTTTTATAGACCTGATTTTAATAAGCTGACTAATTATGTCACAAAGTTGTATCGAACAGATTTTTTAATCCAAGTACTTATTATGTATTCTTTGTATGGCAAAATTGTTGATTCGATTTTTTTTTCTTTTTTTTTTTGACTTTTTTTTAAGGTCAAGTCGATTTCCAGTTAAACACTTTGATCAGGCTGTAAACAAGTTTTATTTTCCTTTGAGCTATTGAGAGTCAAGTTTTTTCCAGTGGGGCTCGTTTGGAGGAAGAGAAGCTCCTGACTATCAATCTTGGTTGTTTTCTTCGGTTGCCTACAGGTTGTTTCTAGTCTTGCCCCAACCACTCTCCTTCCTCATTGTACTGAGCCTCCTTTTAGTTTACTTAAAAACTAATATCATTTTTTTTTTTTTTGTCTCAGTTTCTATTAAATGTGAAAATAATAAAATGATAAGGCCCTTGTGATATAACCTGATAAGAGCATAGAGCAGTCCAGGTAAGCATTATGAAATCATTGAAAAAGCAGTAGAACAGGTAGACATATTGTTTGAAATATGTAACTAGGAAAAATCGACCAATAATGAAAGACCTGATTACATTTCGGGGTTTCGGGTACTTATGTACTTTATGTTGCTTACGGTTTTAAATTTTCAACTAGAATAAATAATTTTCAAAACGCACACTGTTGCATTTAGAGATGGTTAGGTTATAGACGTATAATAAAACTACAGTATTGGACGCGACTACGATATTTTTTTACTAAAAAAGGTGTAAAAATAGCGAACCTGAAAACTTCTTAATGAGGGTTACAAAAAAACCGAGAACAGTACGCCTTCAGTACCGTTCACTTTGTATTCTCATAACAGAAAAGAAATTGTACCTTTTACGAACAATTTATTTATTTTTAAAATCATATTCTCTCTTATGTTATATAAAAATCATCAATTGTATTTTCAACAGAAAATTTGATTTATTGGGATTAAGTAAATTAAAAATCGTTTATACGTATATTGTTAAACTTTGTCCAGCAGATGTCCTCAGATGTCCTTGTTCATTTTAGGTTCATTACTATGTCTATTTTTTTATTCAGTAAAAAATAATCTATATCAAATGTTTAGCTCTAAAATAAAAAAAGAACTATATAGTTTAATAAATCTGTAATGTTTCTAATAATGAGATAACTATAATGATAGCTTATAATAGAGGCATTAACTTAAAGAAAAAAAGTTTTAAACTCAAAGAAAAAAGTCAAACTGTAGTTAGAAAAATACAAATTTGATTTTTTAATTCGGAATCTATCCTCTAGCCAGCAGTCGAATTTTTAGCACATTCTACAATAGCATTACTCCAACCGGGTTCAATCCCTGTTTACATTAATATACGGATAAATATTATTTTCACCAGAATTATTGCACAGTTAAGAACTACAGGAAAAACATATAATAAAAATAACCACTCCAGATAAAATCACCACAAATAGTCAATCCTCAAGAAATTCGTATGGTTTGTATGGTTTGTAATATGATACAAAATATATGAAGACACTCGGAATATATCTTTACACTTGCCCAATTTATAATGGCTCTGGCGTAACACTTATTACCCTAGCATTGATGTCAAATGATAGTTTCAAATACTTAATCCACACAAATGAAATAGAAGCAAAAAAAAACGGCATATTTTATTATAAATATAATGAAAAATCAGAAAACTTATTTCACTGAGATCATAGTAGATTTAAGATGTAAAATGGCAGTATCATGTAATATGTACCTATTTGCCTGAGATATGACATTATATTATATATACTTGAAATTAGTAGTTTAATATGATCTTTGATTAAGTTTAAAGGTTTATAAAGGACATAAAAAAAAAGTGTTATTATTTAGTTAGGTATTTTTTATTATTTAGATAGAAAAACGATGTATTTAATTTTTATTAGTTGTATGTCATTTAATCTTAGTTATTCAAAGTGCTTTGGTATATTATTTAAATTATTATTAGATGAGTATGATAATGTGCATAATATTGTAGTTGTATTAATGTTTGTATCTTATTTCATTGTACACCAATATATAGCCGAACTTCTTTGTAGTCTGGGCATGCCCTGCTTACAAATAAAAAAAAAAAAACCAAAAATAGAATGGCATTGACCTGAATGAACTAGATATCAATATTTTTATTTATTTATTTTTGATGGGATGAAGATCTCAGCAAACAGCTATTCAAAATCAGTGTGTATTCTATAGATTTTTTCGGAAATTATTATTTTTGTATGATATAATTATTATTATACACCCCTTAGTATACTCATATAAGTAAGTTCATTATAACCTATAAATATTAATGTATACCATAAAATATTGTACATATTTTTTTTACTTTTTTTTTAGGTAAGATTTTCAACCATCGTAAAGTTTTCTGAAGGTAAAACACATCCATTTCCTTTTTATGTTATTTTTTAATGAAGTGTTAAAAGTATGAAAACAAAAAAAAAACCGGAATATATTTTTTATCGTAACTGGAATTAATAATGTTAGGGATTTTTTTCTTTTTTGATTAAATTTTATGTGCATTTTACAACTCAGGTTAGAGGCACCGTGATAGATACATTATATTAGTTGAAACAAATGTTTTGTGTTTTTTAGAGAAGGTAAACAGTTTTTACCAATTTTTGTGTTTAAAAATTCTCGGAATATCCTTGGATATTGATAAGGTGCTCCGCTGTTACCAGGCAGTTGCAAGTGCTGCATTCTGGTGGAGGATTGCTTTCAAGTAGGTCCCGCTGGGTCAACTTCCTGTGTCCAATGTTAAGTCGCCTAATTACTGTCTGTTCTCTCCTGTTTATTGGGAGTGCTGTTGCTGAGAGATAGTTTTCATATATCCTTTTCATTTATTTGTTTGAGGAACTTTTGCGCAGAAGTTGAAATAGGATTCTCTGTAAAGGTTAAATACAGATTTACTAAAGTCGTAGGGAGTGACTTTGATAATGGGGAAAAAGGGAAACAGTTCTTGCTTCCTTTGCGCTTATGTCGGTCAATTCATTTCCTTCTATATTAGTCTGGCTAGGAACCTTAAGAATTTAATATTTTATTCAGGTTTAGGGCTGAGTTATTTTCATTAGGATAGGATTTTTGGTTGAATAAAAGTTTTGGATTGCCTGAAGAGCAGAGTAATATTAAAAACAATTATAAAGATTCTTTAAAATAAATTGATTGAAAAATACATTTAGATAAGTAAATTAATTTTTTTTTTTTTTTAATTGAAAGTTCAAGCATAAATTGATGTGTGAAATGACTATGTGGTCAGAAAACACAAATATATATCACTACTTACAAGAAAATGGATGAAGAAAACTAATGGAATCATAACATAACATTGATCGACACAAATGAAAAATCAGTTGGTTAGAGAATGGTGAAAAGCCTAGCAGATCCTTTTTTGATTAGAGTGATATTCCTAGGAATACATTGATTGCCGAAATTAGCTTCCGTGTTTTTGATTGTTCAAATTACATTGCACTTAGCACCCTCGGTCTGCAACTTGTACAATGCGGTGGTTGTTAGGTTTCTCATCTGGTAACCGTGGGGGTGAAAGCTGAATGTCCTATTCTTAGTCTCTTCAAGATATTTCTTCTATTCTTGATTTTTCTACAAGATGTAGTCAAGGGTCGGGGTGTCTTGTTTAATTTCTTGAAGTTTACTGCGTATTCGGTTCCATTTTGTTTTCCAGTGTTGGAGCAACTTTTTCTTCAGTATGTTTTAAGTCAGAAGTGTTTGTAATGTCTGTAATAATGGTTCCTGTTTGGTTCAGTCTCGCGATATTTGCTACACTGTCTGCAGCTTCATTTCCGGAGATGCCATAATGTGAGGGTACCCAACATATGCAGTACTTAAATGTTATACATTAGTTAAATATTGAAGCTATTTATAGATTTGTTAGCGTTTTCGGCTTAATTTGTAATTCATTTGATTTCATGAGGTTTTAATTAAGATAAATTTTGATATCTAACTTTAAAACTAAAATTAATAGAAAAAAACGATTACCAAAAACGTGTATTAATTTTATAAGATTTAGCCAAGGAATAGTTTAAATTGAACTACACATACAGTAGCATTTCAATAAAAGTTATGCTTTAGAAAATATCTTTTTAATTCTATTTTAAATAATTATTTATGCATATTTACAACTGTATGTAATATATATACCTCAATGTAAATGTATTAGAAGGTTATATTTATAGGCCAGTAAAAATAAGGGTTTGCCGAAAAAAAAAACTGCGGAACTTTTATTTCAACCACAGCAACTATCGGCTTCATTATCAAAATCGCAAAAAAAAAAACGTTATTTTGTTTTTTTATCTATAACGCGATAACAATGCTTTTTTTTTTGAAGAAAGTCTTCAAATATTAATTGTTGCTGGAACTAGTGCCTACATAATGAAAATCGGACCATTTTTCGCGTGTGCTACGTTAATGGAAAAAAAAATAGAAAAAAATTGGCAAACTTGCCGTCAGTCCCACAGCTCCGCGAAAACACGTTTATCGTACTCTTTGGCTATAACTCTGAAATTATTTGTCCGATACAACATTACTTTTTTCATCTTAAATCTGATTAAATTTACTATAAGAATCTATAAATGAAGCTTTAATCAAACCCCGTAAAATGTACATGCCAGCTCGCTAATAAAAAACGTACTGTTGTACAAAATCCAAGTGTTTTTTGGCACGTTGGTCGCTCTAACTCTTCAAATATTTGTTCGCGATCCCAAATTTCTTTTTTTCTATCTCAAAGCTGATTAAATTCGCTATCGGATGCTTATATATATGTAGATTATATTAAATCCTGTAAAACCACCAAGATAGCACGCTAAATGTGTATGTTTGGCAAAATATGTAAATTATGACCATGTTCAGTAGACTGGTGTGGGTATTTCACGGTTGTTAATTTATAAGTTACATATATAGGATCTAATAGTAAATTTAACCAGCTTAATGTGTTTAGATGAAAATATTAAATTTGGATCGCACAAATGGTTTTGGGGGTATAGCGAATAATGTGCCAAAAAAACGTGTATTTTACAAAAGTAAGTGATTTTCAGCGTGATAGCTTGTGTATTTACAGAAACAAAAAAAAAAAAAAAAAAAAAAAAACATTTTGAATCGGGCAAATACTTTCGGAGTTATAATATCCTATATAATATTATATCCCAGACGCCTAAAAAACCCGTGCTGTTGTTAAAACCATGGTTTTAGGCACATTTATCATTATAACTCCGAGAGTATTTGTCCGATTCAAAATGTTTTTTGAAGATCCATTGAGGATAAAAGTTCCGCAGTTTTTTTTTTTTTTTTTTTTTTTAACGGCCTTTTGGAGCCTTATTTTACTGGACTATTATTAGAAGACCTCATTTAAATTTTTTTAACTTTTTTTTTTTTAAGTATAATTATTTATGGATATTTAGTACTGTATGGAATAATCTACTCCTAAAAATTGTCTCTAGGTCATCTTTTTTTTTTTGTATTTCTTTTCATTCAAATAACTTTGATTCATGGATTTTTGAAAACATTTAATAATAATAAAATGGCTTAGCGAACTCGATTGTTCGATTGCCGACACCGCTAACCCATTGATAAACACACTTCCCTCAAAACCATTCTCTCAAAACCCAAACTCCTAAAGTCAGCCTTCATGAAATCCTCTCATCTACGCCTTGGCCCTACCCCTCGATTGTTTACCCGACGGCTCAAAATTGATTTATTTTTCCGGAATTTGGTGATTACTAAACCCAACGACTTTACATGCCCCATTTAAACGCCTCCCTGCTATTACCTCAACTGTCTTTACTGGATATAACTTCCGCAGTTCCGCATTGCGAAGCCTCTATTTTTTTCTTTTTATTCATCCTCTATTTGAGCCAAATATTCTACGCAGTACTTTATTTGAAAACATTTATATAAAAAAATAATTTTACTGGGAAGCCAACAAACATATCACAGACATTAGGAAATGACTAGAAGATCATTGATTTAGTGATAAAATTTATTTCAAAAATGTAAACTGTTGTACTGTATTTAATTTGTTTTTTGTAAATTATTTAGAGCGTTAAAACCTAATAATATAAATAATTTTCTATTATTTTTGTCTGAAGTCTGATTTTTTATAATGTATGCATGTAGACTCTTACACGATGGATGCCATATTTGGTTTACTCTTTCTTTTTTTTAAAAAAATATATTTTTTTTTTGTTTCTCTATATTGAAAAAAAAGGAGACAACTAGTAAACAGGCCGCATGAAAGGCTTTAGAGTGAAGGTGTAATATCCGCTGCAAAGTGTAAAAAGAAGGATGATAGGAAGGGGTGGGGTAGGAAAGGGTGGGGGAAGGGTTATACTTGAAGCAATATCCCCACCGAGTGGAATATGAGAAACGTCTAAACAGATTTCCCGATATCACTTCCTCCGTATTTGATCTAGGATTTGTGATCTGTCCAGTCTTCCTATATATGTCCTTCCATGTCATGTTTCTTGTGTTTGTCTCTCTTATAAATGTTTTAAGATGTTTAGAGGCTTCTTTTATTGCGCTTTATAGGTTTTATAGTAATTAAAATATTTATTATTTGTGCATATATTTCTATATTACTTTTATTTCTTACAGCTTAATTTCAATCGAAATATTTATGAGTTGCAGTCCTATTACTTACATTTGTGATAATTTTTTTTTTTTTTTTTCATTTATTGATATTTACAACTGTACAAAATAATATACAACAAGTAAATGTGTTGACAGTGAATACAATGACATGTAAATAACTTGTGAAGATCTACTCACTAGTAGCACTTCAATAAAATCTACACTAAAAGGTCTCTAGGCCATCTTCTTTTCAGACGCCTCGGAGGATTATCAGGGATGGAGGAGGAAGCAATTTAGGGAGACTAGTGGATTGGAGTGGTTATGGAGCTTACTATGGAAGGATAGGTATCTGGTTTGGGCTAACTCAGCAACATTAAGGTCTTATGGATAAGCTTATTGGTGACAAATTAAGGGGCATTTAGGATTTTTCTAAGGATTTTGGTTTGTAAGGATTGGATACGAGATGACTTGGATGGTTTAGTAGAGCCTCAAAGCTCAACTCCGTACGTCCAAATAGGTCTAATAACAGTCATGTAAATAAGTCTTTTTTGTAATTAATTGGGAAGTTTGAACGTTTGTCTAGTAAATGTTGAAGTAGTCTGTAACGACGGGCAGTTTCTTGTCGCTTTAGTCTTGTGATAATTAATATTGAAAAAGTATGTATACTAATAAACAAATAAATGTGTTCGATTCCAACCTTCAAGAAACGAACGAACGTATTTTAGGGGACTATTATTTTATTTCCTTAGTTGTGGCAGATTGTAATATCTTTCAAAATAAAAACCAATTAAATTAAAAAAAAAAAAAAAATGTTAAAAATGAACTATTGAACCGTTAAAATTTCTGAACTGGGCCAATTTTCCAGCCAGTAAGCCAAAAACCATTTCCCCTGGTAATCCAGAGAAGATCTATATAGATTCGGCTATCACATCACGAAGCGGGAATCATTTGGAAGCGGACACCTAAAGCCAAACCACGGCGACGGAGGGCTGGAGTGTGCTTTGTCTTCCTACCTACATTAGTCCAATCCTTTAAAAAAACGGATGGAACCTATAAATATACCTGAGGACCGTTATTCTCTTTCCAAACCCTCTTCGCAAGCCATTCCTTAGAAAAATAATTAATTTACGTCAAATATAGTATGATGGGACTGTTATTAATAATACATATACCATTAAATATAAATTATAAAAATAAATACGTTCATTTTTAATGAATCCATTGAAAAGTAATCTTTTATTTACAGATTTCTTCCCCCTGTTAATTAGTATTTTTTATTCAGTTTTGAACTTGTGTTTCAAATACTTTTTTTTTTTAATCGTATATTGAATTTTTATTTTATTTTGTGAATATTCTAGCTTTTCCTTTAGGAATTTTTAAAATTATATCCCTTACTAAAAATGACTCGATTGAGAAAATAACTTTTAAAATTTTTTTTGTGAAAAATTTTATATAATTTTTCTCTAGATTTTCCTTTGCCTACCTAGCTACTTCACAGTAAATACAATGCTTCATTGTGCAGAAATAGATTTTTTTTACATAAAACTTATTGTTAATAATTTTTAGACAATTTATTGTTAATTTTTTTTAATAGATTTTTTACCAATTCTGTCATACAGCAGTATCACACATTTTTACTATTTAAAATTGAAAGTAATGGAATATACTTGACTTATTACTTTATTCTTAGAATTATTACTTTCATAATACAATTAAAAGTTCATATAACCAATTAAACTTTGTAACTTTTAAATGTTATCCATAGTTCATATTATTGTTTCTGAATATTAATATTACTATAGGCTTTTAGTAATATACAGAAATGTAAAATAAAAAAAAGAGTTCGTAGTAATTTAAAGTTTAATTATTTTCTAAAGCCCAATCTGTTCTATGATTAGCTCGATCCTGGGACACCAAGTTTTGCTTCAAGATTAAAAAAAAAAACATGAAGTACGTTCCTCTATTAAAGCTTTTTTAATGAATCCGGTTTAAAAAAATTAGCCAAATAACAAATAATAACGAAAATGGCGTTTCATTTTTGGTTATGTGAATGAAGACGAAAGTAATATAATTAATGAATTTAATAACCCATTGATTAATATTTATAGGCTCCTAATTGGATGGATTACTTATCCCTACTTCTACTTTTATTAAATTAAGTAATTGTAGTAACCTAATCGAATCCACTCAATTCAAGTCTCTCAACTTGCTTCTCACTCAATTCCCGATAACCCTCTAAGGCGATGGCCTATTGACTTGTTAATGTAAAATTTAATTAAGTGCTAATAATAGGTAGGCAGTCCTAAAGGATGCTATTTTTCCGATCTGCCAGGATTTGGCGACCGAAGGACATCCTTGGCCACTATTTTTTCCCCACTTATACTCGTAATTAGTTTTCGTCCTTAAGGATAAAATTTTTTTCTTCCAAGATATAATAATTTTATTATGATGGTTGTATTGTTGACTGTGTGTTTTTACTAAGGAGATGAATTTGTCAGGGGTGCAGTCAAGGTTGAATAAACACATCCAGTTTTTAAATGAAAAAACTTATATTTTTGCGTGCCTACGTTTCGACCTGCCTTGCAGGTCTTCATCAGGGCTAAAATAACAAAAATTGGATGTGACCAAGATGATACTAACATTAAAAAAATAAATAATTCAAATAATTTAAAAAATGAAAAAGAAACAAGAAAAAAATCTGCAGTTAATTATATAATTGAATACAAAATAGTAGTAAAGTCTAGTCGAAGATAAAGTTGTAATAGAGTAATTAAGTAATTTTAATTGAATAATATAAATTTAAAATTTTGTAAACTAATACAACAATACAAACTAATGTAATAATTTTATTAACAGATGTTTTTTATTAGGAATTAAAAAAGGTATAAGGGATCTATATGAAAAGGAAAATGGTAAAATAGAAAGGTAAGCAAAATAATAAAGTTGGCATAACAATAAACGAAGGAAGAGGTTGGGAAAATATGATAAATTAAAATAAATGGACTTACTGAAGTAGTCTAGATGAAGGCTTGACTAACAATGACTGTTAAAAAAATAAAATCAGGGAAAAGGGAGGAGGAAATGACTTGCAGAAAGTAATTAAGGGTGGCAGTGGCTAATATAACATATGAACATATGAATGGACTAATAATTTTATTAGTTTTTGTCCTTACGAATACTATTTTAAGATGGCGGAAGGATATCCTTTGGCCAATATGTTGAAATATTCCAGAATTTAACGGTTTTAAGTTATCCGAAGGATATTCCGCCTTTGATATCCTTGTAGTTTTCTTCCTGAAGGATACTACTTTGAAATATTCTAGAATTCAACGGTTCTGTTTATTTGTTTATTTTGTTTAACGTCACTTTTTGCTGCTATGGCTAATCGGATGATGCTACGGTGTGAGTCCTAAATTTTTACCCATCCAGGTATAATTAGGATAGGGATCTTTAACGAGTACCTGACATCGCACAGGCTCGGGACCCCCATTTTACGTCTCTTCCGAAGGACGGCATAGCTAAGGATTTTTTACGCCCTTTAAAAAATCCTAAGGTCATCTGCCGGGCTAGAAACCCGTGATCTTGGGTTTAGTAGGTTGCTATGCTAACTACACCATAGGTGACCCTATTTAACGGTTCTTTACAAATTATTGATATGCAATGAATGAAATTTAATATTTTACAAATTTGTAACACATTAATTTTAAAATTTTCGGATTAAACTTTTTACTTTACTAGGTTGATTTAGCATAATATATTATAAGAAGAATAAATTTATAATAATGGAAGAAATAAACAAAAACATACACAAAATAGAAAAAAATATTGTAACTTAATTAAAACAAGTACGTTCTTGAAAGTAAAATAAATAAATTTCGAACAGTAAACTTTTATTACATTTGAGGAGTAATTAACTTATTTATTACTTGGATTCTTTTAATGGGAACTAAACTATCTCTATATTAACGCCTTGTTAATTAATTTATTCTTATAGTATTTTCCTAGTACCTAAATATGTATCCCCATTTCCCCGTAATTTCGACATATCTCTTGTGTGAGATCAGAACTTACATCTTTTATGATGGAAAGTTCTCTGAAGACACTCCGGGAGAGGTGTGGCTAAAATGTTCCCAGATGTGGGAACTTAGATCGTGCTAGGTCTGAAAGAGTCAGTTATGATTGTGATTACTGCAAATAATTTTTTTTCCTGTAATAAATAAACTCTCTACCATTTCGAATTGTTTTATTCTGTTTTAGAGTATTAAAAGACTTATATTTACACACACCATTTTTTCTGTTGCTATTTTGAAAGCTTTTTGTAAATCGTGGTTTTTTAAATGAAATAATTGATGTTAATCAGTGTTTTGCTTTCTCGCATTTAAGAAACTTGTTACAGTTTTTAATGAAAGACAAACATCTAGAAATTTTCAAGTTAAAAAGTAACTTTAAATCAAAAAATACAAGAGGGTGCACATATTTACACCTTTCCGTGTATAGTGTTGTGAATATCAATAAATTATATTAAAAAATGAAAAGTAATTATAGTTATTATTTCAATATTACTTTTATATTTTGGGGCTGCTTTACAAACTCCGTAATTTCCTTCCTTCCACATACTTCCTTATTATCCGCTCCTATCTCAGTGATAGAAACTTTAAAGTTAATCATTTCTCCTATTCTTACCTCTTCGTCCAAACTGCAGGTGTTCCTCAAGGTAGCATCCTAGGTCCCATCCTCTACACGTTATTTACAGCTGATATCCCGACCCATCCTAGCACCGTCCTTACCACGTATGGTGATGACACATGTGTGTTATCAGTAAGTACTGATCCCTTCATTGCCTCACAAAAACTCCAATTTCATCTCATCAACCTTCAAGAATGGTGTCGAAATTGGAGATTTAAAATAAATCCAAGCAAATCCCACCAAATAACCTTTACCCTTCACCGTAAACCAACGAATTCTCCCGTCGAACAGATCCGCTATCTTGGACTCCAACTGGACAAACGTTTAACCTGGAATCCACATACGAGACTAAAAACGGCAGGAAACTGCTCGTCGTTTTCGACTTCTTTAATATTTACTAGACAAACGTTCAAACCTTCCAACTTATTACAAAAGACTCATTTATAAGACAGTAATTAGACTTATTTGGACATATGGAGCTAAGCTTTGGGGCTCAACTAAACCTTCAAATTCTTCCCGTATCGAATCCTTACAATCCAAAATCCTTCGAAAAATCCTTAATGCTCCTTTCTTTGTTACAAATAAATTTATCCATAAAGAGCTTAATGTCCCATATATTGCTGATTTAGCCCAAACCAGATACCTGTCCTTTCATAGTAAACTTCATTTACTCAAAATTTTTTTTTTTTTTGGAGGCTAATGATGATTAGTTCTTTTCCTGTTTCGCATGTTATTGTAATCATAATCAACTCATTTACTAGATGTATATATTTGTACAGTTGTAAATTTCATTCAAATGGATATTAAAAAAAAAAAAAAAAAAAAAAAAAAAAAAAAAAAAAAAAAAAAAAAAAAAAAAAAAAAAAAAAAAAAAAAAAAAAAACTTTTCTTAATAAATTTTCTTAATTCTTCTTAAATCTGCCATAACTTATGCTAACGGAATGATTTAAAAACACTAGGAAGAAGCAATTTAGCCCGAAGGTCCTCATGATATGGCCGCCCTCTTTGATGATGCATTTGAATTTGGCTGGCAAATTAACATGACTTTATTAGGCCTTCTCTCTAAAGGACTCACTTAGGTTTAAAACCCTTGAATATTTGAGGAATGTCCCTGTCCCTTTTATTCTCAGCGAAAGCAGTGTTTCGATCCCTTCCTTTTAATTTATTCTCAGCTGACAACCCTATTAAATAATAAATGATTAATCTTTCTTATTGCACATGTTGTTTACGATTTTTTTAAACAGGTTAATAACGGAACGGTATTAAGATATTTGTACTCGGTGAGGAAGATCTTTTATTCAGCATTTTTTTTTTTTTTTTAAATCAAAAGTATTATTGGAATATATGAAGAATGAGGCTGTGAGCTGAGACAATAATCTTTCTTAGAAATCGTTAGCACATGTGTTTTAATACTGTTTAT
The DNA here is from genome assembly GCA_003667255.2 of Euschistus heros. NCBI lineage: Eukaryota > Metazoa > Arthropoda > Insecta > Hemiptera > Pentatomidae > Euschistus > Euschistus heros. The sequence goes on along the minus strand of RCWM02000623.1, from coordinate 581,646 downwards.
TTTTTTAATAATAAGGCTTATTAAAATTTACAATTACAAAACATTTAGTATTCATGTGCCGGTCTAAAGTCCTCTACATGATTAACATAGTTTTATACTTTAGTAAATAGTTTTACTATTAGAAGATAATCTGTGAACAGTCTGGAAAATAAGGAAAAAACAAAACAAAAACAAAAACAAAAACAAAAACATAATAAAATAAAATATAGACCTAAGAGTACATGTTTAGTTCTTTTGTGCGTTTATCTTTGAGGAAATTTTTTATCATAGTTACCAATTTCTTTAACTAGGGAATTTTCTGAATTTGTATGCTTTCGTTTGTTATTTTCATGTGCTGTTTATATTTTCATCAGTAGCATTCTTACATTATATTTTATTTTTTCATTGAAATTTACAACTACTTTTAATATAAAATAAAATACATCTTCTATGATAATGCTGAAAGTTCTCTATTACTTGCAAAGCAACTACCCATTGTTTCTTTCAGACCGCTTTTTCTCTGTTCGCCAGGGCTCAGATATCTCCTCCATCAAACCTATTTTAGCAGGAGTCCCTCAAGGCTTAATTTTAGCACCTTTTCTATACTTAGTATATACCTATGACATACCGACGAACAATAACGTGTTAACTGCTACTTACGCAGATGACACTGCAATCATGACTAGAGACGCGGACTCAACACAAGCCACCTTAACACTTCAACACAACCTCAACGAGATTCAAACTTGGTGTAAGAAATGGAAAATAAAACTTAATTATGACAAATCCCTTCATATTACATTTACACTACGACGCAAGACCTGCCCGCCTGTTTACATTGACAACCAACCTTTCCATCAAACTGAAAAAAGTGACATACTTAGGACGCTTGATAGAAGACTGACATGGGGCCCACACGTCAAGACAAAAAAAACAGACGTTACAGTTAAAACTACGACTTCTATACTCAGTACTTCACAGAGGCTCAAAACTAAAGCTTAACATTTACAGTTACATGCTAAAACCATCTGGACGTATGCATCGCAAATTTATGGACCGGCCAAAAGAACACATATTCAGAAAATACAGACATTTCAATCTAAATTCCTAAGACTGATAACAGACTCCCCTCCTTATGTGTCAAACGATATACTACATACAGACTTACGTATTCCGACAGTTAAGAGCCATATTCATAAACTTTATCGACAATTTCATGAGAAACTACGTGGACACACTAACAAACAGATACATAATATGGCAACAGTACAGATACCAGACATAACTCAACGGAGGCTGAAAAGGAAGTGGATGAGGGATCTCCTAGTCTAATCGCTAATAATTTAGTTTCACGCCTGGAGATTGTACCACTGGGTGCTGACTCCCTCATGCCTGATCATGTCTGTTGTATCAATGTAATTTCACATTCACTGGTTGTCCATTGTGTACAGTTGTGAATAAAGTTATTATGTTAAAAAAAAAACAAAAAAAAAAAACTACCCATTGGTAGCATTTATAATAGTTCTATATATTAAAAGTTATATATTAGAAGGTCCCGTAGCCATCATCTTTTCAGACCACTCGGAGGGTTATCTGGAATAAAATAAAAAACAAGTTGAGAAACTAGTTGATTTGAGTGGTTATAGGGCTTACTATGAAAAGCTAGGTATCTGGTTCAGGCTAAATCAGCAACATATGGAACATTAAGGTCTTTATGGATAAGTTTATTTGTTGCATAATAAGTAGAATCGAGGATTTTACAAAATATTTAGAAATCTCCCCCAAGCTCAACTCTGTATATCTAAATAAGTGAAATAACTGTCAGTCTTTTGTAATTTATTGAAAGCTTAGAACGTTTTTATAGTAAATGCTAAAAATAAATTTATAAAGAAAAGAAAATCAGGATAGAAAGCCGAGCCGGTATACGCCAAGTACTTCAAGATAATTCATCTTAAACCTTGGATGCCAGATTTCACGAGAAATAAAGAACCGCCCGGGAACTCAAGCACGGATTCTTCTCCGATTATTTTCTTTTTCATGACAATTTTATTCATAAGGAGTGGTCGGAAGGCAATCTCATTGATAAAATCCTATTAACTTGCTCAATAGTATTCCCCTTTTTATTATTCAGGTCCGATCTCTCTTTCCTTTTCAACTCAAAATATTTTATTTTCATGAATTGAATGCATATATATATTTATAATATTCCATTGATAAATAAATGAATAAATTGTATTATTAAACGAACACACACACTTGTATACACTCGGACCTCAGCTCACCCTATTGATTTTTGAATCTAATACATGGCAGAAAATGAGAAAAAAAAAAAACATGAATTTAATTGAAATCTGAAAAAAAAAAAAAAACATATGTTTAAAAACCAGCTCAATCAAAATAATTTTTATTTATAAATAATCATATAGCACTAATAATTTAAATAAGAATAACGATTTGCAATGATATACCAAAGGTTGCCAAAACAAAGATAATCGTTTTTGGAAAAATTGAATGGACAGAGTGTGAAAAGCTATTTGTCCCTCCTGTAAAATTCCTAAAATAGGATTGAGCTGGCTTTGGTACTAAACGCCTCATATACAGGTTGTGTAACACAAATTCAGAATTTTTATTTCAATCTTTTATTTCAATTTTTCAATCTGTTTTGTTACGAAGTCCTCAAGTATTACTAAAACATTTTGTACTGCATATTTGAGCCACGTCATTAGTATACATTGTGACGGTATAAAAAATCTGCTAACGATTTCCTAACTACGTTTCATTTCAAAGAAATGCCTAACGAATGAAGGATTTAAATAAATTACGATACCAAGAAATGAATGATAATGAACCAGTACGGAATGGATAATGAAATATCTCTCAACCGAATTTAAATTGACGGTTGAAGAGGGAATTTAAATTGCCACTAAGACCACGAGAATATTCATATCCTGAGGCAACAATAAATCCTGGAACCCGCTGCCTGTGGCTGAGTGTGCCTTTAGGGAGCTCTCTTTAAAAATTAACGAATATTTCCTCGGTGCAGCTGCTACCCCCAGCCACTCTCTCGCGCGCCCTGCACTTTAAAGCCTCGTGGGGAACTTCTCATAAACAATTAAAAATGCTTACAGTGTCCTTTTTTTTTCTTTTTGCATTGTTTTTACTGCAACCGTCATGTGAATCATTAAGGTGCGAGCAATGTTTGAATTAAAAATGGAAAAAAAGCTTGTTTTAAAATTCTTGATATTTATTTTGGCATCGAATTCATGAAGAATAAAATAAATATTAATTCAGATAATAAAAATTCAAACGCTATTTTTTTGGTGCGTTCACCATAAACACGTTTATTTATTTTTATTAATTTAATTATGCAGTACGGAGGGGGGCGGGGTATTTCTGTAGTCACCTTTTAACGTGGGGTCCGGAAACCCTCCTGGGGCACACCCAGCATCTATAAATTGGGAAACCCTCGTTGCGGAAACACTTGGTGGTTCAATGTGATTGCGAACCAAATCCTTTCCTTTACAAATGTACGAAAATAAATCCATGTGAATGTATAATTTATTTATATATGTTTAAAACTAGCATTCCCGGTTGCTGTTTCACCCGCTCTCATAAGTAAAGAACTTCCATAATTTTTACTAACAATTAATATTTTATTTATTTATTCATAGAAATCTTGTATTGGATAAAGCACGAAAATAGGACAAATAAATTTATAATACATCGGAATAATCTCCATTTTAAATTGCCTCTCGAAGTGAGAATGATTTGATAGTTAAGGTTTCAAGTTCTGATGTTTACAGTCCTGCATATAATTGACGGCGAGATAAGCAGTCGCAGATCTTTTACAACGTTTTCTTAAGTCTGGCCTTGTTAAATGGTAATTGCAATAGTTAAAAAAATAATTTAACCCTTTGAATTTAAATAGGAATTATCGGAATTCTAGCAATAAATGCAATAAATCCAGTCGCTGTTCCAGTGAGAATTATAGCCTCAACGATGTTTCCGCACGTAGCTCTAATTTTTAACTTGATACCATTGCACCGATTAGGTGGTTGATAGTCACATAAAAACATATTGGACATCCATTTTTTTATTTTATTGTATCAGTTGGTAATTCAGATGGACAGAGAATATTTACTATTTTATTAGCTATATATTGGTTGATTTTCAAACTTAACAGAGAGCCACATATTTTTATTTATTTCATTTTCTAAACAATTTAATTGAAAATAAGTTAATTATCAATTTAAAGCTTTATATTATACCGGAGCAGTTTACCCTCTCCTGGAAAATGGCTTTCAACACCTGCCATTCGATTTCCAAACTTCTCTGAGATCCGCATTTTCATCGCTATTCCAATAGCAATTTTATTAAAGTAAGTAGAGAAACGATGAGGGGTGCAGTCATGTAAATAAAGACATCCAAGTCATTAAATAAAAAAAACTTTATATTTGGCGTGCCGACGTTTCGACCTGTCTTGCAGGTCTTCTTTAGGGTGATTGTGGTCTGGTTGAAAATTTGTTGTTAAATTGTTAAACTAACAATCATGTGTAGTCAAAATTTTTAAAATTGTCAACTACGGATTCATCACAATTTGATTAAAAATCGGTAAATATTATTATAGCTAAACCTTCCTTTAACAATGAAGATGATGTTGCTACAATTTGGTTGAGATTGGTTCAGTAGTTTTCGCCTGTAATAATCACAAACGAAAAATGTCTTGTCCTTTTGTATGATAAGCAACTTCTGTGGACCTATACAGATAGGATTGTAGAAGCCCTTGCAACATATTTCAGTGATAACTTGAGGTACACCATGATGGTATAGAAGGATCAATACAATTAGGATTGATGAATTAATTGCCACTTCTGTTGAGATTATTTTATTAGAAAACTAGTTTCGAATGCTAAACATTCATCTTCAGTTCTAAAACATACAAGATTTTTTCAATACATCAGTACTACGTTACATAGATTATATATACTAAAGTTTTAAAAAAAGGTAAGACAGGAAATCAAGCATGGGCAATCACCTTCGAGTTAACTAAAACACTGAATTCGTGGGAAGTAAAAGGGGGGGGGGCAGGTAGGTTAAGTTTTTGATTTACAATGGGGTATCCCTCATGACTCATTGGCCTAAAATTAAATACTTTTGAATCACTATAAATAATAAAATCGTTTAAAACCGATCCAGATTTTTGTTTAAATGATCAGATAAACATATCGAATACCCCCATTTTAAATTTGTTTCCCTTAGGAACGGATAAATCCAATGATTCATGAGGGAAACCCCATTGTAAATCAAAAACATTCATGTTTAGCATTCGAAACTAGTTTTCTAATAAAATAATCTCAATAGAAGTGGCAGTTAATTCATCAATCCTAATTATATTTCAGTAAAGTTTTGATATTTTATCAACGCGTCCTCTCTGTGTTGGCAAATTTGCTAACACTTTATTTTTCTGTCTCTATTATCTGTAAACTTGTCAACAAAGCAAGACACAGAGCAAACGTTTTTATTCATCAACAGAACATGTTTTAACTACTGAAAGCGCTACATTCGTTTACTTGGTTTTGGCCAATGGGCCTCCTTTCTTCATCTGTCCAAAGTCTTTCAGTCATTTTCTTTTGAACTTCTTATCAATCAGCTTTCCAACTGAGGATTTTAGATCTAAGAATGTCTCTTTCTAGGACTTTTTTGGGCAATTCCTGCCAGCTCTCGAGGTTCCTTCTCCCATACATTTGAAAAGTATCTGTTGTTGCTTTATTCCTATTTTCATAAAATCACAATATTCTTTTAGTAAGACGATTCTTGTATATTCTTTTGATGTGTCCGTAAAAAATCAGTCTTCGTTTATAATTGGCACTGTTAATATCTGAATATTGTTTATAACAATCCCATTTACTTCTGAGCCTATATTGTTCTTCTGAGAGTTTCAGACCAAGAATTTCCTTATAATTTTACATTTTTGTTTCCTTATGTTGTCGGTATCTAGTTTTCCTGTTTCTAAACTAGTGATGGGTCGTTCTGAGTGGAACGGAACGTGGAACTGTTCCAGCTTTGAACCGGTTTGGAAAGAACAATCGCCCAAGTTTTTCGTTCTACCTGAAACGAAAACCAACGCCAAGAGATTTCTCGTTTCGTTCCCTCGGTGTAGGATTAAGATAGCACCTCTGGTTTCGTTCCACCCAAGGTCGTTCCGAATGCTTTGTTGCGTTGATCCTTCCGCTGTTGATTTCCTCCCCCGTCTCCATCGTTTTACCACCCTGCCCATGGGCATCTTCAAAATAAACCGCTTTCATTGAAATTTTCAATTCTACTGACAGTGCTCGGCTTCTTCTTCCGGATTCAGAGAAATGAACCACACAAGGTTTTACTGCTTATGTAATTAAATGATTTTTTTAAAAGCTAATCAGTCACAAGAATTGATTACTCCTTTTTTTCTCGGAACCAATGCAGTTGGAAAATCCTCGCTCAATTGTGCACTATACTTGAGCTAACTGTTTGATTGTTTGTTGGGGTTTATAGGCATAAAACTTGAGCTAACTTCCCCCTCCCCCAAAAATTAAGTTCTTGATTGAATAAAACTATTTTAAAAGTATACATATTTTTAATAATTATACTTAGCTATTTAAACCTACATAATAAAGCTAATAAATAAGCAGCCACCGCCAAAATGCCGATACTGCGGTGAGATAATCACTGTTAGTCATATATTCCAAGAATGTCCATACTATATAATGCAACTAAAAAATCTAGGACTGCACCCGGCATTTTTCAAATTCTTGGAGATAATGAAAACAATTTAAAAACTCTGTTCACCTTTTTAATAGCGCAAAATTTACTTAATAAAATATAGACCCAACAAAAAAAAAAAATAAATAAAAAACAAAAAAAAAAAAAAAAAAAAAAATAAGAATTTAAGTGAAAAAAAGAAAAAGAAAAATAATAAAATAAATAGCTAAACGTTTATAAAAATCCGCAGGCGTTTATGACCTTTGTAGTTTTACGCCTATAAACAATAACAAACAAACAACCTACATAATATTATAGTACCTATGAAATTTTTAATTATAAAATTGAAGGAGGAGGTTGACAGCTCGAAGTCACAAAAAGGTATGTAACGAAAATTCATAGTACATAAGTAGTAGTTCAGTCAAACTGACGTGGAACGAAAAATGGAACGGAACAAAAACTGGAACTAGTTCCAATCGTGGAATGGAACGTAAAATCCCATTCCACTTTTAAGTCGGAACGGCCCTTCACTATTCTGAACCGTAGAGGCATTCCGGTTTGATGACTGTTTTATAATGGTTTAATTTTGTGTGTTTGGAAATGCATCTTTTGTTGTAGTAAATGTTTTGTTTCATTAACCTTCGTTTTGATTCCATTTTCTTTTATAATTTCACCCAGTTTCTTAAAATGTAGTGCTCTCGTAAGTTTGCCAAATTTTAACTTTTTTTATTATTATTTAAAACTCCGTTATATTTAAGATAATTTAAAACTAATTTTCCTTAAGGACAATCTTAACATTGAATGATGAAACACAGGGACCTTGATGATGAAGTGATGAGGTATATATAACTGATAGGGACTCCTGATGAAGCCCCAGCCTTTGACCCGCGGACCGCATTAAGAGCTGTAATTTCCTTTCAGACAGTCGCAATTTCCGCTTCTTATCGTCTGTTATAGGGGACCTACTTAGAAAACGTTTTGAAACAGATAAAGTTTCATGTCTGTGTAATCGCTTGTATTTCTGGCCTAATGACGCAATTGTGTTAATCAATAAAAAAACATGTTTGTGTAATGACTGGAACAGACATTGTAAAAAAAGAAAAGGGTGATCGGTTGTTGACATCCCCTTAACTCTCGTCGGCAGCGAACTGTTTAGGAGAAGCTCATTAAAAGAAAACTCATTAAAGGGCATTAATGTCAAGATACTTTTAATCCTTTGTTGTCAATTTAAAGAATTCAGTTTTTAATCTTCTTAAAGGCTAAATTTATACCAGGCTATGGAATCCTATCATCACATTATTTTTTTTTTTTTCCAAAAAAAAAAAAAAAAAAATTAACTATTACCAAAAATTGAGCATAACCATTGATATGTCCTATGTACAATCTACTGCTTTTCCCAATTTACACTTTCGAATTTAAAAAACAAATTACTTATATTAATATTGAAATTAAATTAAGGGACTCCTCTAAACCAATCAATTCATCTCGTATCCAATTCTTACAATCCAAAATCCTTCAAAAAAAATTCCTTACGTTGCCACCAATAAACTTTTCCATAAAGATCTTAATGTTCATTTATCGATTTCACATTATTTCAGCAATAACTCCTCTTTAAACAATCATCCTCATGTGACATGTTTCGGGATCTTCCATCCCATCATCAGAGTTTCTATTCTTCTGGTGTTAACCACCAAGTCTAAAAATTTTGTTGTTAATTTTTTTTTTATTCAGACATTTTTTCCAATTTATAATTGTACTGTACAAAAAAAAAAGACATAGACCTAGTAAATGTGATAATCACGTACATAGTAGATTGACAATTGCTTTTGAAGTAACTACCCACTTTCATAAAAGTTCTATATAAAGTCCCGAGGCCACCTTCTTTTCGGGCGCCTCGAAGGGTTGTCATGAATAGAATGGGGAGCAAGTTGAGAAACTTCTGGGTTTGAATGGTTGTAGAGGTTATTGTGAAAGGATAGGTATCTGATTGAGGCTAAATCAGAAACATATGAAACATGAAGGTCTTAATGCATAAGTTTATTTGCGTAAAAGTTGGTAGGATTATAGATTTTTCAAAGGGATTGCAAGGATTGGATACGAGATGAATTGGATGGTTTAGTGGAGCCCCAAAGCTCATGTATTAAAATTAAAAAAACAACAACAATAAATTAAGTTTTATATATACATATGTATATTTAATAAGGTTCTTGAGGTTCAGTCAATAAACAAAACCAACTATTTTGGCGACGTTTCGAGACTATATTGTTATAATCATGCCCTACAGTGAAAAAAACAGGTTACAATGAAATTATTATATAAGTTATTTCCAAACATAAAGTTAGCTACAATAAATGTATATAACAACATGTGTTAGAATAATGAAAATATATATGCATCATACTCCTCTATATTCTGTAATTATGTATATTTTTATTATTCTAACACATGTTATATACTTATATTGTAGTTAACTATATGTTTCGAAATAACTTGTATAACTTCTATAATATCATTGTAACCTATTTTTTCCATTCTCTCAAAACGTCGCCAAAATAGTTGTTTTTATTTATTAACTGAACCTCAAGAACCTTACTAAATATATTCTTTAAATCCCTCATTTTTTCTAATGTTAAATAATTTTTTTTTTTAATAATTAAACAAAATGTTCATTTACATTCAGTAAAATTTACTTTTAAAAATTATTTTTCAAAACATAGGTCATATTTATCATGATTAATTAATTAATCCAAATTTTTGCTATGAGTTTTATTTATAGGATCATTTCTTATATAATTTTTTTTTTTTTTTTCAATAAGCTGAAAAGTTTTTATTCTGGGTCAAAGCAGGGTATTTTTTATTTATTTGTTCCTGTTGTACTTTATATACTCTTTGGATTTTTTTTTTTTTTTTTTTTTACTGTTGAGCTGAGAGTCAGTAGCCCTGCCTTCAGAAACCAGCTCAGCGAAACAACCTCATAATTCAACCAAACGTAAAGCCTTTTTTCCAGTTGTTCTCAGAATTGAACCGCCTAAACCTAAATTCTGCCTTGTAGCGATGTATGATATTGTTTTCTTTAACCACTTGAATATTTTCCACGGCTGCTAGCATGGCATTTTTATTTATATTTCCGAAAATCACAAATTTGGAATGAAAGGCAAGTACTTTTGGTGTAGGTAATGACGTAAATAATTAGTGTTCGTTGTTGATGGATTGTTAACATCAGAGCCGGTTTGGATTTAAAATTGAGTCTTCATCGTCATCGTCATAAATGAATTGATGAAGAAGGAAGTACAGAAAATAAAGTTTATTTAGAGAAAATTTGTCCCCTAAGGATAAAATAACGGCACGATTCCAAACGATAATTTTCTAGGAATATCTTCTATGGATCAAAAGAAATGAAGAAAAAAAATAAATAAAATTTTTACACTCGAAAACGACCTAGACTAAATAAGTATTTAAATATTTAAAAAACAGTTCATAAAAATATTCTTGTTTTAAATATTTATTCTTGTTGAAGCTTTTACAACCAACATTTTTATTTATTTAATTACAATTTTAGGTGCCATGTACAGCAACTTAGGCTAGAGGCACCATTACATTATGCTACTTATTAACATTCAAAATTACATTATGCTGTTTGCTACAATTCAACATTACATTACTATTACATTACAATAAATTATCACTATTTCATTATTACTGCAACATTACATTAGATTATTTCTACTATTATGTATTTCATTATCACTTGAGGTACGCGTGATGATATAGAAGGATCAATACAATTAGGATCGATGAATTAATTGCCACTTCTATTGAGATTATTTTATTTGAAAAATAGTTTCGAATGCTAAACATTCATCTTCAGTTCTTCGAGGTAACTAAAACACTGAATTTCTGGTGTGGCTATATTTCATTATATTAGCTATTACAATTAATCATTACACAATTTAATTTACAGTTAAACATTTTACACAATTACACATTACACAATTAAACAATACAATTTAACATTACATTTTATTAGTTGTTTGAATTCAAAATTATATTAGTTAAAACAAGTGGTTATCTATGAGTAGGGTAAAAAGTTTATTCCAGTTATCGGATTCCAAAGCTTCTCGGTATCCTTGAAGATTCAACGAAGCCCTGGATGGTAAAATTCAGGTACAATCATTGATAAGATGATCCATTGTCAGGAGGCAGTTGCAGGTAACGCATTCTGGTGGAAGAATGCCCTCAAGTATATGCCGTTGGGTGGTCAACTTGCTGTGTCCAATTCTAAGTCGCGTAATTACTGTTTGTTCTCTCCTGTTTATTGGGAAAGGTGTTACTGGAAGAAATTTTTCGTATAACCTTTTCATTTTATTTGTACTAGGCACTTTTGCTCAGACGTTGATCCATGCCTCTCTGCACAAATTAAATATTGATTTATTAAAGTCGTAAAGAGTGACTTGGCTATTGGGAAAGGGAACATAGTTCTTCCTTCTTTTGCGCTTATGTCGGCCAATTCATTTCCTTCTATATTGGTGTGGCTAGGGAACCAACATTCTTATATACAGTGGAATCTACCTAATCCGAGCATCCTTAGTCTGGAATAGAGTTAGCAGAACTTTCATTTTTATTTTATATATAATTTTGAATATAATGAATAGTATACAAAATATACACTAATTAATTATAAGATAAACAATAAAATAAAATAATAATTTTCCAATGAACCTATACTCCGTCAAATTTTATTTCTTGTTTGTTGTTTATTTCGTTTAACGTCACTGTATGCTGCTATGGCTAATCGGACGATGCTACGGTGGAAGTCCTAAATTTTGCCTATCCAGGTATAATTAGGATTTCTTTAACGAGTACCTGACATCGCACAGGCTCGGGACCCCCATTTTACGTCCCTTCCGAAGGAGGGCATAGCTAAGGATTTTTTACTCCCTTTAAAAAATCCTAAGGTCATCTGTCGTGCTGCGAACCCGCGATCTTGGGTTTAGTAAGTTGCTATGCTAACCACTACGAATGGTGACCCCAATTTTATTTCTTTATTTTCTAATTAAATATATATATACATATTACATAAATTAAAAACAACGTTTACTCTGATTTTTTTATAAAAATATTCTAACTTCTAAAATCCGAATTTTTCATCTAGCTACAATTAGTTGGGATTAGCGAGATGCTACGGTGTTAGTATGAATGGATAAATAAAAAAAAGTCACGTGCCAACATTTACTAAAAATTTTGGCTGTTTTGACACGCTCCACCTCTGCTGGTGTTGGTTTTTGATTGAAAATTTGACGACAGTTCCCTGTTATAAATATAATCGAGAAAATGTTATCTTATGTAAAATTTGTCGATAGGAGCTATATTGATTGAAATGATGAAAGTCGCATTCTAACGGGTTTTTTTTCACACTCAAAAATGGTTTGTTTTTTTTATTTAAATTTATTGAAATTTACAACTGTACAGAATATATACATCAAGTAAATGTATTGGCTAACGATTGTAATAACATGTTAAAACTTGAAAACAGCTACTCATCAGTAGCACTTTATTAAAAATTCTACACTAGAAGGTCTCTAGGCCATCTTCGTTTCAGACGCCTCGGAGGATTATCAGGAATGGAGTGGGAAGCAAGTTGAGAAACTAACGGATTTGAGTGATTATGGAGCTTACTATGAAAGGATTGGTGTCTAGGTTGGGCTAAATCAGCAACATATGGAACATTAAGGTCTTTATGGATAAGTTTATTGGTGACAAAGTAAGGAGCATTAAGGATTTTACGAAGGATTTTGGATTGTAAGGATTGGATACGAGATGAATTAGATGGTTTAGTGGAGCCCCAAAGCTCAACTCCGTACGTCCAAATAGGTCTAATCACAGTCATGTAATGAGTCTTTTGTAATTAATTGGTAGCTTTGAACGTTTGTCTTGTAAATGTTGAAGTATTCTGACCTCAAAAATCTCAAATTATAACTTAGCTGTGTTGGACTTTGTTCTGATTGAAAATTTAAACAGAGCTATTTAGTGAAAAACGAAATGGAAAATATTTTTTGTTTTATCAAACTTATCGCTAGCACCTACCGCTTAAGAACTATATTGGTTTGAGTTCAAAAAATCGCATTTGAAACTGCTGTTTTCTCTCGACATTTTTTTATTCCGAATAATCATTGATTGTTAATTTAATCTTATTAATTTGATTGTTTCAATTCTAAAATGTAAATTATAGATAGAGATATTCATGATCTCTATTATTATTGTCAGTGAGAAATTAGTCGAGTCAATGATTGCTGAAGTGAGGGGCGTACACCTCATATAGAGTGCATCAAATTTGCGATGATTTTTGACTTCATAGCATCGTTAGGTGTACTTAGAAGGTAAAATGTCCCATAATATTTATTGTATACATATTTTTGTAAATTCTAACGGTTTTCGAGAAACACGTTAGTAATAATCGATAATTTTAGAAATAAAAAAATGTTTACCTCACTTTTTTGTTAAACATTTGCTTCAAATACCAGAAACTTATATATAAAATTGAAGTAGATTTTAATGCTCTGCAATTTTAATTTTGACATTTTTTTCTTTAAAACGATGGAAGGTACTAGAAGCAAATGTTTGACAAAAAGTGAGGTAACATTTGTTTTTTCCCGAAAATCACCGATTTTAAATAACGAATGTCTCGAAAACTTTTAGAATTACGACAATTTTTTATAGAATTAATTTTATAGGGAATTCAATGTTTATTTGAAACATATTTTTCTACCGCTTTCGAAATATATTCGAAAAAAAAAAAAAAAAAAATTAACTTCTCCCCTCTACTTTTGGGGACTTTTAGTATGTTCACCTTTTAGTTATTCCTTACGAAGCTATGAAGTCAAACATGATCGTATATTCCATGCATTGTACAATGTGTTTATTGACTGGACTTTATGGAGAATATTTTTTGTTCTATAACATTTGTCGCTAGTACCTACCGTTTAGGAATTATTTTGGTTTGAATAGAAAAGGTCTCGTTCGAAACCACCATTTTTCTCAGCTTTCTTTATAAATATTCATTAATAGTTAATTAAAACAGTTCAAAATCATACACGTAAGCAAAAAAAACAAAAAGGCATAGACGGTCAACAGTATTAACTGCTATGTCCGTCTCTGTTTGAGTCCGGATCAGCATTAATCTAATTATCGGGATGCCAGCCAGGACTTAATCTCCTGACAAATGATAAATATGTATTATTTAAATAATAAATTGATTTAATTAATTCTTCTCCAGAAGGTGATCGTGGGGCCAGATAATTGTGTATGTTAATTATAAATAAGGGTAAACAAATATATTAATTAATGAGTGGCATGCAAATGGTGAATAAATGACGGTTGAACTAAAACAATATATATTCCAATATGGGTTGACATATAAAAATGACAGTTAGGAAAAGGAATCATTCTTAAGTTTAAACTTATATTGTAACAAATAACTTAATCTAGACTTATCTTCTTAATGATGCTATGATGGGTGATGCTACGTGTGGGTTCATAGTGGTAAGCCGGGAGCTCCCATGCTCCGAAGGATCCAGGAACTACATAGCTCAGAAGGGACCAGACCAGACATCTAGACTCTCTCAAATACTCTCCTCGACTGCTCGACTGATCAACTCAAACTCCTCTCAAAAACTGACTTTGAAAATATTTTGCCGGTAAGGGATAGGCAGGTAGAGAAAAAGTCTCAACAAAGGGCGCGGACTCCCCGGACCACCCGCGACGGGCCACCCCTTTTGCAACACGCTAATGTCATGTCTATCAAACTAAACCCTATAGGTTTGATACATAGCATAACCTATTTAATTTGAATAGAATGTTCCTACAGACAAATGAATCACAGGTTGAGCAAAAAAAGAAATATAGATAACATATGAGCATCGAAAATTACCTCTAAAACATGTTTTGAATTTTTTTTTTTTTTTTTTTTTATTGATTGCTTTTAAGTATAAAATTTATACAAATTGAGTTAGCCAATAACAATAATAATTTCATAATAGTAAATAAAAAATAAATACAAATAGAAGAAGAGTTTTACATGTTATATAATTAGTACTAACAGAAAAAAAATCATTTCTTCATATTATAATAATTTATACGAACAAAAGATTTTTTTTTCTTACAAACTATAATAAATGATATATACAAACCAAGAAAAATAAAAATATACATTTTTACAGTTTATAATAATTGATATTATTTATAGTCTAGGGTCACCGAAGTTGTAGCAGCAATCGCAATAGAAGCCAATATTTTATTTAGTTAATTCAAAAGAAATAAACCTATTACTGTTTGCTAGCATTTAAAACATTTAGAATAAATAGGAAGACGTTTATTTTTTCTATGTTTCTTTGCAGTGTAAAATATTTTTCAAAGATAGATTTTCATCTGTTTGAACTATATAGTCTTTTAGGTATTTCTTTTGATACGTATCGTGTCTTTCTCCAAAAACAGATGTTTTAAGCTATTAATGACGAATAAACTACAATCTTCACATTTTTCGTTAGCTTTAATTTTTAAACTATTATTTAAAAAAAAATATTTTCAAGTAGTCATCTCTGGCTATTCTCAGTTGGCAAATGGTTCTTATTTTGCTGATAATTATGTTATATTTTAAATAATCTTCCGGCTGGGAGTTATTAAAATTTGAAATTTTCATTAATAATGGGTTATTTCTTGTATTTAAAGTACGATCAATGTTTGTAGACAATAAATCCAAATTACCCATTTTCAATATCGTATATCTCGATAACCGTTAGAATTTCGACAAATTTATATAGAATCAATTTTATAGTAAAATTAATTAGCTTTAATTTTGATTTGAAATATATTTTTCTAGAGTCCACTCCTTCCGAGATATAATCGAAAAACTCAAAAATTGTACCTCCGCCCGCCGTTAGCTCACCTCCAGAGGCGGGGACTTATGTTTATCTTCTAACTATTCCTAACGATGTTATTAAGTCAAAATATTTTGCATATTTCATGCACCTACAATGCGTTTATTTGCTGGACTAAATTGTTTTTTTGTTTTTTTTTTATACGATTTTTATTAATAATTAAAATATTTAATTAAATTATATTAATATTATACGAAGTTATATTTGCAGTGACGTGATGTTGAAGGTAGCTATATAACTTCCTAGCTAGTTATATGAACCGTATTCATGTAGTGGGTCCCGTATATTAAATGCCCTGCTATTTGGTAGCGGTAATGTTCTGCTTCTGTTCCCGAGATCATCTCTGAGCTGAATACCAAGTACATTCTCTTGTCTCCCACCTGCCCTTTCCTTCCACCTTTCCTTTAAAATTGTTAATTTTGGGGTATTGGATATATTAACAAATCATTAAAAGTTTTATTATTTTTTATTAAAAGTATATCATATTTTATTTATATTTTATAAAATTTTTATAATAAACGCATTACCACCCAAGCCTGAAATTCTCTCAAACTTCTTCCCACTATTCGTTTACCAACTCTATGAAGCATATGAAAAGAAGATGATCTCACGACATTAGAACGTTTATTTGATTACTGCCAAAGACTAGTTTTTTTAATTCTACGTATTTATTTTACATATTCGTATTTATTTAGCCACAGGAAAATATCAATAAGCTTATAAAATCTATAACTATCTTGTAATCACCATCTGCTACATTTTTATTATGAGATTTTTTAAAAACAATTCGAATTATTTATTATTTCTTTGGAGTTTTTTTTTTTTAATTCAGAAACAGATTGTGATAAATGAAAAAAAAAAAAAAAAAGAAATCCAAATAATAACATAAGCAATGGATTAAATTTAGTGTCCTACTTAGAGGTAATTTATGTAGCTGATATAGTTATGTCGTTAGGTTCATTTATACAGTAGTAAAATTAAAGAGTAAAATATACATGTTTATTATAAAATAAATATATTTTTAAAAAATTACTAAAAATTTTAAACAATTTCCTAGAAAGGCTGTGATCTGTGCTTCTTGACCGTTTCATTAGAGTCATTTAATTTCTTTTTCATTCTTCATTTTTTTAAATAATACACAAAAAAATGTTCTAGAAATAAAATGATGACTTATATAAATTGACTTTATTTATGTAGATATTGATGATATATAACAATTCTTAACTATTCTACTTATAAAAGAATTATTACAATAATCTTTCGTAGATTTTCCTCAGATTTTGTCTATATATCGGCGGAATTTAGCGGGACTGCTAGTTGGAGATTATCGATACTTCTGAAAAAATATGGCGAAAAAAGGATGTAGCTTTATCTAGGTTGTTTATCTAAAACAACCTCAAAAATTTATTAATTATTTCTTTGCAGTAAATTATTTTTTTTCTCTTCATTTCTTTGCATCAACAGTTGTTAGTTATCTTGTAACAACATGAATATGTGATCATCGTATGCAAGACAACTGGCTTGAGGGAGTCAACACCAAGCGTTACTTGCCCATAACTTGATATTTATTTAATTAATTTTAACGGTATAGATTCCTCAACTAAATCCTTTTTAGCCTTCGCGTATTCTCTGTCATGTTTCTCGAAGCTATTGTTTGGTATTAAGCTTTTGATATGTCCGTATGAAGTCTGAATGTGTACCATGGGTATGTGTCTCTGTGTGTAATTTTATGTTATTAACATAACGGTGATTGATTGTATAGTGAGTTTTAAAGTTTTTGTCTGAAAAGTTTATATTTTTTTGAATGTGTTATTTTTTTTTTTTTTTTACTTTTCCATAAATGTGTGAGGAGTACGCCCATAGTAAATAAATTAAAATAAAATTATAACCTAATAATCTTGTAGTAGGAAAGATGCAATGGAAGATCGGACCTCAAAAATGGATTGACAAAATACATCTACAGTACGAAGTGCTTAATCTGGAATGCCATAATAAAACACTGCAACACCTAAGTGAAGACAGAATGTCTTTATGCCAGTGAATGTCTGTTGATGAACTAAGCTGGATAGACTAGAAGTCTTGGAAAGAAGGATCCACAGAAAAAATTATTGGTGCTGTTCAAACTGAAAATGGATGGAAATTTTGAAAAGTAACCATTAAGTTTATCAGAAAGTATAAAAAATCTCCGAGAATATGAAGAAGAAGAGGTTGAAATTTCTCGGATAGCTGTACAGAACCAAAAGATATTTACCAAACGGATACTTGATTGCTTCAGTAGAAAGAAAATCATAATAGCTTGGATTAAGAAAACTAAAATAGATATGGAAAAATGAAATATCTTAGAAGATCAACTATTAGACAGAAACAGGAACATATTGAATAATGTGAAAGGCGTTCAAGCCGCAAGAAAAACTAAGAAAACCGGAAGAGCCTGGACGGAAAAACAGTGAAAACAGGCTAGCGAACGCATAAAGGGGTATTGGACGCTTGGAAACTTCGCACCAAGAAAATAAAATAAAGTTGTGACATGATCCTAAGTGATCATTTCGCCTGTAAAAAAAACAAAAAATACATTGTAGACAAAAATATTTATTCGATCTAGTATGTTTCACTGTACCCAATAGTAAAAGTAAACCAAGTTACATAACTTATTCTACTGTTATATTTAGTTTCCTTGCTCTTGGATGACCGCGAATAATCCTCTGATCATCTGCCCGCATATAACCAAAAGTTAACTGCTATATATTTTTATTTAAATTTCAGTCAATTTATAGTGTTGAATTTTTTATAAATAAATATGGCAAAGTGAATACACATTTACATCTCTGAATTGAATACTTCCAATCCATCTTAAAGCTATTAGTGAAAAATCCATACATAGAAAAATACGACCCTAAAACTCAATTAATATGCGGCTAAAGCGTTGGAAGAGACATTTCTATTTTTGGCTAGAAAAATATTTACTATGCAGAAATGTGACGGGGAGGGGGGGTCCCGAACAATCTTCTGCCGCCGAGCAAGTATTTTGATGTTGCGGACAATGAATTATCATATAGACAAGATTACCCTAAACCCTATCTCACTCGACATAATTAAACTCGAGGCAAGGAGTCAGTCATTCCATCTTCTCATCGTTATTAACTTTATCGATCCTGTATCCGTGAGCACACAGCCGTCTGCCTGTATAACATATAGCTTATAGTTTTCGAAACTTATGAAAGAAATTCTCAGCTTTTTGAAAATTATACTAATTTACAATAAAAATTAAGAGAGATCAATAAAACAAAAAAAAAATGAAGTTCTAGAGGAAAAAATAAGACTCGATTAGGGATAAAAAAAAAACTGGCGTCTGATAGTTTTTAAAAAACTCTATTTATTAATATTTACAACTGTACATCAATATACCTCAAGTAAATTTGAGGAAATCTTATAATGACATGTAAATCACATGTAAAGAACTACTCACTAGTAGCACTTCAAAGAAGTTCTAAACTAGAAGGTCTCTTGGCCATCTTCTATTCAGACGCCTCGGTGGGATATCTGGTAGCGAATGAGAAGCAAGTTGGGAGGCTTCGTGTGAGAGTACAGTTTACTATGAAAGGATTGGTATCTAGTTTGGGCTAAATCAGCAACATATGAAACATTAAGGTCTTTATGGATAAGTTTATTCGTGACAATGTAAGGAGCATTAAGGATTTTTCGAAGGATTTTGGATTGTAAGGATTGGATTCGAGAAGAATTGGATGGTTTAGTGTAGCCCCAAAGCTCAACTCCGTATGTTCAAATAGCTCTAATAACTGCCATGTAAATGAGTCTCTTGTAATTTATCGGAAGCTTTGAACATTTGTCTAGTAAATGTTGAAGTAGTCTGTAACGACGGGCGGTTTTTTGTCGTTTTATTCTTGTATGTGGATTCCAAGCGAGACGTTTGTCCAGGTGGAGTCCCAGGTAGCGGATCTACCTCTTCTCATACAGTTATTCATTTCATTCCTTTTTTATACTCTCTGCAATTTTGTACTATCTTTCTGTTTGTTTTCTTTATCTTCTAGCCTCAAGGTTTGCAATGCAAGTCGAAACGTCGGCTTTATAAATTAAAATATTATTTTTAATGGCTGTGTATCTATGACTCATACCCCAACTACCTGCATCTTTAAATACTTCTCAGTCAACAAATACTCCATCAATATAAGATTTTATAGGCCTTTTATGGCTTATTTAATAAAAATAGCACTTTTTTTGTCGCAATCGAATAGAAATTAAGAGAAAACTAAAAAAGTTTTATCGATATCATGTTGCCAGTAGTTTTTAGTTACATAAAATATTTGCATTGTTTAAGACACTTTAGTAATTCTTAGTTTAAAAGTTTGTATCCGGAATTTTAATATCATTCATTTATTAAAGAAAATTTAACTTTTTTTAAATTTCAACTTTTTTTTTTTGTATTAATTTGAATAGGAAATTTATTCATTTTTTACAAAGATGACGTTATCAACGCTCGTGTGATTTTTAACAATGAAGGAATAAATTTCCTATTCCTAGTAAAATAAAGCTAAAGATTTATTTAAATTTTATTAGCGTTCCAAAAAGAAACTGCTTGATTGTTTTGCAACTACTCCAGCATTTACTAGACGAGGGTTCAAAGCTCTGAATAAATCACAAAAGACATTTTTATTTGATAATAATTAGGCCCTTTGGATATATGGAGCCGAGCTTTAGGGCTCCACTTTCGCATCCAGTCCTTATAATCCAAAACCATCGTAAAATCTTCAATGCTCCTTATTATGTCTCAAACAAAGATCTATTATTATCCATAAAAATCTGATGTTCTATATGTTGTTGATTTGGTCCAAACCAGATATCTATCCTTTCATAGAGAATTCCATACCAACTCAAATCCACTAGTCTCCCAATTTGCTTCGATTCCCGATAATCCTCCGAGGTGTCTGAAAAATGGCCAAGAGAACTTTGAATGTAGAAGTTTAATTGATGTGCTACTAGTGAGTAGTTCTTTACATGTTATTGACATGTCACTGTTATCATGTTCCTCAAATTTAGTTTTTGTATATGTATTATGTATGTATCAATAAATAGTTTAAAAACAAATACATATGGAAGAGTTCTTTTTTTGTACAATCCATTGTTTTCTGGCGCTACTGATATGTATGGAGATTATTTTGGCGGAATGTTCTCTGTATTGTTCTCACTTGAGGTACACCATGATGTTATAGAAGGATCAATACAATTAGCTTGGATAAATTATTTACCACTAGTGTTGGAATGTTTTTTTATTAGAACACTAGTTTCGAATGCTAAACATTTATCTTCAGTTCTAAAACATGCAAACATTTTCAACAGATCAGTACTATGTTACTTGGATTGTATATACTGAAGTTTTCAAAAATCTAAGGCAAGAAATCAATCATTGGTACTCACCATTCACTTGATTTCTTGTGTTATATTTTTGAAAACTTTAATATATATAATCCATGTAACATAGTGCTGAAACATTATGTCTTCGAACAAACCAAAGCATACTTTAAAAAAAAAAAAAATTCAGAAAATCTATTAAAAGAAATTGGTAACTACGATAAAAATTCCCTCAAAAGATTCCCTCAAAACCAAGCATCTACTTCTAACACAAACCTCCCTTTGATTACTCAACTGCTATGTGTACATATAGTCATTCACTTATGTATGCTGGTTATTATATATAGATTATTTATATTTATTATTATTGTTTTGTATTTAATTATTAATTGTATTTAATGCTCATGCTATATTTTATTTTATACTATGTAATTATTTTTCGTTCTTTACATTTCGTTTTTTCTTTTTTTTTTTTTGGTGGGTTTTTTTTTCCTTATTTTTCCCACTGTTCACAGATAATCTTTAAAGTGTAAGACTATTAACTAAACTATAAAACTATGTTAATCATGTAGAGGACTTACCGGCACATGTATACTAAATGATTTGTAAATGTAATTGTAAATATGTCAATAAAGCATTATTATTATTCTATATTAGTCCTGATGTGCTTGAAATTTCGTATGTTTTATAACTAAAGATGAATGTTTAGCATTTGAACTTCGTTCTCTAATAAAATAAGCAATCCCAATAGGAGTGGCAATTAATTCATCAATTCTAACTGTATTATGTATTGTATTGTATGTATTGTATTATTATGTATTGTTTTTTTTTCTTTAGAATATTTTAATAGATAAAGGTTCTACTTTGTTTAATTATAAGACCATGTAGATACGTCGATTTTATATGAGGACTTTTGTAACAACTGAGTTTAAAAATGTACCTAAATTTTAAAACTTTCTCAATTCCTTATTTTTCTTTTCTCTCTCTTTTTAATCGACCATCTAAGGACCAGAATATTCATCCTTTTTGATGGGAGTGGGTTTTGACGCTTGCCCAGTACATAGGCATTCTCTGGCTGTGCTGTAAATTTTTCTTTTATTATAAACTTTTCCAAGAATGAGAGCAAGAAAATAATAAATTTTATTTTATTTCGTTTGTTTTATATTCAGGTGAGTATAGAGTTAATATTATTGCAAACCATTGTAGGAGTGTTTTGATACAAAAGGAGGTGGACTGATACGTGAAGTGGGCGAAGATGAAGAAAGGGAACCAGAGAAGACTCAGCTCACGACCCGGCGATAAATATCTTAGGATTAGCTTTCCGCCTAGCTCCCACTGCCTACAAGCCTACTTGCCTACTGGCTTAAGTTATATTGTTATATAGACTATCTTTATATAGCCAGGTGAAACAATGGCCTTATACCTATCTACCAGTCGATCCTTTTTCTATTATTCATCATATAAGAATATATATTTCATATTGTTTCCTTAAAATATATATTTTTAAAAAGGGGTGTGGCTGTGTCATGGATAGCTTTTTAGCAAGGAAACAAATAATTATTGTGCCAAATTATAACTTTATTAATTATAGGTCTGTGATACGAAAAGTACGGCACAAATGGCAAACAAGATACATCGAGATTTCTGGTAAACTTTAAATCAATACAGGTATTACCTAACGTTGTTGGAGAAGTATCAATACAAGACAAATTGAACTCACTGAGCATGAAGTCGGGCAATGAGCGGTTTTGTGATACATCAACATTAAAGTTTTTAACTATCGTAACTGGTGTAGTAAGATCAGGCTCGTAATTGGCTATAATTTTAGTTATATTTTTGGAATATTTTAACTACGATCGTAACATAAAGAGTTTACTTTCTGCTAACGCTTTACCCTGGTGGATAAACACACATCCGAGTACGAATTTGAAGATGCCATTGGCCTTTACATTGACAGACACCACCAGATTTTGCTTCTTTCATTTCCCAATAAATTTCCGAAGTGTCAATGTTAACTCTATTACAATCGGTAAAGCTATTGATGTTGCGATATATGGCGACTCCACCGGCTCTGCGACTTGATGAAGATGATACCACTACCGATGATGTAGTTGCAATTTGTCTGTTCCTAGCGGTACTACAATATGATCTCAGGTCAAGGCTAAGCACATTATTCACTGATATGGAATTTTCCATCCAAGGTTCGCTGATTGCCAAATAATCAGATCGGTTGATGATTGTATCGGTAGAGATGTCTTCTGAGTGCCCGATCAAGCTTTGTACATTAATGGCGGTAATAATTATAAACAATACTGATAAGGAACATACGTTTCCGGCACTGCTTGACTCGGTCATATGGTGTGTTTATTATTACCATTCGATTGTTCTTGAAAAGTCCTTTCCAACCGTATACGACCTCTTTATTTGGTTTTGGCTGTTTGACGCGTATAGGCCGAGTTTATATATTTTTGATAATATTTGTTTTTTCTAACACCATTATATTTACTGTCACTTTAGTTCGGAGTTCCTAAAATATTTAGCACGAATCTATGATAGGGGGTACACAGGTTCTTTTGAACCTTTTGGTGGATAGAAAAAATGCACGGCTTTTAGGTCAAGGATATAGGAAGGATTTTCGGTGTTTAGTGATTGGAATAGGTAAGGTACCTAATCCGAAATATATCCAAAATACCGAAGTAGTGCAGTCAAAAAATTAGGAAAAAGGCATCTAAGCTCATAATGCAGACACAAAAAGCCTAGGGTCCCGAAGATGAATCTAACGAAGCAGTTCATGATGCTCTTCAATCTCTTCTCGAACTGACCATACTAATTTTATCATATATCAAGCTTACCAAGTACCATATATAGCTTGAATACCATATATATACATATATATACCATAATAGCTTGAACTAACCACTTAGTTTCTTATATACCAAGTGCCCTTGGTCGAAACATGGGAACAAAATAAGAGGGCAATCTAAAGGTTGACGTTTACCTTGGGGGGGGGGGGATAATCTATGAATGAAATCTATAGATATTTTAAAACAAAATAAAATATTGGGAAATATACTTAATGAATTTTTTTTTTTTTTTTTTTTTTTTTTTTTTTTTTTTTTTTTTTTTATTAATAGGAATTTACAATTTTATTACAAATACATATAGTAAATTAGTATTTTACGATAAAAAAATAATGACATGATGAAAACTTGTAGAGGAACTACCCATTGGTAGTACTCTAATGAAATAAATATTTACAAAAGAAGACCCCGAGGCCATCTTTTCAGACTCCTCGGAGGATTGCCAGGAATAGAATGGGAAGCATGTTGTGCAACAAGAGGATTTGGATGAGGAGTGAGTTTATTATAAAAGGAAAGGTATCTGGTTCGTGCCAAATCAGTAACATATGGGATATTAAGGTCATTGTGGATCAGTTCATTTGTGACAAAGTAAGGGGCATCTAGGATTTTTCGAAGGATTTTAGATTGGAGTGATTGGATGCGGGAGGAATTCGATAGTTTGGTGGATACCCATAACTCTATACCGTTAGTCCAAATAGGTCTGATAATCGTCATATAGATGAGTTTTTAGTAGTGAATCGGGAGATTTGGGCGTTTGTCAAGTAGGTGTTGTAAAAGTCGCAATCGACGTGCAGCTTCTTGTCTTTTCTATCTTTAGCATTAGGTAAGTCTCTTGTCCAGATAAAATCCAAGGTATCTTATCTGTTCTACATTATTTAATGGTACTCCATTAAAGGATACAGGATGAGGTAGGTTTTCGACGTAGGATAAAGGTTATCTGCTGGGATTTGCTAGGATTGATCTTAACTCTCCAGTTATGACACCATTCCTGCAAATGGATCAATATTGACTGATAACACGCTTGTGTCATCAGCATAGGTTGTGAGGATAGTATTAGGATGAGTTGGGATATCAGCTGTATATACGGTATAAAGTATGGGACCGAGGATAAATTTATGTTTAAATATATTTCTTTTTCTTTTTCTTATTTATTTCTTTTATGTGTATGTATTCTATATATTATATAGCATAGAAAGTTTAATCCTCTGCAAGTCTTATTTATATTTATATGTATTAAACATATAATATGATAAATAAATAAAGAGACCAGGGAAAAGAAATACCCAAGATAAAATATTATAAATTCAATACAATTTTCCAGTTGCTAAAGCATTTACCTTAGTTTAGAACGAAACCTTGGACAAAATATGTATGAAAGTATACATTATAAACCTGCTCATACTCCCACCTACATTACCTACATATCTGAGCCAAGTGCGGGAGCTAGGGAAGGAATCCTGTTCCAGATTTTTTTTACTGGATACTTAAAAATGCTTTCCACTTCTAGAAGATAGAAGCGGGTGATCTCCTTCCCACGCTTTTATCTTGTGCCACTTATTCTTCAACTCGTTCATTGATTTCTACCGTATTCGGTCGGTGGAATTCATTTTCTGCTATTCATAAATTTAGTAGCTTAAGAATACTAAATAAAACCTTTAATTATATAGTTTACTAATTTTCAAATCAGATATTATTTTGATTTTTTAGAATTCATTTTCCTCATTCGTTAAGATATTTTTTTTTTTTATACTTTGTTGTTGGCACTGAATGATTTTTAGCATTTTTATTTAAATTTATTTATATTCCTAACGGTTTTTTTTTCGTTTTTAATATATATACAAAGCATGAATAACTCTATAATTATTTCTTTTATGCTGAATAAAATAAATAAACCTGCTTTTGATGGCTTGCTCGGTGAACAGTCTCTTCAGCTAATGAGCCGAAGCAGCTTAACGATGTTAGGCTTTTCGAAGAATGTTTTTTGCTTCAAGTGGGCTTTTCCGGAAAAAAAAATATTTTTTAAAAACAAATTTAAAAGGAGGGAGTTTTTGAGGCTAAGTAGTTCCAGAGCTGGCCCTGGAGAGGAATACATTATTTAATTAGGGTGAGGTGAGGTCCCACAATTAGCGCTGCCTTCCCAAAACTGCTTCTTTGGAATTTATGCTGGGCTTTGGAGGGCTTAATTTACCACTCTGCCAAGGTTGATATTTTTGTCTTAATTTGTGCGGTTACATTCGGATGGAAAAGTAGAAACTCTTATAGTAACAAATGATCCCGACTAGCGTTGCCTTTCCAAGTCCACTTTAAGTACAGCCTTAATAATTATTTATGTTCTTGATAAAGTTCCATAACCAATTATAGGTAGAGATTTATTTAAAAAATAGATCAATTCGGAAAATTTTAAAAATGAAACTTTCCTTAAAAGTTGTCTAAATGAAAAGAAAATCCTAATAAAACTCAATGTCTTCTTGATTGGGAAAAGCAATAGAATATGGATGACTATAGTCTTATAAAAGGATCTAATTACTTATTATGTTTAGGAAAGATAATGATATTTTCCGATGCGATTCCTCAAAATTCCCACCGGCCTCTAGGAAATCGACTGTATTTAAAAATATAAAAGCGTGTGTTCGCAGTCTTGGGGAAATCTTAATCAGAAGATATCTGAACCAAATATTACTGTAAAAACCACTCACCTGGTTGAAGCGGCGGACGTACTTCCGCGTCTCTTCGGAGGCCTCCAAAACAATTGCGGGCGAACGAATGACTCTCGCAGGCTGAAATACTTGGGCAGGATATCCTCTTCTTGAATCATCTCCACTCATTATAGGGGATATTAAGTCTTTATTAATAACACAGAAAACAAAACCACTTTGAGAAAAATAAAAGAGTTTTTGGAAGGCTATCTTAGCCTTCATAAAAATGAAGGAAGACCAAAGGGCCTTGGATATAGAAAAGCTTGTGTACAGGAAAGCAGGCAGCAGAAGAGTGAGGAATATTCATGTAGGGATTAAGGTAGATTAGGGCTAGTTACCTAGTAATTTTATAGAGTGCGTGACTGTACGATATATTACACTTTTTCTCCCTTCCCCCTCTTCACAAAAGCGCAGATTGGCGCGAACAATTATGATTAAATTATTAGAAATAAACAAATGTGAGAGAAAATAGAGATTTTAAACTGACTTTTTCATTCAACTAGCGACTAATTTCTAATAAGGAAACCTTCAACAAATATTCGATCCGAGAAACACCAGCAGAGCTAGAGCGTGGCAAAACGTTACACATTTGAGTGTGAAAAACACTTTACAACTTCACTTTTTTCATTCAAACCAATAATGCTCTTAAACGGTAGGTCCTAGGGACAAATCGTCTTAAAAAGATATATTCTTTATTTCATTTCTAACTGGGGAACTGGAGTATATCTTTGATCCGAGCAGCAACAACAGAGTTAAAGCATGCCAAAACAATTAAACAAATTAGGCTAATGTGATTTTTTTTTTATTTAAACCAATACTGTGCCAAACTGTAGGTTTAGTGATAAATTAATAAAGCAATAATAATTTTATTATATTTCGGGTAAGAAAACTATAAATTCACACTGGAGTTAGAGAACAATGAAAACTTTAATTTTTTTAGACATAGAAATCTCCATAAACAATAAACAATACGAATTTAATATATACAGGAAACCCACACACGCAGATGTAGTTATAGACAACAATGCCAGGAAACCACTGACGCACAAACTCGCAGCATTTCATAGCATACCGCCTTTTAAATATACCGCTAAATGAACAAAATTATAACAAAGAAATACAAACAATTCACACTATAGCCAACAACAACGGATACAATAAAACCACATTCGATAATATTTTAAGAAAACAAAAGCATAAAAAAACTATGAATAATATATACAAAACCATACTACGGCCCAATATCCGCTAAAGTTGGGAAAGAATTAAAAAAATTAGGTTTAAACCCTGAATTTAAAAAAGATAAACCATTGTCATCATACTTCCCTTCACCGAAAGACAAAAATGGACCCTTTCCAAAAAAGTGGCGTATACGAATTAAAATGTAATGACTGTGAAGCAAAATACACGGGAAAAACTGGACGATCGGTAAATCAAAGAGTAAAAGAACATATAAGAGCATACACTAATAAGACCCAAAATTCCAATTTCGCTATCCATCTAAATGAAAATAACCAAAAATTTAATAAAGACTCGGGAGTAAAAATATTACATCTAGTAGAAAATAGCCTAAAATTAAATACTTTTGAATCACTAGAAATAATAAAATCGTTTAAAACCGATCCAGATTTTTGTTTAAATGATCAGATCAACATATCCTATAGCCCCATTTTAAATTTGTTTCCATAGGAACGGAAAAATCCAATGAGTCATAAGGGAAACCCCATTGTAAATCAAAAACTTAACCTACCCGCCCCCCCCCCTTTTACTTCTCACGAATTCAGTGTTTTAGTTACCTCGAAGGTGAGTGCCCATGCTTGATTTATTGTCTTACCTTTTTAAAAACTTTAGTATATATAATCCATGTAACATATTACTGATGTGTTGAAAAAATTTTGTATGCTTTAGAACTAAAGATGAATGTTTAGCATTCGAAACTAGTTTTCTAATAAAATAATCTCAATAGAAGTGTCAATTAATTTATCAATGCTAAAGAAAAATATTGACAACTTTTCCATCCGAGCAGACACCTACAGTCTAGAGCGTGTGGAATTATTTCATTTTTGGCTGTGGTAAAAACGTTACGCCTTATACACCATGTATAAAACCCCCGTCAAAATATATTGTCTTATTTAATTGCGATAAATGAATTATCTGCCATTTCTACTGGATTTTTTTTTTTCGAGTGCTAGTTTCGAATGTTAAAAATTTACTATGTTAATAATGTTAAGCATTCCATTCACTTTATATAATTTGTAAAATAATTTTGGTTATTGTGACTTGACATCCAACAAATAAAACATCACAACGAGGTTAAACCCGAAAAGGGGCAAACAATATTTTGTGTTTATATTCTTGAATAATCAATCTTTGAATCTATGAATAATTTTTCCAGTTCCTTTCATATGGTTTTTAAAAAAATATAAGATATTGGGTCTTGATATAAAACACAGAAAAAAAATTCATTAAGTCGTTAAAGCCTAGAAGTGGCCGACAATAATTAAATAAAGTCTGACTTTTGATTACTTTGTTGTTCAGGGGCACCATATTGGATTTAGATGCATTAAAAAAATCTATACTTTATTTTGGAATAAAAAATATGTTAATAATAATACTTTTATTTAAAAATAAATAAATCAGATAAGATAAAAAACATCAAAACTGTCAAAGGCAGACCAAGGCCCTACCAAAGGTGGCACAATATCCGCTCTTGGAATAGGCTTCAGAAATAACTTTTCTTTGGTGACCGTATTGGAAGCCAGAATAAAATCTAAATATGAATAAAATCTTAATGTATTCGGCAATTTATTAGTAGAATATTGTCTGTGCGCCTTGTAACGTTCCGACTTCATTAAATTTGTAACGTTCCGAGTTCATTAAATTTGTAACGTTCCGAGTTCATTAAAAACCTAAAGTATAAGGTTAGCGATTAAAATATAATTAAGGCCAAAAAATAGGTAGAATAAATTGTATTATATTATTATGAAAAAATTCATATTCGTAAAAACAAAATACGAAAAAATGTATTCGTTTATTCTTTTGTTAAATTTATTTATATTAATTAATTATAAACTAAGTTAACATCACTAATAAAGCAAGCCCTAAACTATTCATAGTTGTTTATAGTTTATTTACAATAATTGTCATTTAAACTAATAAAAAATATTGAAAGAAATATGAAAAAAATATGTACGCATGTTCGTATAAAAGGATCAATGCAATTAATAATTTATGAAACTTTTACCACTTCTTTGATATTTAGTTATAGAAATGATAAATTTTAAATATTCATCTTTTATTCATCCTTAGTACTAATAATAACAATAAAGGTTATATTATTAGATGATAGTTATAAGGAACTATCAGACTAGTCTGAAAATACTTGAAGCCGCTTCTTGAATTTAACTATTCCAACTCTTGACAAAGGTTTTAATTCAATTAACTGTCAAAAAAACGGTAACAAATTCACTTGATAAATAAAATAAAATTTAATGAGGAAATTTACAAAAAATAATATTTCATTAAAACGGGCAGTATTTTAGGTTTTTCCCTATGATTAGTTGTTTTTTTCTATTTCTACTGGAAACAAATTTAAAATGTGACTGTAAAATATTTATCTGATCATTTGAACAAAATTCTGTATTGGTTTCTAAAGATTTTATTTATTTCTAATGATTCGTAAGTACGAGGGTGAATCAAATATAAACGGTAATTTTCAAAATTATATTTATTGAATAATATTATACAGAAACTTTACCTTCAACATTTTTCAATGTAGTCTCCTGCATTATCTACACACTTCTGCCACCGATTTGGAAGCTTGAATATTCCCTGTTCATAAAAAGACTGAGGGCGAGTTTTTAACCATTCGCGCACGTGATTTTCGACGTCTTCAAGAAGAAGGTGAAGATTTTTTGAGGCGCATCGTCACATGTGATGAGACGTGGGTCCACCATTACACCCCCGAATCGAAAATGGCAAGGAAGGAGTGGCGAAGGAAGGATGAAGGCTGCCCAGTGAAAGCCAAAACTCGTCTCTCAGCCGGAAAAGTTCTTGCAACAATTTTTTTTGACTCAAGGGGAGTTCTACTCTTTGATTTTCTTGACGATCAACGAACGAACAGTGAATGCGGCTTACTACTGCCAGGTGCTACAGTCAGCAAAAACCAGTTACCGGAACAAAAGACGAGGTGTGCCCATTAGAGATGTCATCCTTCTCCATGACAACGCAAGGCCTCACACCGCATTGTCGACAAGGGATGAATTGGAAGAAATGGGCTGGGAAACTCTCGAACACCCTCCTTACAGTCCAGACCTGTCCCCTTGTTTTTTTTGTTTGCGCCCCTGAAAGAATCACTTGGAGGAAAAACGGTTTGAAAACAATGAAGACGTCGAAAAGCACGTGCGCGAATGGTTAAAAAACTCGCCCTCAGTATTTTTATGAACAGGGAATATTCAAGCTTCCAAATCGGTGGCAGAAGTGTGTAGATAATGCAGGAGACTACATTGAAAAATGTTGAAGGTATAGTTTCTATAATATTATTCAATAAATATAATTTTGAAAATACCGTTTATATTTGATTTACCCTCGTATTTAATTATAAACTATTTTATACTTCATGTAATAGTTTCACTCCCAGTTCTTTGTTGAATTTATGTTTATTCTCATATAAAGGGATAGCAAAGTTGAAATTCTGCGAGATATTATTGTATGCTATTAAATAATAATAATTCTAAAAGCCAGTGAAGGATACTGGTTTCAGATCTGCCAGGATCTGACGATTTTAAACGGTCGAGAGATATTCCGCAGTTGTTCTTTTGAATATCTGTTATCGTTGTCCTTTTTATTATATTTTTAATTAATTATTTATAACCGGTTTATTTATTGCAATTTTTTTTTCTAGGTATGTACTCCAGTTTCCTTCATTGTTATTGTCCTGATGTAAGTAAAAATCTTTGTTTAATATTTATTTATTTGACAAGAGTGTAAAAAAGTGCTTTTACTCACTCGAGACAAGGTTTACACGCACGGGCGGGCGAAGCGAAGCGAGTGCTGTAAATTGCCGAGAGTGAGTAAAATTCTTTATACCCGAGTTAAATATTACATTATTTTCTGCAACCGTTAAAAAAAAAAAAAAATAAATATCAACATTTTTTTATACATTTTATTCTGGTAGCAATACTAGTACTCATATTATTATTTATTATAAATGTATGTTGTATTATTACAATTATTGGCGTTAGAAATAAATGGTTGATTTGAATTATTTGCATTGCTTAAGATTATTGCTGAAATGAGTATTTATTTAATGAATATTTATGATTTAATGAACTTTACATTAACTCATAAGTTAAGCTTATGGGATTTTTTACTCACTAGAGAATAAAATGGAACGTTAATCAGCTGTTTTTAATTGAATAATGTTCCCATTATTTAACGGTTGCAGGAAAAAGTATATTTTAGGAGTAACAATTTTTCAAGATTTTAAAACTTCTGTGGGATACACATGTCGTACCACCCTTTATATATTTTTAATAATTTGATCGAATATAAGTAAACTTTATTTTCAATTTCAAGGTCTACTAACAACGTACCTTTGTAACCTCTCATGTTTAATGGCGCTTGCCACCTATCGGCCAATTTTCAAACTGCACTGTTATCCACATATAGCTTTCTTAATAAACATAAATTGAAAATCATTCGATTTTATTATTGCTAAAGCTTACTGGAACTAGAAAAAATTGTTTAAAAATTTGTACAGAATCATTCAGTATTTTTCGTAGTTAGTGTAATATTAGTATAATAATATAGAGTTATATAATATTTTCATATTTACGTATTTTTATAATCAGTTAGTATGAAATGATATACGTTCATTGTTGTAGATATTAATAGTAGTCCAGTCAATGAACACATTGTAGAGTGCATGTAATATGCGATAATTTTTGACTTCACTGCTTCGTTAGGAATAGTTGGAAGGTAAACGTACTAAAAGTCCCCGCCCCTGGGGGTGAGCTAACGGTGGGGGAGGGGAGAAGTTCAATTTTTTGTTTTTTTTTTTTTTTTCGATAATAACTCGAAAACGGTTGATTCTAGAAAAATATGTTTCAAATAAACATAAAAGCTAATTAAATTTCCTATAAAATGGAATAATAATATACATTGTCGTAATTCTAATCGTTTACGTGATATTCGTGATTTAAAATCGGTGGTTTTCGGGAAAAAACAAATGTCACCTCACTTTTTGTCAATCTTTTGTTTCTAGTAACTTCCACAATCGTTTCTCAGAAAAAACGTCAGAATCAAAATCGTAGAGCATTAAATTTACTTTAATTTCATATTTACGTTTCTGGTATTAAAAGCAAGTATTCCTATTCTCCCCTCTTTACCCAATCTGCCGGCGTTCCTCAAGGTAGTATCCTAGGCCCCATCCTCTACACGGTGTATACAGCTGACATTCCAACTCATCCTGCCACTGTCCTCACCACTTACGCTGATGACACATGTGTGTTATCAGTAAACAATGATCCCTTCATTGCCTCCCAAACACTCCAATCCCATATGCTAACCCTTCAAGAATGGTGTCAAAAATGGAGAATCAAAATAAATCCCAAAAAAATCTCACCAAATAACCTTTACGCTTCGTCGTAAGCCCACGACTTCCTGTCCTACAGTATCCTTTAATGATATTCCACTAATCCCTGTTGAACAGATCCGCTACCTTGGACTCCACTTGGACAAAACGTCTTACTTGGAATCCACATACAAGACTAAAAAGACAAGAAACTGCCCGTCGTTACAGATTACTTCAACATTTATTAGACAAACGTTCAAAGCTCCCAATTAATTACAAAAGACTAATATACCTGACTGTGATTAGACCTATCTGGACTTACGGAGTTGAGCTTTGGGGCTCCACTAAACCATCCAATTCATCTCGTATCCAATCCTTACAATCCAAAATCCTTCGAATCCTTGATGCTCCTTACTTTGTCACCAATAAACTTATCCATAAAGACCTTAATGTTCCATATGTTGCTGATTTAGCCCACACCAGATACCTATCCTTTCACAGTAAGCTCCATAATCATTCAAATCCGTTAGTTTCTCAACTTGCTTCCCACTCCATTCCTGATAATCCTCCGAGGCGTCTGAAAAGAAGATGGCCCAGAGACCTTCTAGTTTAGAATTTTTATTAAAGTGCTACTGATGGGTAGTACTTTTCATGTTTTGTCACGTTATTCTTATAGTTAACAGCACATTTACTTGATGTATATATCTTGTACAGTTGTAAATTTCAATAAATTGTTATTAAAAAAAAAAAAAAAAAAAAAAAAAAAAAAAGTGTTTAATAAAACGTGAGGTAAACATTTTGTTTATTTCTAAAATTATCGATTATTAATAACGTATATTCGAAAACTGTTGGAATTTCGACGAATATGTATATAATTAATTTTATAGGAAATTTAATGAGCTTTAATTTTGATTTGTAGCATATTTTCTAGAGTCTACGGTTTTCGAGATATTATCGAAAAACAAAATTGGGACGTTCCCCCTCCCCCTACCCTTAGCTCACCACCCAGGTTCGGGACTTTAATATGTTACCTTCTATCTACTCCTAACAAAGCTGTTAAGTCAAAAATTATCGGATATTTCATGAACTCTACACCCCTCATTTCAGCGCTCATTGACTGGACTATAGTCATAGAGACTGTAATACGAAGGTTCTATCAACGACATGCAGTTAATAGCGCGTCATTTAGTGAGAATAGTTAGAGCCTACCATATATGACGCGGTAGTTGGGGAAGTTGGAAGCCTGTAATCTTCTTCTCGGATGGCCCGTACCCTCGGTTAGAAGTTCCCTCAGGTTTAAACTAATTGACCCCCCCCCCCCAGTGAAGAGGCAGTTTGTGATCGCTTAATCGAGTTTCGATACCGTATCGTTGGGAAACTATTAACGAGTAGCGATTCTTGTAGGTACCCTGAGAATGGTTCGACCGTTTCAGTGCATCAGATATCTTTTAATGAATTTGATTTTAATTATTCTAATATTGTAGCAGTTGTAATGAAACGGTTTAACCTTAAGATTAGTTCCTCTACTGGGATGGTAATGATCTACTCAGGTTTTAGAAATAAATGGATTTAGATTTTAAAAAACGTTAGTACGTTCACCTAGTACGAGTTTGAACTTAAAAAATAAAAAA
This sequence comes from Euschistus heros, assembly GCA_003667255.2. Taxonomy (NCBI): domain Eukaryota; kingdom Metazoa; phylum Arthropoda; class Insecta; order Hemiptera; family Pentatomidae; genus Euschistus; species Euschistus heros. Next base: position 546,867 of record RCWM02000623.1, on the reverse strand, counting down.
TAAAATCATGGTATTTTAAAAAAACAACTATTTTATTAAGAAAGCATTACAATATAAAAAGTGCAAGAAGTATTCTCAAGAAGTAATTAAGGGGAATTCCATTCTCACAATTCAATAAGAATTTAATGAAAAAAAAGAAAAAAAAAAAAAAAAAGATAAAGAACCTTATATTACAAAGGTTTTTTTATTCAATAAAAAAAAACGTGAAAAGCTTCAAACTGTATAATATATAAACTAGAAAAAATATATAATGAAATATATTAAATTGAAAAAAATAAAGTAATTGTTCGATCGGCGGCACCACCAAACTGGCTTGATCCGCGCTACACCGACCAGTTCGATCCTTACCCTTCACTTCATGTTAAACATTTTTCGATAGCTCTTTCCTATAACCTCACATGTAAACAATCACTTCTACAGTTTCGTCTTGTATTGTGTTGTTTTTGTTTAGTTTGCTATATTGATATTTAGACTTCTTGAATGTAAACAGAAGGTGACAAGGATTAAGTGTTTTGTCAATTCATGTTTTCTTATTTTATCTTATGTGTAAAAGTGTTACAAAACTTAAGAAGATTAATTTGTACATGGATTTGGTGTTTTACATATTTTTTATTTGTTGTTTCAATTTCATATTTTGTGAATGGATTCTTTGTTATCCATATTACTTTTTGTCCTAAAGTGAGACAGATTGTATAATTAATTCAATAAAACATATCAGTTTTGTATAAATAAATGTGAGAAAGTATATCACAGGTTTCATATTTTCTTATTTCCACTTCCCTTGAGAAAATATAGCAGAAATTAACATCATCACTTTCAACTAGGATTCTGTCTATATTATATCATGGCTTTTAAACATGGAGAATTGACAATGTGAAAATAATCACAGATTAAGAGGGTAAATGACACATTACTATATAATTGTAGAACTATTGGTATAATGTTATAGATTAATGTGTTTTTAAAAAAAAATTAGAAGCCTGATGATGGAACATTGTCTCCGAAAACATTAAGCTACAAATGTTAAATAAATAGGAGTTTATGCCAAAATTAATACTTCTGGATTTAAAGGATTCTGTCTTTTTTATATTTATTATTTGTTATTTTCACTTCTCTGACAGAAAGTTCTTCCGGAATTAACTTTACTGGTGGTACAGTAGTATATTAATTGTTGATTAAATTAATATTAATTCAAAATTGATTTAGTGTCTTATATTTCGATATTTCCTTATTTCCACTTTAATATTTCCTTATTTCTTATTTTAATATTAGAAGGTAAACAGCAGTTAATATTACTTCGAACAGGGATTTAGAATTTCTCAGTAAATGTAGGAAAAATAACCTTCCACCTCTAAAAGCAGCGACTTGAACATCGAAATAAATCGGAACAAGGTTAGAATCGATAAAAAATATTCTGAGCGCGTTTAGGGGTTGGTGTCGCCAATTCGAACAATTACCAAAAATAAAATAAAAATAGTTATAGAAAAATTAAAACTAGGATTAAATTAAAAGTTAAAAACACAGTCACAATTTATGTCTAAGTTTGGAAAAACCAATAAGCTGCATCCTTCCGGCTTGCAGTCTTCAGTTCTGCAACAACTTTTTTCTGATAATGTGTTGAATCTTGATGTGCTGAGTTTTGATCGATTATACTTAGTAGCCTGGCTGGCTTCAGAATCACTTGAGGAACACATGATGATATAGAAGGATCAATACATTAGGATTGATGAATTAAGTGCCACTTCTATTGAGATTATTTTATTTGAAAACTAGTTTCGAATGCTAAACATTCATCTTCAGTTCTTCGAGGTAACTAAAACAATTTATTCACAATTTATTATATAATATACACTCAACCTAGGGGTTTCTCTAATCAGACTTGTCTCTTCACTGAAATACCAGTGCTTCTTTCTCAGCTGTTGTAAAAAAACATAACTTAAATAAATAAAACATGCTGCGTGAGAACACTGAAATTCAACATCGGTGAAATTACTAAAACAATTTTAACCCTTAGCCAACCTACAATACAAGCTAACGCCCATTTAAATCTTCTCTACTTTTTACCACAATTTTTATAAAACACTTATAAGAACTTATAGAGCCGAACATGGATCCTTATTTCTGCTACAACTAATGATCTTAGAATATTTGAGAGAAAAATAAAGTGCAAATTCTACAGCCTGTCCGACAGGAAGGGGAATGGAGAATTAAAACAAACAAAGATTTTGAAGAGGCGCACATTGGGGCCATTCGTGAATCTAGCCGGACAAAATTCTGAAAGCGATCGATAATTTAATATTTTTTTATCATCCAGAACAGCTTGAAATGACTAAACCAAGGTTATTTAAAGGTTGATAAAACATTTAAAATTTTATTTGTGACTTGTTGTTTTATTAAGAAAAAAAAAAAAACTTTACAAAACCATTTATTGATTTATCCATGATTATATAAATGGAATTTTTAAAAAATGAATATACCTACTTAATGATAATAATGACAATATTATGACTGGAAAAACACCTCTGTAACAACTAACAATTTCTCTTAAGTTTTGTTCAGTAATAATAAATTGAATTTATAATACATATAAATCAGGACAATTTGTTACCAAACTATAAGCTTTAACACTTAATACTTAATTTCTATCTTAAAATGAGCAGAACTGAAATACATTATATTGTTTTAAACTGAAAAGAAAATTATAGTCTATAATGATTTGTCATCTTTGATCGAGATTATCACTATCATCACTATGCTGTTCACTAAGTAAGGGTACCATACTTGTATCTGCGTCTGATATTACAAGCAAATTGAGAACACTACTACCTAAAGTCGTATTTTTCTCTAGTAGTAGTCCGTATCAGGTAATTAAATCAGTAATCAGACGAAATAAACAAATTATTCATTATGTCGGTATTGGTTACTGTGCGAGACATTTCCGAGGAAAACGTTCCCTGTATCTTTTTATCCCTTTGTGTTGGCTTTTTTTTTCTTCCTGGGAATTATTAAAACTGAAACCTCCAGCCCGTAACGCTCAGCCAATTCCAATCGCTTAACTGAGAGTACTCCGCCTAAAACACAATGTTTGGTGGTAATGATAAACGGGCAAAAACGGGCAGCCAAATACAATATATTCACTAAAATTAAATGTCCCCAAACACACAGAACCATAATTTAAGACCTGCGTTCACCTATCTAAAAAGTTCCAGATAAAACAAATATATTTTTTGACTTGTGGACTTTTAATTGACGTACCGCCTGAGTATCTAAAATGCCGTAAAATTAAAATAAAATGTACTAATACTGAGTATTATGAATGCAATTCATCGTAAAATGTAAAAAAAATAAGAAAAGTTATTACGATTTCACTGTCGAGAGCTTAAAAGAATACTAACTTCATTCTTAATCGTACAGAATTAAAGTGGTATTAGTTTGTTATTATTAAATCACTTTATTGACATTTCCTCAGCCTGATTCACTTCGTTTCATGTCTTCCAACATTTAGCCTGTTAGATCAACCACTTTCTGCATCAAAAATCAAACTTCATTTTTGGATTCATTTTTTTTTCGGTGATTCACGAATGGCCCGCTGTGCGGCGTGTCGAGAACCCAGTATTGTTCGGTTTATAAAGGTAAAGTGGTATCAAGTGTTTTACAGCCTCGTGATGAGAATACCGGAAGACTGGAACCCAAGAACTGTCACTGGGGAACCAGAAGAGGAGGACGCCCCAGAACAGAAGAAGTGGTAGTTAGTGGCATCGGGACTTTGTCAGGAGTTTGCAAATTTAAAGCAGATGACTCTTAGTAGAAGCTAGTGGGAGCTTATCTTATATAAAATAGTAACTCAAAGAAATAAATTAATAATTAGCAAATCGCATTCATTATCTACGAAATACTTTATTTTAGTTAATTGGAGTTCAAACAATGTAAAAAAAATAATTCATATTAATATATAATATTAAGATGATAAAGATTTCAAAGTTCTAGGATTTGTGCATTAGGATTCAAAAACCAGTATGAGCATTAAATAAAATGAAAACTAATATTTTTCTTGGATTATAAAAAACCTCTTAGAATAACAAATCAATGTATAATAAAATGGTGTTTTAATGCTGATCGCTTAATTTTGTTTTGTGATTTAGTTTTGGTATTTAGAAATAGTAATTCTATTCCCTTCATTTTCCATTAGCGAATACATATCATCAATGATTTGACTTTTGGGTTCCACTAGCAACGTTTGATTTTTCACGATTACGTTATAACACTTAACCCGAACAGTTTGGATCAAGTATATGAAAATTTGTTCTCTTATTATAAGATATAAAACATATATTAAAATACTTATCTCTTCTTTTTTTTTTTCAACCTTAGGCAGTGGAATCGATGTATGTATAGTAAACTACATAATTATATATTACTAAAGAGTTAAGTTCTTTCACGGATTTAGTGGGACTCGTGTTGATAAATTAGTTGGCACTTGAATGAATTTTCATCAATTGGAAGCCTTGAATAAAGTTCAATTAATCACACAGTCCCTTAGAATCACGAGTGTTCTAGTAGAAAACACTTGGTTCATCTGGCTAGCTGAAATATCGGCTTTTTTCGTTTAATTTTATCTCAGAGAAGACCTACTCTGTGGGACTGAAATGTCACCCATCACTCTGGTGTGTTTTTACTGCCTCAAGAGATCGTTCAGCACCTCTACCCTGCCTACGGGGGGTAAACTCTTTAATTTTAGGGATTCCTCCTAATTAAGAAACCAAGGAGAAGATAGAGAGAGGATTTGTCGGAGATGTCTGGTTCCTGGAGATCGGGGGCCTGGCCTTCCGGCCAACCTGGGATTCTCGCCATGTAGCCGCCCGCTTCCCCCACATTTTTATGCCTCAAGAGATCGCAGCACCTACGGGGTCAATTTTAGATTCCTCCTACTATTAAGAAACGGAAAATCGGATTTATTAATAAAATGGACATAGAATCTGATGAATCTATTTTAGAAGGCCATATATGTGATATTTACAATTTTAGGTTCAAAAAAACTACTTTTTATTATTTTTTAAAGAAAAGTCAACTAATAGGCAAGTATAGAATAATAAAATATAAATATTGGCGAAAACAAAATTTTAATTATACGAACAACGTCGGCCGAAACTCATAAATACGAATTTCTATGCAAATGTTTTTGTTTTGTTTTTTCAGGTAGCATCTACATCTATCATGACTACAGCAGCCTCAAACTACAAATCTAAAATAAGATTTCCATCGAAAGGTTGTTTTGGGACTCAAAATAGAATTTACACGATCCGAAATGAAAATTTCGAAAAATTATAAAAGTAAACAATAATTAAAACTATATAACCAAAACAACTGCATACTTATTGTAAATATATTTAAAAATGCGGGGTGCATCAAAATATAAGAAGGAATTAGGAAAAATCACGTTAGAAGTATGGTAGAGGATAAGCGATTATAAACACTGATCCCCCAACTTCCGCCGCCGGGTATAACGACATGCTCTAGCCCTATTTTGGAGGGCCTACAACTTTTGTTCTACTTCACTTCCCCAATGATGATTTTATTGACTAGAATTATAACATTGTTCATATATAACGGGAAAAGGATATAAATAAAAACATTATTTTATTATCAATTTATATAAAACTAGTTGAAAAAAAAAGGAATTCACAAACAATAAAGTATTATCTATTCCTATTACTAATTAAAAAAATTAAAATTACTTATGCTATATTACTGCACATTAAAAAAATATATATTATGAACAAATATGATATATTTTTTTGTATAAATGTTGCTTATATCTTAATAAGGAGTAATTATAGTATGAGCTGTATTCATTAAAATTATTTACTTTTTTAATACCCAAATCAAAAAGATTTAGTACTTTTACTCATTTCATATAAAAGTAATAAAAGTGATCTATATCATATATCTATATCTATGATCATATAAAAGTGATCTATATCTATATCGTATAAAAGTGACCCCGCATTTCATATAAAAGTGATGAGTACAAAAAGTTATTGAATTTTTCAATTGAATTTAAGTTTAATAAAATAACACCAATATGGAACACCAACGCACAGAGAGGTAACTTGTAGGTCTAGCCGGCCAAAAATATCATCTTTCCTATATATTTTGTGTTTCCTGATTTCGAAAAAATATTGTATAAAAAATAAAGGACCTTTGGTTTTTTAAATATGATTAAACCTTACAAATAACCAATACTATCAAGTTTATCTGGGCTTTGCAGCCCAGATTAAATAATCCAATTACTTTAACAAGTTTGAATTTCAAAACAGGTCGCGGTTTTTAATGTGCTGGTATGGTTATTTTACGAAACTTGATCATAACTTTATATATAGGTTCTTATAGTAAAAATTTAATGAGCATTCAGATGAAAAAAAAGAAATTTCGGATCGAAAAATTAGTTTCGGAACTGTAGCCAAATGAATGGTGATATAGGTGTTTTCGCAGAAAAGTGCGACCCTAGTCAAAGAGTGTTGAAATGAGGGGGGTGTAGATTGCATGAAATATGCGATAATTTTGATGTCACAGCTTCGCCAGGAGCAATTAGAAGGCAAACCTACTAAAAGTCTCCGAACCTGGAGGTTGAGCTAAGGTTGGGGGGGAGAAGAGAGGTCCCAATTTCGTATTTTTCGATCTTATCCCGAAAACAGTGGACTCAAGAAAAATATGCTACAAATCGGAATTAAAGCTAATTGAATTTCCTATAAAATTTATTATATACATATTTGTCGAAATTCCAACGGTTTTCGAGATATATGTTATTTAAAATCGATAATTTTAGAAATAAAAAAATGTTTACCTCACTTTTTGTTAAACATTTGCTTCAAATACCAAAAACTTATATATGAAATTAAATTAAATTAATCTGCAATTTGGTTATTCATTTTTTCTGTGGAACGATCGGGGAAGGTACTAGAAGCAAAAGTATTACAAAAAGTGAGGTAACATTTGTTTTTTTTCTTATTTTTTTTTTGTGTTTTTTCTTTTTTGATTTTTTTTTTCCCGAAAATCACCGATTTTCAATAACGTATATCTCGAAAACATTAGAATTTCGACAAATTTATACATAATCAATTTTATAGGAAATGTAATCAGCTTTAATTTAGATTTGTAACATATTTTTCTAGAATCGACTATTTTCGAGATATAGTCAATGTCAAAAACAAAGTACGAATGTTTTTTTCGGAATCAAACGTTTCAACAATGTTTTTAATAAATTTATTCATACAGCTAGCCGTTTTCTGATTGTAAGCTTGTAAATATCAATATATATTCTCTCAGCAATTTAGTCACCAAACAGAAAAAAATGAATAAAATGGAATCATAAGTGGCAAAATATGCTTATTTCGCAGTAAAGGGGTTTTAAAACGCACACACTCCCTTTTGCGATCAAATACCTCATTAGATCCATTGTAATATATTTATAAATATTTTTTTGTCTTTGTAGCCTTCCGTGTTTGTTGACCAAAACAGGGGCCCCGAATAGACTAGAGAAAGAGGGTATGCGGAAAAAAAATAATTTTTTAAAAAATAAATAAAAATAGTATTTACGAAATCAAATTTTTCCCAAAATTACTTCTTATTTAAATCAAAAGGTTTGTAATGAATTACTTCTTATGTCTAACCGTTTTCAAATGTTAAGCAGTAAAAAAACACATTTTTTCTACAATTTAGACCCCGGGACGTAAAAAAAATGTGGGAAGTTTCTCATACAATAAAGCTTACAATTATTTATTATTACCTTTACTTTGAGATTAGGGTTTTGAAGGAGGAGAATAGTCAAACAAGCCTATACTGTGTGTGATATGTCGAATAAATAAGAAATGAAACTACTCTTGTGAAACAATTAAATGGATTGATCAAAATGAAAAAAAAAAAAAAAAAATTCAATTTCACAAAGAAATGGTTGTAAACATCTTGTCCTACCAGACCATTGTTGTTTGAACCTACGATAGTATTAGAAATGTTGATATTTCCTTTGATCCTATGCCGTCTAGGGATTTCGCGTCTTTTCTACCTTCTTCTTTTTACCCGAACCTAGCATAATCTTGACTGTGGATTCCTATGGCAAAACGTAAGATAGAAAAATGAGTTTTATATCTCAGGAATACGCGCGGCAGGAAGGGAAAGAAGGAAACTGCCTATTTAAACTCATTCAATTGAAAAATTCAATAACTTTTTGTACTCATCACTTTTATATGAAATCAAAAAAAAAAGAAGAAAAGTACTAAATCTTTTTGATTTGGGTATTAAAAAAGTAAATAATTTTAATGAATACAGCTCATAATATAATTATTCCTTATTAAGAATAAGCAACATTTATGCAAAAATAATATATCATATTTTTCATAATATATATATTTTTTAATGTGCAGTAATATAGCATAAGTAATTTTAATTTTTTAATTAGTAATAGGAATAGATAATACTTTATTGTTTGTGGATTCCTTTTTTTTTTTTTTTTTTTTTTTCAACTAGTTTTATATAAATTAATAATAAAAATAATGTTTTTATTTATATCCTTTTCCCGTTATATATAAACAATGTTACGATTCTAGTCAATAAAATCATCATTGGGAAAGTGAAATAGAACAAAAGTTGTAGGACCTCCAAAATAATGCTTCATAGAGCGTCTTTATAGTCCAGTAAAATAAGACTCCAAAAGGCCGTTTTGAAGAAAAAACTGCGGAACTTTTATACTCAACGGATCTTTATGTTCTTTGGGGTACTGAATCCGAATCTGAAGTTTGCTACCACGGCAACCATCGGTTTCATATTCAAAACCGCCAAAAAAAAACCATTATTTTTGTTTTTCTATCTATAACAAGATAACGAACCTTTTTTTCGAAGGAAGTCTTCGAATATTAATTGTAGCTGGAACTAGTACCTACATAATGAAAAAACGAAATCCGAAATCGGACCATTTTTCGCGAAGTTACGTTATTGGGAAAAAAATGGAGAAATTGTCCAATTTGCCGTCAGTCCCAAAGCTCCGCGAAAACACGTTTGTCGTACTCTTTTGGCTATAACTCTGAAACTATTTGTCCGATACAACATTACTTTTTTTCATCTTAAAGCTGATTAAATTTACTATAAGAATAAATTTTTAACCAAACTCCGTAAAATGTACATGCCAGCCCGCTAATAAAAACGTACTATTGTAAAATCCTAGTGTTTTTTGGCACATTTGTCCCTCTAACTCCTCAAATATTTGTTCGATTGCAAATTTCTTTTATCTATCTCAAAGCTGATTAAATTCGCTATCAGATGCTATATATGTAAATTATATTAAATCCTGTAAACCACCCAAGCTAGCACGCTAAATGTGTATGTTTTGGCAAAAATATGTAAATTATGACATGTTCAGTAGACTGGTGTGGGTATTTCCCGGTGTTAATTATAAGTTAGATATATAGGAGCCAATAGTACATTTTAACCAGCTTTTAGATAAAAATATTAAATTTTGGATCCGACAAATGGTTTTGGTGATATAGCGATAATGTGCCAAAAAAACATTTATTTTACAAAAGTATGTGATTTTCAGCGTGATAGCTTGTGTATTTCAAGAATTTTGATAAAAATTTCATATATAAGATCTAATTGTAAATTTAATCACCTTTCAGATTTCAGATCAAAAAAAACATTTTGAATCGGACAAATACTTTCGGAGCATTTGTTAGAAGACTTTCTTCGAAAAAAGCTTCGTTATGGTGTTATAGATAAAAAAAACGAAAATAACGGTTTTTTTTTGCGTTTTTTTGCGATTTTGAATATGAAGCCGATGGTTGCGGTGGTAGCAAACTTCAGATTCGGATTCAGCACCCCAAAAAACATAAAGATCCGTTGAGAATAAAAGTTCCCGCAGTTTTTTCTTCGGCAAACCCTTATTTTACTGGACTATTATAGGAGGGTAGGGGATCAGTGTTTATAATCGCTTATCCTCTGCCATACTTCTAACGTGATTTTTCCTAACGTCCTCTTATATTTTGATGCACCCCGCATTTTTAAATATATTTGCAATAAGTATGCAGTGTTTTTGGTTATATAGTTTAATTATTGTTTACTTTTATAATTTTTCGAAATTTTCATTTCGGATCGTGTAAATTCTATTTTGAGTCCCAAAACAACCTTTCGATGGAAATCTTATTTTAGATTTGTAGTTTGAGGCTGCTATAGTCATGATAGATGTAGATGCTACCTGAAAAACAAAACAAAAACATTTGCATAGAAATTCGTATTTATGAGTTTCGGCCGATGTTGTTCGTATAATTAAAAAAATTTTTTTCGCCAATATTTATATTTTATTATTCTACACTTGCCTATTAGTTGACTTTTCTTTAAAAAATACTAGAAAGTAGTTTTTTTGAACCTAAAATTGTAAATATCACATATATGGCCTTTTAAAAATAGATACATCAGATTCTACGGAAATATGGAACAAAATGAACTTTACAGAACCAAAATCGGATGATCTGTTGAGATTTGAGGAGGAATCTAAATTTAATGTTTATTTTGGCACGCTACGTGGTGGTAACATTTGGTACTACAGAGGGGACATTTAGCCTTAAAAAAAAATTATCTCGGGTAGGGAGGTTCATTTTGAACATATTTAAGGTCAATTTACCTATATACCGTCATACCAAATCCAACCATTTATGCATTATAGCTCCGTTGTTTACTGATATATCAACGCCATTTTCTTTCCTGTAATTACTAATACCATTTCCATGTAATAAAAAACATATGTGCAAAAAACAAAATACCAAAAAAACGGGAGATCGTTAAATCTTGTCAGTTTGAACTTAAAGTTTTAAGGCTTAAAAAAAAAAAAGTAAGCGCAACAGCCAAATCCAAATTGTTTTAAAAACTTCTTTATTTAATACTCTTTAAAACAATACCATTTGCAGCACGCAGCAACAAAAAGTGCACCAGCGCACACTGACATATATAATGAATCGAATCATATTTTTTATGCAAAACTTAACAAATAGTTGTGTTTCTTTATATCATAGGTTAAACTGCATATTTTCTTCTTTCTTTCTCGGAGATTTTATCATGAGTAAAACTTTATCTTACATTTTTGAAAACCATAATCAGGGAACAAAATTAAAACTAATATTATATGGATTCATAAATTTAATTTGTAGAGTTTCCATATTGCTCAAAATGATCTCCCACTATTCTAATACAAGGTCTCGATATCTTTGTTTCTTATTTGTGGTGGTTTTGTTCTTGAAACAAATTCTTCTTCATTATGGTAACAATGCGCGGCATTTCTAATACTAGCTATCCATAAAAATAATAATAACAATATAGTATATTTCTATATATATATATAGATACTATATATATATAGCATATATATAGTATCATATATATGCCGGTTTATGCGTTTTACGCTGTCCGACCTTAGACTCGTTCTCCAATGTTCACGATTCTGGCAATGATCACTCCGTGAGGTTCCTTTCATTCATTTGCTTTTCTTATTCCTTCGCCCCACGTTTTTCTAGGTTCTTCCCCTTTTCCTTCTTGCAGTGCGGTACCCATTTAAGAGCTACTTTTGGAAGTCTGTTTTCTGGCATTCTCTGCACGTGACCGTACCATATCAGCTGTTTCCGTTGTCAATAGTTTCTTTTTTTCGGCTATTTGGCTTTTTGTCTTCTCGAGATCCCACAAGATGGACCATCCATTTCTAATAGCTCTGTCTTATCGCTTTCTGTTAGCTTCCATCATGTTTCTCCAACAATGCTGAAAACATTTATATATTCTTTTTTTTTTTCGAAATCTTATTGTGCCACCAAATTCCTGTTCAATCTTTTTATCTTCTTCGCCCTGTCTTATCAGTGATATAATAATAATCGATATATCAATAAATATATCGAAGACAAGGTACATGTGTGTGGGAGGTAGCACAGATGATTTGGAGATAGGAAACGAACATAATTATGAAATGTGATAAATAATAACAATATCCTTCTAATACTTCACTCGGACCTTCCTACTCTTCTTGCATCATGGAATCTGTCTGTGGGTACCATCTTGGAAATCAAACGTCAATATGTGCCACTTAGCTGAAAAACGAAGCCTCTTTGTTTCGCTATCTTGGCAAAATCTTTGAATTTGAAGAAGTTTTAGTTTCCTATTCTCCATTCTTCGCCAACTAATATAGGTCCAAAGATGTTCTAAGGATTGTTCTCCAGAATAGAAGGAGCTGTTTCTTATCTGCCTTTGTTTCTAAACCCACGCCTCCCAGCGATACTGGCTGGACAAGTTTTATATATCCTTATCGTTGTCTTTTTTATCTTATAGTTTTTTGTTTTTTTTTTTTAGATGCTTTCTCATGATATTATAATGCCCAATAGTATCTATCTTTTAATTTAAGAGGATTTGTTATTTAATGAATTGATCTCCGTCGTTGGGTAATGTACCTGAACCTCTAATTAGAGCGGAATATCGCTAATTCGAACTAATTCTTGCTAGAAGGTGTTCGGACTAGAGGAAAATTCGGGTTATAGAGGTTAGGGAAAAATAAACAAAAAAATCTGAAAAAACAGTGTTTTTATTGTATGTAACCTGTATTTAAGGGATTTTTTAATTAGAAGGATTATTTTAATTATTTAAAATGGTCAGTCTCAACGTGTAACAATTTTAGAAATTATTGAGCTTATTTGGAAAATTCAAGAGAAAAACAATACGATTATTTTTATTTGGGTTCCTTCCCACTTTGGCAATGAAAGAGCTGATTCTGCAGCCCAGTTCATCCACTTTACACCTAAAGAAGACTAGGTGAGGCATGTAAGATGCTCGATTCAAGCCAAGTGGGAAGAAAACTGGGAAAACAAATAGGTCTAAATTGTTACAAGTAAAGACGAACTGCTCCGCTAAGTGGCAAAACAAGTGATAGGACGTCTAGAAAAACAGGAAATAATTTTGTGCCGCCTGAGAATCGGCCACTGTGAATTCTCACATGGCTACCTTCTCCGCGGTTTGGAGCCCCCTACCTGCGTCAACTGTCAGGAACCCAGGACAGTACACACACAGCTTTCATCTATAAGGGAGAGATTTAAAATTTCAAACACACTTCAAGAAATCTTACTCAGTGAAGTCTCTGTTGGATTTCTTAAAGGCTATCAGGTTTTATGGACGAATATAGGAGATAAATAATCGAAGATGGACTGCCAATGACCCTGAAGGGTAGAGGCAATCAATCAAATAAATAAAAATAAAATTAAAAGATGAACTACAAACTTTTGACGGAGTATGGCTTCATTTGAATGTTTTTGTTTTGTTTTTTGCTTATTAATCAATCATATATTAGTATACTTATATGTACTTATACTTTTTTTTAATTTGAAAACAGCTAATAAAGTATATTTTAGGAACATTATATGTAAATATCTAAAATAAAAAAAAAAGGTTCTGCTTACTCGCTAGGTCGGATTTCTGGAGTGTTGAGATTAGCGAGATTCTACTGTACTTAAATATATAAGAATATAAAACAATGTAATATCGCAGATTTTTAATAAAAATATTGGTTAATTTTTTCATATTTTTTAAACCTATTCAATGTTTACAACTAATAATTTTCTATGGTGGATTAAATTAGCTAGTTTTGAAACATATAATTAATTCAGTAAAGGTTTTTTTTATTTATTCATTTTTTTTTTTTTATAAATAAATTACATAAAGCCAAACTAGGCTAATAGAAACATAGATACATGAAAAAGCCTTATAATTTTCATAATAAACATAAATCTTATAAATTCCATCGAATATTTTAAAATGGTGTCCTCATAAGGACAACAATGGCGGAAGCTATCCTTCGGATAGCTTAAAAACCGTTAAAACAGCATCCTTAAGAAGGAAAATTCCAAGATTAACTCTAGTAATTTGGTTTTCATTTCACTATTTTTCTTGTTTTCATGAGATCTTTGATAAGGCTAAACTGTCACTTAGTAATTGTCATTTTTTCAAAGTTCCTTTGTTATTCTCTTTTCTGATGAGGCAGCCAACAATTTTTTTTTCCTCAATTAGGAAGATGGCCCTTTCCTTTTTTTTTTTTTTCTTATAATTTATTAGTTATTTTTTTATCTTTTCTCCGACATCTTCTTCCTTCTCTGCTAATTATTTTCCTTTTCAAAATATTTCCAAGGAAAGGTAATCAAGCATAAAAACAAGCTTATTTCACTGTTTAATGATAAAAATGATACATCAAAATATAAGTACATATATACATATATTTAGGTGCGTGTGTAATAGAAACTAAAGAGCATTTTTAACTAGCCCTTGGTTAAGAAATCTAAGCTAAGGAGAGAAAAGAATATTGGAAGATGTTTTACCGGAACGTAGTGAAATAAATTAGATATTGTCTTCCCTGTTTAAGAAAAAGCCCTCTTTCTTGATTAGTTTAGAAATATCCCAATAAAGGAATTATAGTAATATAGATAAACTCAATATAACCTATTGGGTCAGTTAATAAAATGTATGGTAAGCTATACTATAATAACCTACAGGTAACCTGAACTAGGCCTAATCTCCGAAAATTTAATCTCCACGCTGAAAAGGACCGATTTAAATATATATATATATATATATATATATATATATATATATATATATATATATATATATAAAAATAATAATTATATATGTACAGCTAATAAATCGAGACAGGCTAAAACTTTTACTATTGTCTTAGAAAAAATACTTTTTAGAATTTTTATGATTTGTTTATCAGTTACTCCATACCATAAACCTTCAAGAATGGTGTCAAAATAAAATAAAAATACCATTGCATAACCTATACCCTTCGTTGTAAAACCTACGACTCCTGTCCTACAGTATCTTTTAATGATATTCCACTAATCCCCGTTTGAACAGATCCGCTACCTGGAACTCCACTTGGACAAACGTCTTACTTGGAATCCACTAGACAAAACGACAAGAAGCTGCCAGTCATTTTCGACTAAATCAAACATTTCTCTGATAAACGTTCAAACCTTCCAAATAATTACAAAAGACTCATTTATATAGCAGGATATATGGAGTAGGGCTTCGGGGTTCCACTAAACCATCCGATTCATCTCGTATCCAATCCTTACACTCCGAAATCCTTCGGAAACTCCTCTAAGCTCCTTACTTTTCCACAAACAAACTCATCCACAAAGATTTAAATGTACCTTACGTTTCAGACTTGGTTCGAACCAGACATCTATCCTTTCATAGCAAACTCCACAACCATTCAAACCTATTAGTATCACAACTTGCTCCTCATTCGATTTCAGATAACCCTCTGAGCCGCCTAAGAAGGAGATGGCCTCGGGACCTTCTAATATAATACTTCATTATATAAAACCTTTATATGTGCTACCAATGGGTAGTTGCTTAACAAGCAATTGACTGGTAATTTTTAGCATTATAATCTTATTTATCAATCAAATCTATTTCGGAGGAGATTTTTAAAATATTCACCTAAGAGCCATATAGTTAATCACGGTGAGAGAAAACATTATCTATTATAATTGAATATTATAGAACCGGTTCCTATGATACGATGCAAGGACCAATTACATGATTGCCCTCCTGATCACTAACCACTTAATCTATTAATTACCATTTCTGATGCAGTATATATGTAACCTGCTCATAGCCTCTGCAAGTTAATCATAAATACCTAAATCATACATTTATTTATATATTATTATATATTTTTTAAAGCAGTATTTTAATTTTTTTATTTATTGGTTTGTTTATAATTACCCTGGCTGTCTTGAAGTATATATGTCAAACTTGCACTCTTTTCAGTCCCTACACTTTTTTTTTTATTGTGAACATGTAAAAAATACTAAATTATGAGATAAAAAACACAGAAAAATTAAAGACGTAATCTATATAAATATAAGATTAAAGAATACATTTAATTACAAAATATACAAGACTAAAACGACCTGCTCGTCGTTACAGACAACTTCAACATGTACTAGACAACTAGTACACTAATTATTACAAAAGGCTCATTTACATGACTGTGATTAGACCTATTTGGACGTACGGAGTTGAGCTTTGGGGCTTCACTAAACCATCCAATGTATTTCGTATCCAATCCTCACAATCTAAAATCCTTCGGAAAATCCTCAATGCTCCTTATTTTGTGACCAATAAACTTATCCATAAATACCTTAATGTTCCATATGTTACTGAGTTAGCCTAAAACATATACCTATCCTTTCATAGTAAGCTCCATAACCACTTAAATCCACTAGTCTCTCAACTTGCTTCCCACTCCTTTCCCGATAATCCTCCGAGGCTTCTGAAAAGAGATGGCTTAGAGACCTTTTAGTTTAGATTTTATTGAAGTCCTACTAGTGAGTAGTTCTTCACAAGTTATTTACATGCCATTGTATTCACTACCAACACATGTATAAATTAAAAATGTAAATAGTCCAATTATTAATAAGAAATGTACGAACTAACAAAAATATAAATAGACCCAAATAAATAAAAAATTAATTACAAAGATTTAACTACATATGGTCTAAGACATATTATTTTTTATTTTTTTTTATTTTATTGAGAGAGTATTACAATCTGCCTCAATGTGGGCAATAGGTAATATGGATGACTAGATGGTTCCATTCACACACTATGTACAATAACAAATAAATACAAAGAATAGATAAAAAAAATTAAATAAAATAATAAGAAGATAATAAAAAATTAAACAAAGTACCTCAAACTATACAATACATAAAGCTAAGAAAATAAAAAATAAATAATCTATAAAATATGTAACAAGACATAAAATAAAAACAAAAATAAGAGTAAAAAAAATAATAATAATAATAATTAAAAAATAAGTAAAAAAATTAAATTAAATTAAATCGTGTAAAAAAAAAATACATCCATACATTATTTACACTATATTCAAATCTGAGGGGTCCCCCAACCAGACTTGTCCCCCCACTTATGGAGGGACAAGCCAGGCTCCAAGAGATTCCAGCGCTTCTCTCTCAGCTGCGTCACTGGTATAATATAACACCAGTGGAGGCTGTGTGAGAGCGCTAAACTACAGTCACTCAGAGCATGAGTGGAGAAGCTAGCCATTGCCAGGACTCCATGTCGAAATTTATAAATATGTCACATGGCCACTGCCTTTTTAACCTGCGAGGAGCATTATAGGGGTGAGTGGAGCTGGATAGAGATTGTGCTAGTGGATTAGGATGATGAGAAAGTTTTTGATGAAAATTTGACAGTTATGGGTTCTAGGACAAAAGGTATATTAAGATCGTTATGTAAGGTTTTTTAGAGACATAATATGGGGCATTGGTTATGGTTCTTAGGAATTTGTATTGGAAGGATTGGATGCGTTTGATGTTCGAGTGTTTTGCTGTTCCCAAATTTCTAGTCCGTAGGTCCAGATAGGCTTTAGGATAGTCTTATAAATCAGAAGTTTGTTGTCTATTGATGTTTTGAAGTCTTGCATAGAATGTGCGTCTAAACAATAATAAGGCTCCGGGTGAGACGGAATCCCAGCAGAACTCCTTAAGTATGGCAGCGAAGAGCTTCACAAAGCCCTATACAATATAATCCTGACAGCTTGGATTGAGGAAAGGATGCCAGGACAGTGGAAAAAGGGCATAATATCCCTCTGCATAAGAAAGGCGATATTCTGGAATGCACTAATTATCGCGGTATAACCCTACTACGGCCATTTGTTGAAAAGGAAATCGGCAGGTATCAGGCAGGATTTAGGGGAGGAAGATCTACGGTCGACCAAATGTTCAGCCTTCGGATGATGCTAGAAAAATCACTAGAGCACAGGATGACGACGCATCATCTATTTGGCGATTTCAGAAGTGCTTATGACAGCATCAAAAGACCCATGTTGTACGAAGCATTACATGAGATAGGCATTCCCTCAAAGCTGATCCGCCTTATAAAGATGACCATGGATGAGGTGAAGTGCTCCGTCCAGATCTAGGGAGAACTATCTCCAGAATTCGACTCCAGGAGGGGAGTAAGGCAGGGCGATGGTCTAGCATGCCTGCTGTTCAACCTGGCCCTTGAAAAAGCAATAAGAGATTCCGGAATACAAACAAGCGGAACAATCTTTGACAGGCTGGTGCAGATACTTGGTTTTGCGGACGACCTGGACCTGGTGGCAAGATCGTTTGCTTCTTTATTAGAAGCATTTTTGAGGTTGGCTGAAGCTGCGAAATCCATAGGCATGTCAGTAAACCAGCATAAAACAAAGTACATGCGAGCTGGACCTGGAGCGGGTGTTGCAGTAGGAGAAGAGCTGAGAATGGGACCTTTTTCTTTTGAAACGGTAGACCATTTTACTTATTTGGGCTCGATTGTAAGTGGCTCAAATAGGATATCACTTGAAATAAGCCAAAGGCTATTAAAGGCCAACAAGAGTTATTTTCGGCTCAGCATCATTTGAGAAGCCGAGCTGTTACTCGCCGCACGAAATGCCAGCTTTACACAGACCCTAATCCGACCAGTCCTCACCTACGGATCGGAAGCCTGGACCCTGACAAGCGCAGAAGAAAAAGAAGTTCTCATTTTTGAGAGGGAAATACTGCGCCGCATATTTGGGGCCAAAAAAAGTTGGTGATTATTGGAGAAGGCGGACGAACAGGGAACTTTACCAAATCTATGGTGAAGCGGATGTGATGCGGTATATAAAGCTGGGAAGATTGCGCTGGGCGGGCCATGTTGCCTGGATGCCAGCTGACGAAATCCCGAGGAAGCTATTGGATGGGAGGCTTCATGGAGCTAGAGGAAGAGGTAGACCGCGACTTAGATGGGAGGATGCTGTGAGCAGGGACTCCTGGGACCTTCTGTAATCCCGCAACTGGCGAGCGACCGCACGAGAAAGAGCTACATGGCGAAAGCTCATAGAGGAGGCCAAGGTCCATGCTGGGCTGTGGCCCCACGGATCATCATCATCATAGAATGTGGTATAGTTGGCCAAATCTTCTGTTTAGTTCTTGTCTTTTAAGTCTAGCATGTGGGTTCCAAATGAGTCTTTTGTCAAAGATGAAACCAAGATATCGCACTGTATCAGATCTTGGTAACGGAATCTTATTGAAAAAAAACAGTTGGGTAGGAAATACGGCGTAGAGCAAAAGTCACGTGGGTGCATTTGGATTCATTGACTTTTATTCTCCATTTTTTGCACTATAGTTCTATCATGGATAGGTGATTTTGTAGGTTGGAAGAGGCTGTTTTAGGATCAGGATGTGATGAAAGTATAGCTGTATCATCAGCGAAAGTTGCAAGGAACGTGTCGGGAGAGGTAGGAATGTCACTAAGACATATTAAAATGACATATTCATAATATGCACATTCATAATTGTAATGAAGATAATATATACATACATACATAAGCATTACAGTTATAAGTAACGATATACACCTCTACGACGAAGGCTATATGCTGCATACATATGAACTATTTATTGATATTTACATTACAACTATATACATTACATACAGGAAGTAAATGTGTAAAAAATTATTACGATGACATGTCTCTAGTGAGCAGACATGTCATTGTATTAATTTTTTAGCACTCCGATTAATGTTCTTCATAATGTTCTTTTCAGACGCCTCAAAGGATTATCGGTAATTGAGTATGAGGCAAGTTGGGAGTCTTATGGATTCGAGGGGGTTTGGAGTTTCTTATGAAAGGATAGGTATCTGCTTTAGGATAAATCAGCCTCATATGGTATATTAGGATCTTTATGAATAAGTTTGTTTGTGACATAATAAGAAGCATTGTGAATTTTACGAAGAATTTAAGGTGGAGCTTCAAAGTTCGACTCCGAAAATTAAAATAAATCTTCAACTTTATTTTATTTTGAATATGAAATTTATTCAATTATTATAAAGATCACAC
Source organism: Euschistus heros (assembly GCA_003667255.2). Taxonomy (NCBI): domain Eukaryota; kingdom Metazoa; phylum Arthropoda; class Insecta; order Hemiptera; family Pentatomidae; genus Euschistus; species Euschistus heros. Next base: position 526,916 of record RCWM02000623.1, on the reverse strand, counting down.
GAGCGTTGATAACGTCATCTCTTATGTCAAACGAATATATTTCCTATTCAAAATAAAATAAAATTATAAGGATTGGATACGAGAAGAACAGGAATTAAAAACTAATAGTTAACTTTTTTACAATCTAGTTTGATTTATTCACTTCTTTACAATAACCATAAATTTAATAACAGACTTGTTGACGTATTTTCCTTTTTGAATTACTCTTTCATTCTTATAAATGATTAACAGGGTTTATAAAAGAAAATTGTTGTGATATATAATGGAAATGTATTGTTTCCGACAGTGTAAACACATCCAATACAACTATTTGTTTTCCGGAGACAAAAGATTTTTGTTATAAATCATTGTCGTTTCTATAAAAAGATTTCCAAGGGCATTGAAGGCCCCACCTCGGGAAGAGTTTTTGAAAGCGGGGACCAGGAATTGACAGGCCGTAGCGGCGTGAAAGGAACCAACGCGCAACGTGCCGAACATAGCCACAATGCGCTAAGATGAACGACCTCCCAGAACAGGGATTTCATATGAAAGCTCTCCTCTTCCTTTTTGATAAAGTCCTCCTCATATCCATCTAAAGCCCGTTTCCTTTATGATACATGACAATATCCAGTGCAATATTCATTGACGTCATGGTGCGTCAATATATTTCATGGCTCGCTAATAAAACACAATGAATGATTTAGAAGCTTTATCAGAGTAAAAAAATGTATCTTCGCATTCGTGAATACTGCCAGGTTGTTAAAAAAGAACTTTTGCATAAGTATAGTTCTGCCTCATCAGACATATGTAGACATTATTTTATTAAAAGTCCTTGGACTCTACATCATACTGTAAGGTCCATCAATTTTTTTTTTTTTTTTTTTTTTTTTTTTTTTAAATAAACCTTGTTTTTGGGACAGTTCCTTAAGAATAAGAATAATGCACATTTACAGGTACAATTGCCTTGCCGAATTACTTAAAAATTCAATGCATCAGTGATATTATCGACTGGAAAAAAATAAATATAATACGATCGTGTATGAAAATATAATAATTCTAAATACATACATATTTCGATTGAGGTATGCAGTGCATATCTCTACGACGCCAGAATTAGAGATTCCTAAAATGTTGCTGACGCATCAAATCAGCAGCTAACGACGCTAAAAGCGTCTTAAGAGTCAGTGACTGGATGGCGTTCGTTCAAGACCGTGGTGATTGGAAGAAGGTGGTTGGAGGAGGCCAAGGAGGAAACCGGGTTTGTAGCACCATAATAATAATACAAAAAAAAAATTACATAGTTGATAAAGAGCAGCAGGGATATTGAAAACAGATAAGGGAGAATTTAGAAACAAAAAAACAAGGCCCTGTCCAAAGAGAACATGAATGAAATGATGCCAGATTTAATCAGGAAAAGGAGAAACCAATTCATTGGTCACATAATAGGAATGAAAAACAACTGGCTTTCAAAACAAATTTTCAATCATGTTCATATTAGCAAAAATGGGAACTAATGGATTAGGGGAATTAGGAAAGGCATGGCAGAGATTAATATTAGAGATAACGTAATACAAGACAGAACAACTTTCAGAAGAATATTACTAAACTATTATGAGTTTCCAGAAGAAGAAAAAGTAAGAAACAATTACCTTCTGGACGGAAGAGAGAAGGAGACAGCAAAGTGAACGGATGAAGAACTATTGGAAATCAAGGAAAGAAGTTCGAAAATGATTGCATATGGTTGCTTCACGCGGTCCTACGCGGCCCAAAGTTTAGCCTGTCGGCTAAAGGAAGTATAACATAGAACATTTGTCTAAAATGCCCCTAGATATTGCTCCTAACGGTAGGTCATAGCGATGTCCTATGTTATATAACATTCTCCATTTAATTTCTATTAAGGGCAATAATGGCAAAGTTTCGAACCGAATAATATCAACAGAGCTAAAGCCTGTCAAAAAAGCCCCTACACTTAAGAATAAGTTTCAAACGTGAATTTCTTCATTCAAACGAATAAAGCTCTTAGGTTATTGCGTCTAATGTTATATAACAAAAGATATTTTCCGGTTACATTTTTGAAAAGATGGATGCCGCAACATTTTTCGTTTAACTCATTCGTTTAGCTGCGATTAAAGGATTTACGTTTATTCTATATAAAGATATGAATATCTTTAGTCATTAAATAATTCCGCGTATAATTCATAGATCATAAAGCTAGGAAAATGAGGGAACGCAAGTCTGTCTAAAGAGGACTACCACCTGTTTTTCTCATTTGTACGACCCGGTTTCAGTTCCAAGTCGCTTATTTGGAGTACCACAGGGTGAAACAACCCAAGTTTTTCTATGTTCCAATATTGTTCGTGTCATGGATGAAAAAGCAGGACTTGAAGATAGAACAATTAATCAAACCGAAGCCCGCAAGGACTTTTACCTTCGTGGACAGCGGGAATCGAACTTGTCCCCGTATAATGCATAAGTCCCCCCCCACCCCCCCCTCTCCTCACTTGGAATATCCTAATACGATTTATTCTTTTGTTTTCAATAACTTCATTTTGGATTTCATATCTTTAATTATGAACAACCGGCAATTGTTTGTCGTTGAAATAAAAAATAAAAAATACACCGAATAAATCTCACTGCTGTATCGTGTGAACGCCAGGTGTGAAAATACATTCGAATAAACAAAAGTGTAGAATCAATACCTGATTAATTAACAAAAAGAACAAGTAGGTGTGTTGTTTAATTAACACATATTTGTTTAAATGTTTATTTTTAGAAGCGTAACGAAGGACGTTCTCGGGATTCGTTAATGGGAGTTGACCTCCCTTTTTACAGTTGTTTTCTGAATATCAAATACGTTCTCTACGTGATATTTTAAATCTATTTTATAATTGATCATTATCTATTTTCAATTTTGGTGATTCATTTATTTTTTTATTTTACAGATTATCTTTTTATTTTTATTTTTAAATAATTGAAGAGTTCCTGATGAATTTTAGCGGGAACAAGATGAAATTCGTAAGAAATTATAAAGTCATGATTAAGGAAGTCGTTGGGAAGGATACATGGATTTCAAACATTTTTTTCAGGATTTGCCGTTGAAATAATTGAATATAACTCTGTCTCTCTCTCTCTCTCTTCTCTCTCTCTCTCTCTCTCTCTCTCTCTCTCTCTCTCTCTCTCTCTCTCTCTCTCTCTCTCTCTCTCTCTCTCTCTCTCTCTCTCTCTCTCTCTCTCTCTCTCTCTCGTCTCTCTCTCTCTCTCTCTCTCTCTCTCTCTCTCTCTCTCTCTCTTCTCCTCTCTCTCTCTCTCTCTCCCTCTCTCTCTCTCTCTCTCTCTCTCTCTTCTCTCTCTCTCTCTCTCTCTCTCTCTCCTCTCTCTCTCTCTCTCTCTCTCTCTCTCCTCTCTCTCTCTCTCTCTCTCTCTCTCTCTCTCTCTCTCTCTCTCTCTCTCTCTCTCTCTCTCTCTCTCTCTCTCTCTCTCTCTCTCTCTCTCTCTCTCTCATACATATATATATATATATATATATATATATATATCTTAATATATATAAATTACGTGTCGCCGCCTAGGGGCCGGCTAACACCTAAACTACTGAACCGATTTTAATCAAATTTGCATACCGTGTGCAGTTTGATCTAACAAAAAAGATAGGATACCTTATATCTTAATTTATAGTCGCAATATTATTTGTATATTATCTGTAAGTCACAATATCTGTTACTAGCTCTATACGATTCTAACATATGGCGGTATAAGGTTATACTATTATATAAAAGGACAAGCAATTTTTCGTTTGTGTTCACTAACCGCCAAAAACTACTGAACCAATCTCTACCAAATTTTGACTACATCATCTTTATAGAATGGTTTAGAAATAGTAAAATCTAATGATTTTCAACTAATTCTTTATTGAAAAATGAATAATAAGTGGATAACAGTGAAGTTCAAAAATGGCGGCAATTGCCATCTACATGAAAGGTTAAAAGGTACAGTGTTACATAGAGCTTGACATTGATAATAAAATTTACTTATTTTCAATAAATTGTTATAAAAACAGCTATATGGAGTGAAATATACCAAATTTTAACTACATCATGTTCATAGTTCTAGGTTTAGCAACAATGAAAATTTAAATGTACAATGTTGAGTGTTAGAAAACGGGTTTTGCCACACTACCACATACTTTTATGGTTAAAAATTAAAATCCAACCAGATCAAATCAAATAAAATTATTTCTATCGAATGAAAATTATTAAAAATCAAAATGACGATCCTCAGCTGTTTAATATTGTGTGTAAAAATATGAATTTTGAACCTTTAGTTGTAAGCACTGATAATGCAGTTTCTTATACCGCAGTTTCTTAATAGTCTCTGTCTATCTGGATTACCAACTCATATATTAAAATTGAAAATTGGATGTCTAATTATGCTTTAGGTTATCTTCAAATACCTAATCAATCTAAATTTAACCAAGTTAATAATGGCTGCTATGCGTGAAAATATTATCAAAAATATAATTTTCAATTGTTCACTTTAATACAAGATTTTTATCGATAAACAAAAAATCAATTATTAGTTAAAATTCCTCGACGGGGGATGATGAAGTTATATATAGAAGGACAAGCCATTTCCGTTCGTGATCACTAACCGCGAAAACTATAGAACTATTCTGTACCAAATATAACTACATCATCTTCATAGTTCAAGGAAGGTTTTGCAATAATAAAATTTACATATTTCCTCTTAAATTACTGTTTATAAAGCGATAAATATGTGGTGGGTAGTAAAGCGAGCGCCATTCAAGAGAGGTTACAATGATCCAGTGTTAATTATAGCTAGAAATTGATAATAAAATTACTAAATTAAATTAATTTGTTATCCAAAAAGCTATAAATATGTGGTGTGACGTGTGGATTCCAGTGAAATTTAAAAATCGAATATGTGGTAAGCGACAATAGCGTTTTAGTAAAACTAATGAACCTATCTGAGCCAAATTTAAACTACATCATCTTCATAGTTCTTGAAAGATTTACAATTAGAAAATTTACTATAATAATAACTTATACTATTATATAAAAGGACAAGCCATTTTTCGTTTGTGAATGATCACTAACCGCGAATATTACTGAACAAATCTGTACTAAATATTAACTACATCATTTTCATAATTCTAAGAAGGTTTAGCAATATTAAAATCTACTGATTTTTAATTTATATTTTATTAAAAAAGGTTAATATGTGGACAACAGTGCAGTATGAAAATTGACCGATAGGTGGGGAGTGCCATTCTACACGAGAGGTTAGAAAAGAGCTTGAAATCGATGATAAAATTCACTTATTAAACTATCAAGAAAATTATTTTTAAAAAAATTTAAATATGGTGTGCGATATGTGGATCCCAGTGAAGCTTGAAAATCGACCGATTGTGTATAGCACCATCCCACAATAGAGTTAACAATGCTAAACTGAACCTGTCTGTACCGACATCTAAATAAATATTTTTTTTAATTCTAGGGAGGTTTTGCAATGGTAAAATTACAATAACTAAAATTTAAATGTACAATTTTGATAGGCAGGAACGAGGTTTGCCACACTGTCATATACTTTATAGTTCGAAATCAAACATATAACCAGATGAAATCAATAAAGTTATTTCTGCCGAATACAAATTATTACTAACTCAAAATGTCGTAATGTGGTATCTTTTGTCGTAAGCATTGATAATGCAGTTTATTTTCCGCAAGAGTTTCTTAATAGTCTTTATCCATCCAATTCATACATTAAAGTTAAAAATTTTATGCCTAATGGTGCTTATATGTAATCTTCAACCACCTGATCAGTGCAATTATAACTAGAATAATAATTACTGCTAAAAAATCATTGAAGAAATAATGCTCAACCACATGCTAAAATACAAGAATCTTATCGATAAACAAATAAAAAACTTTAATTTTTAGTTGAAATTATCTTTAGTTATGAGGGCGGGCGAAGCCGCGACGGGAATGCTAGTATATATATATATATATATATAATACGACATCGAACAAGCTAAATTTAAATGCTGAAAAAAAGCGATTGTAATAGGTTCGAGTTAGCTCTTAAAAACCATATCCTCTATTCCTACCCTTTTGCTGAACAATGATCTTATCAAATTCTACTCCTCAGTCAAAAATCTTGGAGTCGTTTTTGATGAAACCCTATCCTGGAAAAACCACGTTTCCGAAATTTCCCGCCGAAATGACAAGTCAGCTAAATATAAATCTTTATGAACAATTGTTAATAACTTAAATCTGAGATCGCTCATATACGCATTTTTTTATTTTTATCAGGAAATCCTGGGATGATTTCCATGGTTACACACGTGTGCAGTACTCGCTCAAACAGAAATAAATCAACAAACAGCATACACGAAGAGAATGTGTTATATGCTAACAATCCTGTTTTAGGGCCCAGATATTGGAGGAAAAATTTTAAAACTGTGATCCCTTTGTACGGCAGTACACTTGAACTGAAAAAAAAAAAAAAAAAAAGATAAAAGAAAAAAAAAAAAAATGTTGCCCTCTCTCTTTTGATCACCTGTGATGGTGGAAGCATTCTGTTAACTCGTGGAATTATAATTCCTTGAACCCGGATACAATCGGAACAGAATGCTTGAGTCTCTGATTCCTGAATGAGATTTATAAATAGAGATAATTGTTCAAACTTCTAATATTATGAACTGAATCCTGGAATGTTTCAAAAAAGGTATCCTTCAGGACAAAAAAAACTAACATACATGTGTGGCCCAAAGATGTCCTTCCGCCATCTTAAATCAGTATCCTTAAGGATGAAAACTAATAAATTCTTTAAATCTAGAAGAAAAAGAAAGTAGTATCTGCGAGGACCTGACGATTTCTGGCGGCCGAAGGACATCCTTGGCCACTCTTTTTCCTCACTTAGAATTATTTTTTGTCCTTGAGGATACTATTTTAAGATGGAGGAAGGACATCTTCTGGTCGTATAAATATTAGTTTCGTCCTTAAGGATAATATGTTGAACCCCAGAAGATGTCCGGGTGGTGTCCAGAAGATCTCTAATGAAGTGGTGGAGGTGGTAACAGAATTCACATACCTTGGTACAAAAATCAGTAGATCTGGTAAAGTAGATTCAGAAATATCTAGCAGAATTTCTAAGGCGAATTCTATATACTATATGCAATTCTGTAATGGGGAAAAGAGAGGTAGGAAAAGATACGAAGCTCCACCTATTCAATTCAAGTCTGAATTCTTACCAGTACTTCTCTATACTTCTCTGGGGTGGAGAGCTGGGTACTGAATGAGAGGCTGAAAAGCCGTGTTATCCAGCTGAAATGAAATTTCTTAGAAGAATTACAGTCAAGACACGGAAAGACTGTTTTTCAAGGATTAGGGGGGTCTGAAAATTTGGCCGGTGAGCCACTTCTCTACTGAAGCTTTGGAGTAGAGACAGGTGAGGTGCTACGGACATTTGTGACGAATGGACAACCACAGAGTCCCCATTAAAACTATGGAAGTGAAACCGGTGGGAAATAGTCCAAGATGAAGACCAAGAACCTCCTATATCCACAATATAGAAGGAATAGGGAGGCGTAGAGGAAAGACTAGGAGAAATGAGAAATCTTGCCAAGGATAAAAAAGACTTGCTATGTCCGTTCTCTGTGTGAGTCCGGGTCAGCATTAATCTAAACAAAGGGATGCCAGTCAGGACTTGATTACCTGACAATTAATAAATAAGTATTATTTAAATAATTAATTAATTAAATTTATATAATGTCTTCTCCACAAGGTGATCGTGGGGCCAGATAATTGAGATATGTTAATTATAAAGAAGAATAATCAAAAGAATAATCTAATATATAATTTGATGAGTGACATGCAAATAAATGGTAAATAAATTTGACTGTTAAATCAAAAACAACGTATAATCAATTAAAGGTTGACACATAAAATTACAGACAGAAATATTTATCATTCTTAAGTTTAAAACTTATATGGTAACAAATAAACTTAACCTAGGCTTATCTTAATACGAGGGAGATGGTTTGTTGTGGGTGGAAGTGGCTACATGGCGAGAATCCCCAGGCTGGCCGAAGGGCCAGGCAACAGACCTCCAGGAACAAGCTCAGGAGGAACCAAGACAGGACTAATAAACTAATCAGCCAGACTGCTCTCAAAATATTTTTCCGGCTCTGTTTGAAGTGTAGGCTCCGCCCCCTGGACGAAGTACATGCCCACCGACTTCCCAGTTTCTTGAATTTTAGAAAGTCTAAAATATCGTGTTTACCCTAAATATTACACGGTAAGGGATAGGCAGGTAGAGAAATGGTCCTTTGTTGTATGACCAAACAAAAGATGTAAATTCTCGGGCCACCCGTGGGGAGCTATGAAGGGGCTACCTTTTTGGCAACACGCGAATATTATGGTTGTTAAGTTAAACCCTTTAGGTTTGATACATAGCAGAATAAAGATAATATGTTGAAATATTCCAGGATTTAACGGTTTTTAAGTTATCCGAAGAATATTCCGCCATTATTATCCTTAAGGATACCGTCTTGAACCATTTCAGGATTTATTTATTTTATCTTATGGATTATTTGAAGTATTGATCGGGCTCTTGAAGAACAATATATTTAGTAATAAGAAGTCAAAATTAAGACTGGGAATCTGCAAATAAACGATGATTCGAAGTTCAATCATTAGGCACGACAGTTTAAAGTTCCTAACGATGAGTGGCATGTTGTAGTTTTCTACGTTCGTTCCCTTCTCAGTAATTCCTTCATTATTAATTGTATTGCTCTACTTGACGTATCAGGTTTTGAAAAAGTCCTTACGATTTGAGTTAAAGGTCTGAGTCATTGATAACGTTCAAAGTGATTACAAAATGACTGAGTTAGATAGTCTACATATAGAGAATCCTGAACTCACTGTTTCCTATCCTTAATTTTTGTTTTTGTCAGGTGTGTGTTACAAAAATTCGGACTCAAAAATACCAACAGTCGCCGTGCGATGTCGATTATATTTTATTAAAAATATTTAATATTGTAGTAAACATATATAATGTTCGAGAGGTTTCTTCGGATTTTAATCCAAATAGACTTGCCCAAACCTTGGCAATTTGTCACTGCCTTAAAATGGGAGTGTTTGAAGATAAAAGCATTAGAGCATTTCAATTTGGCGGGAACTATTTTCGTTTTGGCGGGACAGCTGCCAGCCGGTGACAGCTGACGAGGGGGCCCAACTATTTGTTAATTCGGCTATCGCGAGGATCAATTTAGCCCAGCTGATGGTCCGCTGCGGTTACAGCTCATCAGGTCCCTCTTCTGTTATAGTGGAAATTCCGTCTGCCACCGCCGTTTGAATCGTTTGTTTAGGGGCAGTGTTTAACCTGAATTTAAAAAAAGATAAAGCATTTTCTACTACAAATAAAATGCCTTAATTGAGTGTGGGTCCAAATTAATTAAATTTAAGGAATTTTCTAAATTAATTTAAGGAGTTTTAACAAACACAGTGCATATTTGAACTTCTTTTATGCTCTCACTTTACGAAATTACTTATTTTAAAGGATTTTTTTTTTTAATGGCAACAAAAGCTTCTAAACGTAGGGAAAAAAATAATATTAGAAGAAACACTCAAAACAATGAAGTTGTTAAAAACCGAAAATAGTTGATATCTATTTTACCTTTAGCAGTGAAATATTTTTTTAACAAAGTCCAGAAGCCTAGTCACAAACCAGATACCTTCCCTTCCACGATAAGATTTGTACTCATCACATTCCACTAGTCTATCAGGTTGCTTCCCACTGCCATCCTGATAACCCTCTGAGAAGTTTGTCTATTCAAATATAATAATTTATAACAATAAAATAAAAATAATTAAATTTATTTCTAATATTTGCTACAAAGCTAATGACTTCCATTGAATATTAGAGGCTTACCGTAGCCTAGCGCTCTACATCATCCCATCCTTAGTTTTTAATGCAGAGAGAAAGTACTAAAGAAAAACACTGCAAACAAAAGGAAAAACTAGAAAAGTTATTAAGAATCTTTGTATCTTAGGGTTTGAGATAAAATTTTGGATAGATAAACTATTGTGATTGTAACGTTGCTGAAAACTTCAGGCACTCTTGAATGTGAATAGTAATGAAAGAGTTCTAAAAAATTCATCGCTCAAGTTTAAATCTCTCTGGCTGTCTTCGAAGTACTTACTACATATGGGCAATGACATACTAAGAGATTAGTGTTTCGACGATTCGAGAGTCGTTTAAAAAATAAGTTTCCCACATTTTATTTGGTTTCAAAGTTAGATATTAAAAAAAAAGACAGAGAAAAAAAAGGAGTGTATTGGACAATTTTAGACTGTTATAGACCACAATGGACTATTTTTATGTATACCAGGTATGCAAGTTTAAAATGTCGTTTTAATTCCAATAGAATGCTCTTAGCCTATTGAAGGATTTGCTTATCTCTAAACGCTATTTTGTTTGTTAGTCATTTGTTTACAAAAGTCAGTTGTTTTTAAGTCGTTTACGTGGACGTATCATACCTTTCTTTGGTGTTAAAAATGTCTAATTTTAAGCCAAATAAAGAGCATTTGCGGCATGTCATGATTTTCTTATTTAATCAAAGAAAAAGGCATCTGAATGTCATCGAATTCTTGTTGAGACTTATGGCGATGTTGCTCCAACCGTCAGGACATGTGAACGTTGGTTTCAAAGTTTCAAACGTGGTGATTTTGATGTTACTGATCAAAAACGAGAAAATCGACCAAAAAAGTTTGAGGACTTCGAATTGCAATCTTTATTAGACGAAGACAATACCCAAACCCAACAAATGATGGCAGAACAGTTGAATGTCACTAGGCAAGCCATTTCCGATCGCCTGAGAGCTATGGGAAAGATTCAAAAGGTTGGAAAATGGGTTCCACATGAATTGGACGAACGACAGATGGAAAAACGAAAAACTGTGTGCGAAATGCTGCTTTACGCCACAAAGAAAGGGTTTTTTTTGCATCGAGTTGTAACTGGCGATGAAAAATGGATTTATTTTCAGAATCCCAAACGAAAAAAAATCATGGGTAACGCCAGGACAACCATCCACATCGAGTGCAAGACCGGATCGTTTTGGGGAGAAGACAATGCTGTGTGTGTGGTGGGATCAGAAGGGAGTAGTCTACTACGAGCTTCTCAAACCCGGCGAAACAGTCAATACCGAGCGCTACCGACAACAAATGATCAATTTGAGTCACGCATTGATCGAAAAAAACGCCCAGAATGGGCTCACAGGCACGCCAAAGTCATTCTTCAGCATGATAACGCTCCTGCACATTCAGCCAGATTGACTAAGGAAACGATTTCTTCGCTTGGTTGGGAACTCCTACCCCACCCGCCGTATTCACCTGACCTGGCGCCTTCTGATTATCACCTCTTTCTCATCGATGGGACACTCATTGGCGGAGCAACACTTCAACAATTTCGAAAACGTTCGAAAATGGCTCGATGAATGGATTTCAAATAAAGATGAAGCATTCTTTTGGAATGGTATCCATATATCGCCCGAGAGATGGACAAAATGTGTAGAAAGCGAGGGTCAGTACTTTGAATAAAATATATTATACTTTTTTTTAAATTACTGTGTATATATTTTAAGAAATAAACGACATTTTAAACTTGCATACCTGGTAGTTGTCATTTATTTTAACGCGTTCTCGCTTACGAACAATCCATATTGTCCATCCCCTTACAACCCTAATTTCCCCTTTTTCCCAATACTAAAGCCCATAGTTGGCCAACAATTCGAAACGGACTAAGAGTTGTAAGAAGTTTACAAGTTTTTCAACGGAATGACGGTCGACTTCTATAAGGGTTTGTAAGAAGTGCATTCCTAGCATGTGAAAATTCTTGGAAAAAGCTTAAAGATCAAGATTTCTGAGTGTATTCATTCTTGCAAATAAAAAACTCCTAAAGAGCTTTAATAAAAAAAAAAAAAAAAAAAAAAAAGAAAGAAAAGTTTTAACACTGAACTGTATATTATCCAATAGGTTATAAATATTCCTAGGTTATTTTATTATTATTTTTTTTTGGAACTGTGACATTTTGAGTTTTTAGACAGTAACGCATTAATCGGATAAGTTTTCTCTAAAACGATACTTTATGAAACTCAGAATATCACAAGAATAAACCCATGTCCAAAAACGTTTCAATAAAAACCATCGATTAAAACTCAATCTTCAACAAACAAAACTACCTCTATAGTGAATCTTCAGTTAAGAAAGGTTTTTTTATTATAAGTTATACTGAGAAGCTTATAATTACCTTATCAAAACAATAACTAGATAGTTTTCCTGCATAACTGCTGGAATTTCCATAGCTCATCCTTCATTTTAAAGATGTTAGTAGATATTATTACTATTATATTATGTAATAGCTTTATGTCAATAATATTGAAGCTAACTATGTTGGTCGACTAATTTTAAATGCTGCTCTTAACGCTTTGACACTTAGGGAAGGAGGGAGGGGAAAATGAATCGCTTCCAGTTCATTAGAGCCTGCTTGGCACCGGATGTTGTATGAACACGCTAATGAACGAGTTTGCCGTTCATGAATAAAACAGCAGCATGTTTGGTAATCGTTAGTTTGTGTAAACTAAATCTAACATAATAAATGCAGTGCATTCCCTGCGGGTGTCAGAGCATCGGGTCTAAATCGGTCATCGGATAACCAGCTCTGTAACCTGATTTCAGTTTCCAAGTGAAAAAAGTATTACAGTAACATCTCAGCTAATAGTCCAGTCAATAAACACATTCTAGAGTCCATGAAATGTGCGATAATTTTTTACTTCACAGCTTTGTTAGAAGGTAATGCTATGTATCAAACCTATAGGGTTTAATTTGATAGAGATGACATTAGCGTGTTGCAAAAGGGGTGGCCCGTCGTGGGTGGTCCGGGGAGTCCGCGCCCTTTGTGGAGACTTTTTTCTACTACCTGCCTATCCCTTACCGGCAAAATATTTTTCAAGATCAGTTTTTGAGAGGGGTTGAAGTCGATCAGTCGAGCGGTCGAGGAGAGTATTTGAGAGAGTCTAGATGTCTGGTCTGGTCCCTTCTGAGCTATGTAGTTCCTGGATCCTTCGGAGCTTGGGAGCTCCCGGCTTACCACTATGAACCCACACGTAGCATCAGCATCCATCATAGCATCTTAAGAAAATAAGTCTATTTATTTGTTACAATATAAGTTTAAACTTAAGAATGATTCCTTTTCCTAACTGTCATTTTTATATGTCAACCCATAATGGAATATATATTGTTTTAGTTCAACCGTCGTTTATTCACCATTTGCATGCCACTCATCAATTAATATATTTGTTTACCCTTATTATAATTAACATACACAATTATCGTGGCCCCAGATCACCTTCTGAAGAAGAATTAATTAAATCAATTTTTTTGTACCATTCAATTATTTTAAATAATACATATTTATCATTTGTCAGGAGATTAAGTCCTGGCTGGCATCCCGATAATTAGATTAATCCTGATCCGGACTCAAACAGAGACGGACATAGCAGTAAACATACTAAAAATCCCCGCCTCTGGGGGGTGCAGGTGAGCTCTAGAAACATAGCAATGAAATAACATTAGTTTCTTTAGCTAATGTTTTAATTGTTTACAAAAATTAAGTGAAAAATTTCAGGCTTATTTATTTAGTTTTATAATTTATAATTTATTATTAGAACCACTGTAATCGAATAGTCTCTCTCCAACTTGCTTCACACTTTATTCCCGATAATCCTCCGAGGCGTCCGAAAAGAAGATGGCCGAGAGACATTTTGGTCTTTGGAAGTGATACTAGTATGTAGTTCTTTACAAGTTATTGACAAGTCATTGTCATCGTTCCCTAAATTTACTTTTGTATATAATGTATAAAGTTTTAAATATTGATAAATAATAATAATAAAAAATAAATAAATTAAAAAAATAAAATAAAATTAAAAAAAATTAGACTTATCCTCGAGATATACATAAGTGTTTAACAAAAGGTGAGGTAAATTTTTTTCAATTTGTAAAATTATAGATTTTTAATAACGTATATCTCGAAAACCGTTAGAATTTGCACAAATATGTATACCATAGATTCAATTATATATGAAATTTAATTAGCTTTAATTTTTAATTGTATCATATTTTTTAGAGCACCGTTTTCGAGATGTAATCGATAAACACAAAATAAGGACCTCCTCCCCGATCATTGAATTTAATTCATCCCAGTGCTTAGAGGTGTTAGAAACTGGATTGGATACATTAGTGCTTCGTGGCTTATTTTATCTTGTATTTTTATTTATTTAAGTGTAAATGAAGCCTTCATTCTCTAAATGTTCTATCAATACGTATAATTTAATCTATATACGGATAAAACTAATCAGAGAATCTGATATGAAGTAAGGAAACCATCTTAAATGGAATCAACACAATTTTCGGCTTCACAGATATTTTGGATATCATTGCAAGATCAAGAACTGAATATTCCTCTAGCTCGCCACTGCTAATGTTGAAATACGAGCTTCGTTGGGAAAGATAATACTTGATTTTACTTTGCTAAGTGAATCCTTCGAATATAGCTAAAGTTCAAATTAGGCCTTTCAAATTAAAATGCTGAGGAGCAGTCTAATTTTTTAAATATTATATATCAATATTTAAAATTGTATACATTATATACAAAAGTAAATTGAGGAAATGATTACAATAACCTGTCAATAACATGTACAGAACTACATACCAGTACCACTTTCAGATACCAGAAGTGTATTCTCGGCCATTATCTTTTTAGACGCCTCGGAGGATTATCGGGTACTGAGTGAGAAGCAAGATGTTTTAATGTTATTTCATCGCTACGTTTCTTGATCAAGTCATATTTTCACGATTCAATATATCGTTACTATTCAGTGTTTCTATGAAAATGTTTATGTATTTTCTCATTTATCGTGTCTCCGTTTAATTCTATTTAACGTTTTTATCAGATTATATTAGATTTTTTTATAATTCAAAAGTATTTATATTTTAAATATATGCCCTATATTATTGGTTCTTTCAAACTGTCAGCTAAATTTTAATAAAATTTTATCTGAACATAATAAGAAAATTACAAATTATTTAAATTGATCATTTTCCCTTCCACTGACGCCAAACAGAAACTATATATACTCCATCATTTATTTTAAATAAAATATTTGATAAATATTATTTAAAATAAATATTTTAATTGAACTTCTTAAAATTAATTAGACTTTAAATTAATCCCTCTGGAGTTAAGCGCGTTTAATCCTTTGGATTTAATTTTAGGTAGCCTTAGGCTTCTGTAAGTAGCTTTTTGAGTACATTAGCTGAATTTATTGCAACTTTAATGAGTTTCTTTAAACCATCAGCTCACCTGAAAAGGTGTTAGCAGATTGCTTCATCACCATGGAAATCTATTCTACCTCATCTATTGTATATGTAATTCAGTGTTAAATTTTTTATAAGAAACTTAAAAACTTTTTTTACGTATTCTAAAATTCACCAGCTCTGTGAGAACTTAAAGAGTAACTTTGAACTTGATCACCGATTAATTTATAAGTTGAAAATTGTACTGATTATTAAAAACAAAAATATTTTTAATATTTATGTTATATATTATTCCCTTAATTTGAAGTAAGAAGTTGATTCCGAAATGTAAATTAGTCTAGGAAAATACATCTAGGTAATCTCAGCTTAGACAGAGTTGTTCCTGAATTAAGCATCATCAACTTCAAAGCAACTTGGACAATGTAGTTTTATTATTATTGCTATCCACTTCACTTCCAATGGAACCTGTTCACAGAGAATATAGCAATTACTATGAATATTAATATCCGAATTTGCAAAATGGAAATAGACATTCGTTACATTTATTCGTAATTACAATTACAATTACAAAGACATTGCCATAGTAGGTCAAATATAAATTAGTAATAATAGATGATTTATTTTTCCCGGTTAAAAATCTTCTATTTTGTTTGAATATTGCTTTCTGTTGCTATTCAGTGCAATTTGTTATTGTGCTATAAAGTGCACATTCATACTTTATTTACGTGCGGATCAAAGGAATAATAAGACCATTTTCACATAGTAATGTAAAATTATTATGTAATATCATTACAGGTAAGGTTATTTGATACACCCTCTACATAAAAAGGGTGATAAAATGAATGTTAATAACTATAGAGGGATTTCCTTTTACCGGTAGGGTACAAAATTTTGTCTAAAAAGCTACTACAAATCATAGAGCCAATACTTGATCGAGAAATAGGTGAATATCAAGCAGGTTTTTAGACGTGGTAGATCCTGCATTGAACAAATATTCAATTTAAAGACCTTAGTCCGATATAGGATCTCAAGATGTCAAAAATTGTAATTTTATTCGTAGACTTCAAGAAAGCCTACGACTCTGTTGATAGAGAAACCTTATTCAAAGTGCTGGAAGAATTTGGGGTTGATAACAAAACAATTCAAATTGTCAAACAAACCTTAACAAATACTACATCAAAATTGAAATTCATGGGTGAGATTTCCAGAGAGTTTGAAATTAAAACAGGCGTCAGACAAGGTGATGGTTTATCACCAATTCTCTTTAACTGTGTACTGGAAAAGGTCCTGAGAACATGGAAAGAAGAACTCAAAGATACTAAGAATGACATCAGAATAGGTACAAAAAGGGAAAACATAGAAGTGAACTGTTTAGCCTTTGCAGATGATCTGGCAATAATTACAGAAAATGAGGAAACAGCTCAGATCTACCTCGAGAAACTACATGAAGTTGCAGCTAAAGCGGGTCTACAGATTTCGTTTGAAAAAACAGAATATATGTCTAATCATAATAATTACAGAAATAAATTAACTACTAAATATAGCAACATTAAAATCGGGTAAATAAATTTAAATATTTGGGGGAAATAATTCAATCGAATGCGTTAGACAAGGTAGCAAACCTAGCAAGGGCAAAAAAAAATGGAGCAATGTAGAAATCTATGAAATGATAGAGAAATTGAGTGTCGCAATGAGAAAAAGAAGACTGACCTTCTATGGACACCTAACAAGAATGGATGAGAAAAGATTGACAAAGAAAATTTTTGAACACAGCAACCGAAGAGAGAAAAACGTTCAACAAATGGATACAGGAGATAAAAAGGGATCTTTCTTCACTCAAAACATCACCCAACAATTAATTTCGAATAGAAAATTATTATTTAGAAAAGCAATTAATGAAATTCAGTCACTCCCAGAGGAAAGGAGGGAGAGAGGTGAGAATCGCAAGTGGTCGGAGGAACGGAGGAAACACCATTCGGAAATGATGAGGAAGTATTGGGAAGAGAAGAAGAAGAAGGGAAGGAGTATCAAGGAGTGATTTGTTGAACGTGGTCCAAAGATGGCCGAAATCGAAAAAGAAGAAGAAGAAGACAGGTTAGGTTAGGTTGAAATTCTTATGGACAAGCTCAACTTAGGGTCTTTAGTGTCCTTCAATCTATGATTTTCTTTATTATGTATTCTTTTTTGGTTTTATTTGAAAAAATTGTATTAAACTTCGTAATATGTACAGATTCTCTATCTGCTCTAATGGCATTAAAAAAAAACATGTACACTAAAGACCGTTTAGTAATAAAAGCCCAAGTCTATAGAACAGTGATAAACAATATGAAAAAAAATGTACTACTGGTTTGGACTCCGTCTCACGTGGGAATCAAAGGAAATGAAGAAGCGGATCGAGCAGCGAAGGAAGCAGCAAAATCATCAATAGACATCACCAACATTTACACATCTGACATTTGCAATAGATTAAAATACCAAGTAAAAATGGACTGGGCACAGCTGTGGGAAAACACAGAAGAACTAAACAAACTGAAATCAATTAAAAAAGAAACAAAAATGTGGAAAAGTCAATTTTTTTTTTTTTTAATAGTTTTTATAATTATTTCTATAGCTATGTTAAGGATCATAGTTAGCATTAATTTATCTTTTGTTCATCTAATAACTACATTTTAAATATTGTTGTCCCTTTTTAACTCAGTGTAATTTTTTTTTTAATTTTCATTTAATATAATTCATAATTTTTATTCTTAAGGGACCTAGTCTCATAATAAAGGTGTTATTTTTTGTTTTTGTTTTTTATTCTGTCCCAAGTAAAAAATAAAATAAAAAATATGCATCTTTTTTTTCGAAAATAAATTACGACAGTGTTTTAACAATTTAAAGCTTCACAATCTTAAACCAATTTCGAGAGCTTGCAATGTGTTCAAGTTACGATTTGATGTGCTGCTTTCCCCTTACATTTTATAACACCAACTTAAAATTTAAATATTAAAAGCAAATACTCAACGTTAACTGTATGAGAGGCAGAACTGTAATGAATCTCTCAAGACAGTGATTGGGAAGAGAACCGGGAACCCTGCACCTCTCTCATTTGCTCTGACCATAAAGAAAAAGGGACAATACATTTGACTTTAAATAATTTTTTAAAAATTAAACCATCATTTTTTTTAAAAACAATTTTATTCGTTTGATTTTTGCTACTGATTTTCATTTTTTGCTATTGACTACTTTTATGGAGGTACTGAATTGTTTTCATTTATTTGTATGATTTTTTTTTTTTTTTTTTTTATTCAAATTATGTTTAAATTATTCAATCGTGTGCCTATATATTATTAATTACTACAAATATGGTTGTATCTCTGAAAAGGTTTCTTAGAATAAGAGGAATATTGAAAAAGTTGGTGTACTATATATGTAAGAACAGAAATATAAAAAGAACACAGAACAAAATATAGAATACATTGGAATTTAAAAAGAAATTAAAATATTTGTTGTTGATAAATCTTATTTGGATTTATATATGACACGAGCGAAAGCTGTTTCGTTTCATAAATAAACAATGTCGATCCTTCAGATTCCAGGGATTACTCAACTCCAATTATAGACACTTTTTCATAAATTTCTATAAATATAACCGAGGTGCCACGTTTGCAATGCAATATTATTGATTTTTTTAGTTAGTAAACATTACTTAAGTATTGATTATATAAGATAAAACTCAAGAAATTTTGACTATAAAAAGTTTGTTTGAATCCATATTTGACAGCAGAATAACAAAAATAACGAAAATATTTTATATGTCATTTTCAACTTTTCTTCAGCTCAATATAATAACGAAGTTTTCTCTTAAAAAGTTGTTTAAAACTTCTGCTTCGAATCTTTCTTTTTCTAAACAATAAAATGCTTTATCATTTAACTTTTATTTTATTACATCTCATATCAAGCCCAATATTTGGTACTCCGTTATATAAATCCTTTATGAAGTAAAAGATTTTGTCATAGAAACGTATTTGACATAATATTAATATTTATAATAATTTTCGTTACTATTGCCTGTATTATAAATTTATATATTACCTTATAGTAATTATTATGAGGTGGAATTCCACATGTAATTGTAGCTGTCAAACGCCGCGAGACTAGTTGTGCTTGGTATCGATACGTGAGGGAAAGGTCAGATTATGCCTTGTCAAGTTACCCCTTGATGATGCAATACTTCCTTGTAATTTAATCATTAAAATATTTCTATACATGTAAACTCTTATTCATTTTTATTTTTTTAACACTCCTGTAATTTGTAATAGTTATATAAAATCCAATAAATTTACATTTTCCAAAATCAAACATCTAAAAACAAATTCTTTTTATGAATCGAGCTTACAGTACATAGAGTAAAAATAACATAATAGAATAGAACGTATAAAAACAAGAAATATGAAAGAAATGGTGTCACAAAGCGAAGAATAACAAATGAAATGTACTACTAGTCCAGTCAATTAACACATTGTAGAATGTATGGAATATGCGATAATTTTTGACTTCATAGTTTGGTTAGGAGTGGTTAAAAGATAAACATACTAAAAATTCCCATCCCTCTGGGGGTGAGCTAAGGGTGGGAAGAGGGGAGAACGTCCCAATTTTGCTTTTTCGATAATATCTCAAAAACGTTGGACTCTAGAAAAAAATGCTACAAATCAAAAATAAAGCTAATTAAATTTCCTATAAAATTAATCATGTACATATTCGTCGAAATCACATTGGTTTTCGAGGTATACGTTATTAAAAATCGATAATTTTAGAAATTAAAAAAATGTTTACCTGACTTTTTTTTAACTTTTGCCACGTTTGTTCAGGAACGTATATATGAAATTAAAGTACATTTAATGGTCTACAATTTTAATTCTGGCGTTTTTTCAGAGCACCGATTGTAGAAAGTACTAGAAGCAAGAGTTTGACAAAAAGTGAGGTAACATTTGTTTTTTCCCGAAATTCACTGATTTTTAACAACAGATATCTCGTAAACGGTTTGAATTAAGAAAAAATTATATAGAATTGATTCTATAGGAAATTTAATAGGCTTTTATGTTTATTTAAAATATATTTTTCTAGATTTAACTATTTTCGAGATATAATCGAAAAACCAAACAAATTGAACTTCTCCTCTCCTCCACCGTTAGCTGACCCCCCAGGGGCGGGGACTTTTAGTATGTTTACCTTCTAACTATTCCTAGAGAAGCTATGAAGTCAAAAATCATCGCATATTTTATGCACTCTACACCCCTCATTTCAGCACTTATTGACTATACGGGTTGTAAAACTGACTTTATCTAATATGTTGAAGACTTGCGTCTTAAACATAATAGTAGAAGTTTTTTTAGAACACTATGAACAATAAAGTTGTTATATTAGAACCCTGAACCAATACGGGGGCTCAAAAAAGGTTCCGTCCACCGTATCCTTTAATACACCAATTCAGTAACCTACAACATTCTTGGTTCTATTTCGTTTCTTCTTTACATAAATAGGTAAATCGTTTGGCTGGGATCTTACATTTTCTTTTGTGACGTAAAATATCGCCATAGCAACTTAGAGAGTAAGGTTTTTT
The DNA here is from genome assembly GCA_003667255.2 of Euschistus heros. NCBI lineage: Eukaryota > Metazoa > Arthropoda > Insecta > Hemiptera > Pentatomidae > Euschistus > Euschistus heros. The sequence continues at coordinate 505,940 of RCWM02000623.1, read as the reverse complement.
TTTTTCCCCCATGTAACATTTTGAAACAGTTTAGTTCTATTGATGCTGCTCGAAGAGAAAATTTTCTAATAAAAAATTAAACGAAAAATATATTTTGTTTTATAACATTTGCCACTAGGACTTATCCTTTAGGAGCTATATTCGTTTAAATATAAATCACTTTATGCTTACATTAATTATAGGAGCTTTTTTGGTACGTTCTAGATCTCTCGGTGTTGCTCTGATCGCAAAATTTGACGACAGTTTCTTTACTCACTTACTCCTCGGTGCAACAGGTCTGGGTGACCCTTGGCCTCCTGGATTCTTCTCCATCTATCTCTGTCCTCCGCTTCCATTCTCCAATTTTTTATTCTTAATTTTGCGGAATCTTTAGCTACTTCATCTGCTTAGCGGTATTCCCCTTTTTCTCCTTCCAGTCATTCTCATATCTAGCAGTTTCTTTGACACTCTATGAGCTGTAATTCTTCTGACATGGCCAGCCCACCTCAATCTCTTTCCTTTAATGTTAACAATATTTTCCCTCATTAACATGTGGTCTATTCCTTCATTATTTTTCACATTCCGCCTACTAGTGTTGCGCCACATATTCGTCTCATTACTTTTCTTTCAAAAACGTTCAGTTTCTGGACGCCAGTTTGGGTTAAACACCAAGTTTCAGCTTCATGTGTTACAGGACGACAGTTCCCTTAGCAGCAATTTAATAGAGACAATTTTTTGTTGTATAACATTTTTCACTATGATCTATCATTTAGGAGCTATATTGATTCGAATGAATAAAGTCAAGTTCGAATGCTGTTTTTCACAACGCTGTTCAAATCATGTTCTGCTTGTATTTTTTAAGTGTTGGGTTTTATTATGACATAATAAGCTCTAGCTCTCTTGCTCTGTTGAAACAAGATATTGTTCGGATCGAAAATTTGTCTTCAGTATTCCATGATCTATTATTTTTTTCTGTTAGAAGAGATCGTTTTTGACATTGACATGTCTTTTGGCTGATAGTGTGTTGTTCCTTAACAACAAAACAAATAAATATTTCACGATAGTAAATAAATATACCATGTATGTATGTATAAAATATTTTTTATACATACCATAACTTTTCCGTTCACCTTTATTACAGTTAAGCAGATATAAGTTCTTCCTTATTCCGTGTAACATGATTTTTCACTTGTCCTAGTTTATCCCATATATGCTTTATGGGACTTGTGGTTCATATTAGGGCAAATAATGTTTGTAGATATACTAAATAGGACTTGTATAGACCCTAATAATTTCCTATTTGGCCACCAGAGCCTAATGCCATTCGACTATAGCCGTATAGCCTCATCAGAGAAGTTAGCGACTAGAGGAGAGAAGCAGTAACCTTCATTAGATCGCAGGCTCCCAGTCCCATGACCCAGCCACATGACCTCTTCAACATATTGCCGTCAGGTCATTTTCTCCTCCCTCCTCTGCACCGCGCTCACGTCCTCACCTTTATACGTTTGCCGCCGCGATAAAAGTTGAGAACTGTGCCTCTGTGGATGCACTAGTGGCCTGGCTATATGTGCTGCGAATGTTTATACGGGCGTTGTTATTGTAATGCTCTATGATTCCCAAGGGCTTCATGTGATCTTTATGCTCATATTTAATATGCGGGCATAACTATATATTTTTTTTATATGATACATGGTTTTAAGGGGACTAACTCGGTTTCACTCGGTTATACTTGAGCATAATGGAAGTATTTTTATATCAAATAGCACACATAATTGCAATTAATCGTGAAAGAATTATTTCTCTATCTTGACTGAGAGCTGAGAAAAAAAAATAATACGTGATTTTCATATTTTATTTTTTTTCTCGGCTTCTAATGCCCATTGGCGACTATAACTCTAGTTTTACACTATTATAGGTTTTTACTACTCACACAAAAATCGGCATTCAAATCTGTGAGTTACAACTGCAAACGTCCCCTCGAAAGATAATCCGGTGGTCTAGGTGCATGTACCATAATAAACACAATTCACGGGCGACAATTTTTTTTTACCGTTTATTGATATTTATAACTGTATAGATAATTTATAACAAGTAAATTTTAGGGAAATTATTACAATGACATGTTAAGAACTACTCAATAGTAGCAGTTCAATAAATACTGTAAGCTAGAAGGTCTCTTAACTATCTTCGTTTTAGAAGCCTCGGAGGATTATTGGGAATTGAGTGTGTGGCAAGTTGGGAGACTAGTGGATTTGAGTGTGAACGGAATTATTAAAGGACACGTATATGGTTTGAAGAATTGTAAGGTTTAGTCCCAAATCTCAACTCTGTATGTCCAAAAGGTTCTATATACTGTCATGTAAAGAACATTTGAACTCTGTTTTAGTAAATCATGTAGTATTTGGAAACTACGAGCATTTTTTTAGTATTTTCAAGTCTGGTATGGAGAACCCATATTTCACAATATTAGCTCTATTGAAGTATTTTCCCTACATACTGTCCCAATTATTTTTGTTTCCTTAGATTTTCCAGTCCAAATGCCCTGCATGTTTCTTGATATGAGCTACCTCTACATAACTAAGAAATGGTCGCGCTTTTCTGATCTCTGTTTCATTTGCCTTATGTTTTTTTTTTAACATGGATACACATTTGGAACATTATTTTATGTATTTTTTAATTATTTGACCGTTCTATCTAACTGTTTAATCTATCTTTCTAGATATTTAACTACTTATTACTATCTGACTGTTTAACTTTCTAGATTCAATCGAAGATAAACAATGTTCACATTATTACTTCGAAATTGGTTTAGTTCTTGGACAGATGTTTGCTTGTTGAGTGTTGAGCTCTTAATGAGTTATGTTTGCATTATTCACCTGCTTTGGGATTTAGCGGGAAGATTGTAGATGTGATGTAGTGGCAAAGGCTACGGTGGGAGGTAGCTGAGATTCTGCTGTTGCATATTCCGCCCGTTGCCGGCGGTGCATTGTTAATGAGGAGCCCTCATTGCTTTTGTATGCATTCTGTTCGGAATGAAACAAATGCTCTCCTGTCATCTTAGGTTTTATGCGGTCATTTATTGTGGGTTTTCTTCTATATCATTTAAATAGGATGTTCCTAAAATATATATGATGGTAATTGGTTTCTCTCCGGTAGTGGAATAAAGACAACTTAGTTCCCCTCCGTAACAAAGGTTTTATTTACAATATATATTTCCATTAATTACAAGCTGTTAGCTGTTAATACAAGACATTCACTCAGCTGTAACAAAACAAACTGCATTTAAAGCACTTATTATTATCTTTATTAAATATATTCATAATATATAATTAATATTAATCAGAGTTAATATTAATGTATGTCGTAGAGGTTAATAATAACAATCTATTCTTATCATTCACAGCTGTTTATTGTCACTTCTAATAGGCATTATGGGTAAAGTTGGTAGTATTGCATCATGGGTAACTTAAGGGGAGCACTCTTGATTTTCGAATAAAGTGGTTTTCTTTACATATATCAAGCTCTTTTATGATTTTTAAAAGTGCTCATAAAGATCTAATAATCAAAACAAAAAACAATGAGGTATTTTCTATCGTATAGAAGATAATGCCTTCGATTGTTTAAATAGATATTAAAAATAATTCTGTACCCCAGTGTAGCTTAGCTTTCCAGGGTTAAAAAGATTACGAGATTCATTCTCATTAATTTCCTGTCAACTCCTTGTATATTTCCTTACCATATCTTTTTTTGACTATTCGTTTGAAATACTGCCAGATGAGTTAGAGATGAGAATAAAGAGACGAATGAATTGTTTCCTCATATAAAAATACTTTCATTATACGTGGATCCTCATGATGTAATTCATTACCCATTTCCATCGCGAAATCCTCTTTAATAAACTCTTTTATAATTTATGTAACCATCCTCCCAATGATCAATATTCCAAAATATGTGAAATATGAAAAAAAAAATAAATATTTTATTTTGATTTTTGTGTGTATTTACGTACCTGTGATTATTATTATATGTAAACAAAAGCTATACAATTCGCACACTGACTCATAAGGCGTGACCCTAACCTTGCAAAAGGGTTCTCCCATCCTTTTTCTCCATCACAGCCCAATTCCCGTTTCTTATGGGTCCTCTTTTGTATATGTTAAATGTGAAAAAAAATGACTATAATAAGTAGTAATCAAAATTCTAAAGCATATTTATATGTATGTATGCATTTAGAAACTATACTATTTTATTTTGAGCTTCTGAAAATTCATTGTATTAATTATAATATAATTTGCTTTATTATATAAAAAGAAAGATTTTGTTTGTGATCACTAACCGCGAAAAATACAGAACCAATCTGTACCAAAATTTAACCACATCATCTTTATAGTTTTACAAAGGTTTGGCAATAATAAAATATATTGATTTTCAATTTTTTTTTTAAAACTACGATAATGTGTGGATAACGGTGAAGTTTGAAAATTGACCGATATGTGGCAAGCGCCATTCTACATGAGAGGTTGCAATGGTACGGGGCTTAAAGTTGATAATAAAATTTACTTATATTCAATTAAATCAAAAAGAATTAAATAAGTGGCGCGACATGTGGATCCGAGTAATGTTTCAAAATCGACATATATGCGGTTAGGACCATTCCGCAATAGAGCTTACACTGGTAAAGCTACTGAACCAATCTGTATCAGAATTTCACTAAACTAGTTTCATGGTTCTATTTCGAAGATTTCGTAATAAAAATAAAATTAAGAATAATAAAAATCAAAAAAAATCCTACAAAATGCATAATATTAAGTGGCAGAAACGAGGTTTGCCACACATCATTATATATATTTTGGTTTAAAATGAATTAAAATCCTACAAAATGAAATCCATTAATTTTTTTTATGTAAGTAAGTAAAAATTATTACAAAATCGAAATGCCGATCCTTTGCTTTTTTGATATTGTGTGTAAAAATATTATTCGAGGGCCTTTTGTTGCAAGCACTGATAATGCAGTCCATTATCCGCAAAAGTTTCTTAATAATCTCTGTCCATAATAACCAACTCATATTTTAAAATTAAAATTGTATGTCCAATTATATGCTTTTAAGTAATCTTCAAACACCTAATTAGTATAATTTTAATCATGTAAAAATTAATGCTATGCGTGAAAATGTCATTGAAGAAATAATGCTCAATTGTATAATTCAATACATCATTTTTTTTTTCTATAAAGAAATAAAACTTTAATTATGAGTTAAAATTATCTAAGTTCTCTACTTATGTTTAGCGAGCGAAGGTCACGGTGGGAGATGCAAGTGATTCTTGTAATCTAATGTTCATTACAATTCTTTTTTTGCTTACATGTCCAATGCCATTTTATTATGTTGTTTGTTATCACCATTCTGTGCAAATATTTGAATATTAGTTAACAAATATCAAGTCGTTCCAGGTAAATTCCAACCAGTGCCGCTTCGTTCTGGAGATTGTTAACGTGCAAATTGTTTAACTGGCTCAGTAACCACGGCCTCCTGGCTTCACTGGTGTTAATTCTATCTCTTCCAATGTTTGGTTTAGTCATTCTACACGATTCCGAGAAAGTGTAAACATTGTGCCAACATTCTCATATCTCTCTCTCCCAATCACACTCTCTCTCTCTCTCTCTCTCTCTCTCTCTCTCTCTCTCTCTCTCTCTCTCTCTCTCTCTCTCTCTCTCTCTCTCTCATGTCTCTCTCTTCTCTTTTTAATTAAATATTTTTTAGAAATATTTTATATTAATATACAGTAAATATTATTTTTTATAAATCAGTATCCCTATTGACATCATATATTACTTGCCTATTATATTTAATAATTTGATTAATTAAAAGTTGTGTATCATAAATTCGTATTACTAATTTTTGTTTTTGTTTTTCAGGTGAGCGATTTTTTATAAATGTTGACCATCGCTCTGTGTGAGTATTCAAAGTGTATTATTTGATTTTTTAAAATTTTATTTTAATGGTCATTGGAAATGTAATTCTCCCTTTAATTTTATAACAAGTACATTCGAAAAAAACATTTTCAATATTGATTGTAGTATAAATATCAAATATAAAAATTGTTACTTTCTTATAGTCAATAAATTTCTTTCTTTCTTATAACCACTTGTGGTACGCGTTTTGGTATTCGATCAATATAATTAGGTCTGATGAATTATTTTACACTATAGGAAATTTTGTATTCATAGTTTCAAATTTCAAACATTCAAAAAAAAAAAAAAAAAAAAAAAAAAAAAAAAAAAAAAAAAAAAAAAAAAAAATCAGTACAATAAAACTCCAATTATTCGAACTCCAATTATCCGGATCGATTTGAAAAAATATATATATATTTTTTAATTACATACATTTTTTTTTTAAAAATCGGAATAATTGTTCATTGCACGCCTTAGAAAAGGCAAATCTGGTATAAAAAAAAAAATGGCGGATGAGTTCTGTATCGGAACATCCACGATTTCCGATATGTTAACTAAACTTTATTGTTACATAAATATAATTTTATAAACAGCCACATTTTGTATTATTCCATAAAATACATATTTAAAGCATTACATATGTCTCTATTTTTCATTTCAATACCAGTATCCGGATCAATTTCGGCCCCAATTATTGCGAATAATCTGAGTTAAACTGTACTTTAACAAAATACAGATACTATGTATAAAATATAAAAAGTGTAAGAACAGAGATTAAACATATCGAACTTAACAGACAATGCGGAAGGGCTTCTTAAAGCTATCGGTTCCTATAGTAAACTGAAATGTACTCGACAAAAAAAAAGGGGGTGATGACTACATCATTAAAATAATCAGGTAAATGTATAATCCCTTAGGTTTTTCCTTAGTTTAGTCGTATGTCATTTGTTTTCTAATGTTAAAAAATTAAAAAATGGAGCTATTGAATTTATTTTTAAAAAAGGTTCTTTATAAATTATAATAGCATTTCGACTTTTAAGCAAACAGATGCTATTAGTTTCTTTTTGGCCAAAAGTTGGTAGATTTTAGCCTTTACGTAAAATTTAGCACTGAATCCATTCCCGAGGCCAAATTTTAATAAAAACCAAAGGCAACACTCCAACACCAGTTCCAGTATTGTGCACACCCCACAATTGGAATCCTTTGTCCACATGCTACCGCATAGCTGTTTTCCATTTGATAACCCTACGAAATGGAGGCGCTCTTATATATTATGTTTCTCATTTTTCCTTGTTTAAATTAAAGAAATAAACCTTTTTGTTTTATTTGAATCAAATTAATATTATGAACAAGTCAGTTTTATGTGACTCCTGTAAAGTTGGGAAAAAATAATTAAGTCATGTGTGCTATGTCCGCGGTCTCTGTCGAGTCCGGATCAGCATTAATCTAAATAAAGGGATGCCAGTCAGGACTTAATTTCCTGACAAAATATAAATAAGTATTTTTAAATAATTAATTAATTTAATTAAGTCTTCTCCACAAGGTGATCGTGGGGTCGATAATTAATATGTGTTAATTATAAATATGAGTAATCAAAATATATTAATTATATGAGTGGCATGCAAATGGTAAATGAATTTGACGGTTAAACTAAAAACAACATATACTCAATTAAGAGTTGACATATAAAATTACAAGCAGGAAATAAGAATCATAAGTTTACAACTTATGTTGTAACAAATAAAGTTATCTTAAATACGAGGGCGATGCTATGTTGTGGGTGGAAGTGGCTACGTCGTGGTAAGCTGGGAATCACCATCCTGGCCTACAAGGAGACAAGGCCAGACCCACGACCTCAAGGCACCAGCTCAGAAGGAACAAGCTAAGACAGACCAGACCGACTCATCTCGAAAATATTTTTACAGCCCTTTTTGATAAATAGGCTCCACCCCCTGTACCTGGATAAGCCCACCGACTTCCCAGTTTCTTGAATTTAAAAAAAACTTAAATATCGTGTTTACCCCTAATATTAAAAGGTAAGGGACAAGCAGGCAGAGAAACTGTCCTTTGTTGTATGACCCAACAAAGGATGTGAATTCTCGGACACCCGTGAGGAGCTGTGGAGGGGCTACCCTTTTGGCAACATGCGAATATTATGCTTGTTATTTTAAAACTTATAGATTTGATACATAGCGTGTGGTTGCTTCAGCGACCATTTAAATCTATAATATTACATAAAAGGAGAAGCCATGTTTTGTATGTGTTCACTAATCAAGAAAACTACCGAACCAAACTGTTTCAAATTTTAACCAGAACATTTTTATAGTTCCAAGAAGGTTTAAAAATTATAAAATACTAGCTGAAAGTACCCTGCTCCGCTACGGTTTAATATCATTAGGATGAAGGACAACATAAATTAGGAAAAGTTAAGCTTAAATTATTATTACTTAACGTTAATTCCATTCATAATTATTATTACTTAGATAAACCTAAAAAAGTTCGATAATTCCATTCTTAGTATAATTTTCAATAAGTAAATTTGACAACTTGCAAAGCTCCTGTTGATTTTATATACTTCATTTCAACAGTCCTCCAGCGAATATTCGAGGCAGCACTGCCATCTTACTCAGCTCTGATACCAGACCATCAGCTTTTCTTATGGCATACTTTGAGTGAATATAGTCTTAACTTTGATTTTTTTGAATAAACATTAGTCTTTTTTCTTCGATTTTTGCGTACATATAAAGTATAAATTGGTTAAGGAGATTACGAAATTAAAGTAAATAAGGTTCTTCACCTCCTCGCTTCACTATCATTTTAGGCGTAAAAATCAGCTGCAGACAGTTTTCTTAATTGGTGTAATGGTGTTTGGGTCACACTGAGGGATGTTAATACTGTACCCATGAACATCGAACTGGCCTTACACGTCACCAGAGAACATAAGTCTTTCAACATCTACTTTAACATAAGTCTTTTAATAGCTTCTCGTCAAGAAACAACTCAAACTTGTAAGGGTACACCTCTGCAGACACCTCAGAAAGTACCAATAGATAGGGTTTCGACATCGATCATATTTTTGTTTGTTTACAACTATAAGGTACTTAATTTGTGGTCAAAGTGTGCGTCTTAAGCATCTAACCTATTTTTTAACTTACCTTATCTCCAAATACCATATGACAATTAATCTTTTATTATTCACTCAATAAAAATTGTAATCGCATTTTTCGCGAATAAGCCGGGATCCAGGCCGTTTTTTTAAAATGCCTTTCTTATCGAGCACCTAGGGCCCTAGAGGAAGCTACATATCGAATTTCATTCTAATCCGTTCGGTGGTTTCTGAGATTTCGTGTTAAATGAGTGAGTGGTATTTGACAAATTTATAGTAGATACTGATTTTAAATTAATTTGTTATTAAAAATTAAATACAATTATTTCTACTCTATAAAAATTGTTACAAATACAAAATGTCGAACCTTTGCTTTTTGATTCTGTGTACAAAAATATGATCCATGGGCCTTTAGTTTGTAAGCACTGATAATGCAGTCCATTATTCGCAAGAGTTTCTTAAAAGTCTCTGTCCATCTAGATTACCTCATACATTAAAATTAAAAATGTATGTCCAATAATGGTTTTATGTAATCCTCAACTACGTAATACACGCAATTTTAACCAGTTTAAAAATTACAGCTATTCGTGAAAATATTATTGAGGAAATAATACTCAATTCCGTACTTCAATAAAAGATTTGTATTTATAAACAAATATAACTTCAATTATTTAAGTTCTTTACTTATAAGAGCTGGCGAAGCCGGGACGGGGGATGCTGTTATAGATAAACTTTAATACCTTGCTGTGGTAAACTAAACCTTCCAGTTCTACTTCTATCTAATCCTTGCAGTCCAAAATCTTTTAAAAATTAAATGGTTCTTACTTTGTCAAACATAAACTTATCACTAAAGACTTATATGCTTCATATGTTGCTGATCCGTCTATAGTAAACTAAAATCAAACAATTCCACTAGTCTCCTAGACTGCTTCCTATTCTATTCCCGATAAGCCTCCGAGGCGTCAGAAAAGAAGATGGCCTAGAGACCTTGTAATATAGAACTTTTATTAATACCATTCCTCCACTAAAAGGATGTCCTCCAGTCGCGTGTCCTCCACCTTCTCCCATCGAGCTCTTGGTTGCCCTTTTCTCTAGTGGCGAACATCTTTCTTATACAGACCTTCTTCTGTCTGTCGGTCTTAATTTATTCTGTTGACATTTCAGCCTCATTATTCTTATAAAATTTGATAAAGACAGATCATTGTAGATGACATATACATATTTATATTCGTTCTACTTCGCCAGACTCCGTTCTCAAGCACTCCACCAAAGATTCCTCGCAACACTCTCCCGTTAGAACTGTGTCAAAGTTTCTTTTTCATTACCTTCATATACAGGGTGTTCCGAAATAAAATGGCAAAACTTCAGGAACTTATAGGGGACCGAAAAACTAAGACAAAAAGTCCTTTAGAGATTTGCTCGTTTTTGCTTAGTTTTGAGAAAATCGCAAAAAAAAGAAACAAATCATAATGTTACAGGTAGCGATTATCACCTTTCAAAGTTCGTCAGGCTAGGCAGTGAGATATATAAACACTTAATGTTATCCTTTACATTCTTTTATTTGTATACATTTTGGCTTCCTTCTAGGATTATAATTCCTAAATCAGTCTTCAGTCACTCAGATATTTTTGTGTGAATAGCATTGTGGCTGCCGCATACATATTCTAATGTTGAATACGCTGATATGATTTTTGTGTATGGTTTCTGTAACGGTAATGCTTTAGAAGCGGTGCGGGAATATGCGCGCCGATTTCCAAATAGAAGAGTGACTAATCGAAGAGTCTTTTCGTTAACTTTTAATAGACTACGAGAGACTGGATCATTCTTAAAACGTAATGAAGGCGACCAATTCCAGGCAGCAATAAGAGAAGATTATCGTAGAAAAAATTGTGTTCAACGCCACTTCGATAACAATCCTGAGACTAGCATCCGAAGAGCATCTGCTGCATTAGCAATATCGCGGCAAGCAAAATGGCGAACTTTGAAAGGTGATAATCGCTACCCATACCATCTTCAAAAAGTTCAGAATTTATTACCTCAAGATTATGTCAAAAGATTGAATTTTAGTAACTGGTTTCTTGGCAAAATTCACGATAATAATTTATTTCCATTAAAAACTATATGGACCGATGAAGCTACCTTTACAAGAAGAGTAATTGTTAATCAAAGAAATTATCATGTATGGGCTCCTGAAAATCCCAGAGCTATTAGAGAGAATACGTTTTAGCATGAATTTGCTGTTCTGCGATTAACGTTTGGCTTGGAATTTGAAACGGATTACTGGTGGGACCATATTTTTTAACTGGAAGATTGAATGGTATCACATTTACATATTTTTTGGAGAACGACTTTTCTAATTATTTAGATGACATTCCCTTACAGCAGTGGATTGAAATGTGGTTCCAACTCGATGGATGTCCAGCTCATTATAGCAGAGTTGCTCGAGCTTGGCTGGATATAAATTATCCACAACGATGGATTGGACGTGGAGGAGTAGTACCTTGGCCACCCAGATCACCTGATATGACACCCATGGATTTCTTCGTATGGGGAACCTTGAAGCAGAAAGTTTATTCGGTGTCAATCAACTCAAGAGAGCAATTAAGAGACCGAATCATAGATGCAGTGCACCAAATATCATCAAAACAATGTTTAGCTGCAATTTATCAAGTGAGTAGCTAGATGTAATGCTTGGATTGGTGCAAGAGGACAACATTTTGAGCAATATTTACATTAAAAAGAACATAACATAAATGTAAATGTAAATAAATAAGTATGTGGCATTAGTGAACATTCGGTTAAGGGCAAAAATCGTATTTTATAAAAACTCATTTTGTACGACAACGATTTACAAATTAGTAATCGTCTCTATAATAACCTCAAAATTAAGTCCATTAGGCGCAAATAACGAGAAATTTGCCTTCTGGTGATATCTATAACCAAAAATTAACAATCACACTTAACATAAAAAATGTACTGAACCAACTATAAACAAGTGCCACAGATATATGAGTCGTTTAGAATCAAAAACCAATGCTTACATTTTTAAAAAATACAAAATTTTTGACAAACTAAAACACATTAAGCCCATCTTCAATACAGCGGAATATCACTAATCCAAACTAATTGTTGCTAGAAGGTGTTCGGATTAGCGAAAAATTCGGATTATACAGGTTCGGGGAAAATAAACCAAAAATCAGAGTACACATTGTATTAAACGTATGTAATTTGTATATAGAGAACAAATGTATTAATGATTCTCCTCATGTCTTCGTTAATTTTTATTTGTTATTAGTTAAAAAATTATTACCTATTTTATATTATTATTTATTAAATTCTATTTCATTTTTGCATTTTATTTTATTTCTTGTATAGAGGCTGTTTATTTTAAGTTTCTTACATACTTATACTTCTTGATATCATTGTACTTATTGTATAAATAAGTCTTTGTCATCCATATCAATCATTGCCTTGAGTGAGGCAGCTTGTAATTATTTAAATAAAAAGTTAACAAAGAAAAAAAATTATGTACTATGTATATATTTAAGAAATGAATTTGAGAACGGAGTCTCCGATGTAGGGATTAATTAAATGATAAACAACAAAAATCTGGCCAAGTATGGCCTCATTCAAATATTTCTAATTTGTTTTGTAGTTAATCTCTAAAAAAAATGCCAATAAAATAGATATATAAAAAAAAATAATTACAGGTAAATATTTGAAATATAAAAAATAAATTCTGCTTACTCGCTAATTCGGATCAGGATTGTACGGATTACCGATGTTCGCATTAGCAAGATCCCACTGTATTGCGTTCTCGGAACGGTTATAAGCTTGTGTATTCTCAATATCAATTCACGCTTGTATAATCTGTTAATTTATATTTTGAGTTGAAAGTAACCGGTTTTTTTTTTTTAATTCAGCTCAAAAATTAATTTGATTTATATGTTTTTTAGAACTAATGATGACTGTTTAACATTTAGAAACTACTAGCTGAAAGTACCCGGCTCCGCTACGGTTTAATATCATTAGGATCAAGACAACTTAAATTAGTAAAAGTTCAGCTTAACGTTGATAATTATTATTACTTAAATAAACCTGAACAATTCTATTCTTAAAATAATTTCAATAAGTAAATTTGACAATTTGCAAAGGTTTATTTTATATTATTTTGAGAGCCCCCCAGTGAAGCTTCGAGGCAGCACTACCTTATTACCCAGCTCTGATACCAGACCATCAGCTTTTCTTATGGCATACTTTAAGTGAATATAGTCTTAACTTCTCAACTTTTTTGAAAAAAGTTTAGTCTTTCTGTTTCTATTTTTGCGTACATATCAAGCATAAATTGGTTGAGGAGATTACGAAATTAAAGTAAATAAGGTTCTTCACCTTCACCTTCCTCGCTCCACTAACATTTAGGCGTAAAAGTCAGCTGCAGACACAGTTTTCTTAAGTGATGTATTGGAGTTTGGGTCACGCTGAGGGATGTTAATAGTGTACCTTTCTTCTCCATGGTAGAACATGATACGATACTAAAGAGAATCATACACTTGGTAGAACTATTGATTATATCTGTTTTTTGTCCTACATCGAACTGGCCTTACATGTCATCACCAGAGAACATAAGTCTTTTAACCTCCTCTTTAACATAAGTCTTTTAATAGCTTCTCGTCACGAAACAACTCAAACTTGTAAGTTGTAAGTAACCTCTGCAGCTACCATGAGTTCACAGAAAGTACCAATATTATAAGGTTTCGACATCGATCCTATTTTTGTTTGTTTACAACTATAAGGAACTTAAACGGTGGTCAAAGTTTGCGGCTTAAAGATCTAACCTATTTTTTAACTTAGCTTATATCCAAATACCATATGATAATTAATCTTTTATTATTCACCCAATAAAAATTGAAATCGCATTTTCACAAATTAGCCGCGATCCAGGTCGATTTTTTAAAATTCCTTTCTTAGCGAGCACCTAGGGCCCTAGAGGAAGCTACATATCGAATTTCATTCCAATCCGTTCGGTGGTTTCTGAGATTTCGTGTTAAGTGAGTGAGTGGTATTTGACAAATATATAGTAGATTTCGGAAATAAAAATAATTCATTAATTCAAATTGATCCTTTTATACCATCGTCCGAACTTCAAGTGATAAATATAAACAACAACAACTTCACAGAAAACTGAGAGTAAATGACTTAAACATTTTGTAAGTAATCTATAATGCGATAAAGAGCGATTAAGATTCAATTTTTGATCAAGTAGTATTGCCAATTTATCAATTGTATTCATGACATAGGTAAAGGCGTCTTTAAACTTACTTTTAAAAATATATTCTTTCGAACAAAGTGGACTTAACGGGTTTTGATTTTATGCGACTCACATGCAATCTGTCGCATTAAATATGGCATCTATCTATACAATTATACTAAAGGACAAGCCATTTTTTCGTTTGTGATCACTAACCGCAAACACTACAGCACCAATCTGTACCAAATTTTGACCACATCATCTTTATAACTCCAGGATGGTTTAGCAATAAGCAAATCTTCTGATTTTCCAATCAATTGTTACTGGACTGTGAACATTGGCCGATAGGTGGCGATTGCCATTCTACATGAGAGGTTACCAATGTACAGTGTTATATAGACCTTGACATTGATAATATAAAAACTTATTTTCAATTAAATTGTAATTAAAAAAAACTATGAATGTTTGGTGTGACATGAAGTGATCCCAATCACATTTAAAAATCAATCGATTTTGGGCTAGCACATGATAGTTCGCAGTCAAACTGAGATCTCTGCCAACAAACTACATCATTTATAGGGAAGGCTACAATATCTTTCCATTTGATATAAATGTACAATGTCGACTTTTGTCTATATATATGTACAATATCTTTGCTTTATGATATTGTGTGTAAAAATGTGAGTCATGGGCTTTAGTTGTAAGCACTGATAATGCAGTTCATTATCCGCGAAAATTTGATAATAGTTTCTGTTCATCTCGAATACCAACTCATTAAAACATTGAAGTTTAAAAATTGTCTAATAGCTAGCGAGTGCTATTCTACCTTTCTACAGGTTAAAATGGGATGGGGCTTGAAATTGATAATAAAATTTACATATATTCAATTAAATTAATACAATTTAAATATATGGTGCGACATGTGGATCCTAGAAATGCTTAAAAATCGACAACTATGTGGTTTGCACCATTCCCCTTTTACCTTAACTTTAAGTTCACACTTTTTCCTCATTGCACAATAAGCACAGTACTATGTTATTGAAGTAATGGTGTGGAAAAATTGGAGTTTTGTGGTTACTAACACAGCGGTAGTGACAATCTCATAAATCATTCAGTTAGGTTTCATGAGTTCGGAAAAACCTCGAGGCAAAGTAGCCAAGTCTAATTGAGCTAATGAGAGCAGTCTGGGCGAACTCTTGGAGCACTAACTTCCTTAAATCACATTTTTATCTCCGCGGGTCCAGAAATTATCTTAAAAATTAAAATCCCCGTTTAGAATAATGAATCACTTTTCTTCCCCAAGTGCCAGTCCCCAGCGCTGCATAAATACGCCCGACTTCCTGGATATTATATAACAGAACTAATAAAGATAAAGATTAAGCTTAAATATAGCTTTTTCCTATATTTCACTATTTTTTTTAAGATACTACGAGAAGATAAGCTTTTATACCTTAATATTTATTTCACACTTTTTTAAAAATAAAAACAGCTGAGTGGTTCTCAGGGTATTAGTGAGGAGGGTAGCATAGCTTTCTTAATGAATGAAGTCATTTCATTAAACAAACATTAATAAATATTAACCCTAAAAATTGTTAAAACAAATAACTAAATGTATTATTTACTTATCATCATTTATTTATTTATTTTAAATATCATTTTTGTTGTTTATTTTAAACATATTAATTAAATTTATTTTTTCATGGTACACTTTTTTACGAGAACTAACAGGGGACGTTTGCAGTTGTAACTCACAGATTTAAATGCCGATTTGTGTGTGGGTATTAGGGACCTATAATAGTGCAAAACTAGAGTTTTAGCCGCCAATGGGCATTAGGAACCGAGAAAAAAAACAAAATATGAAAATCACGTTTTATTTTTTTTCTCAGCTCTCAGTCAAGATAGAGAAATGATTCTTTCACGTTTAATTGAAGTTATGTGTAAGGTATTTGATATAAAAATACTTTCGTTATGCTCAAGACACCCACCCGGCTTTAGGGTGCTCAAAAACTCTAAAAAAATGACAAAAATCCAAGGAAATCCGCTGTAAATCAGTGGAAACTTTTTTTTTTTTTTTATGAAAAACTGACCTCAAATCTCGATTTAACACACCATAAAACCCTTATATGTGAAATTTTATGAAAAATCAAAAAATATTGATTTTTTACCCCTTTCGAGGAGGTTAAAATTTTGAAATTGAGATTTCATCAACATTTTCTACCGGCCATAACAACTGCTGTGTTTCAACCGATTGCAATAGTAATAGCATCACTAGAATCAGCATACATTCTGCTTTTTATCCATGCCTATAACATTGGATTTACTCCCGATTTTAGTGGACAAAAACTGATGTGAATGAAAAAATCCAAGGTCAGCTATAACTTGAGATATTTCAATAAGGGGAAATCCTACAACCTCCGGATTTGGGCTAAACTATGCAGTTTTAAGGCTTCTAGATGACCTTAAAATTTTGTCTTAATCGGTGGCGAAATATTTGAGATAGCGCAAATTATTTACATTTTTCCAGAAATTGACAGCCCCTTGCCTTCTAAAAAAAATCCTACAAAATTTAAAGGTAAAAAAAAATTATTTTTGATTTCGACAAAATTAAGTTTCTGCATGTTTTTTGAGATGAGGAATCTGAAAATAATATCAGTTTTTAGTTAAAAAATTTTCCTCACCTATATTATATAAATAAGACTGATATAAAATGATCTTTTTCTATTATTATTTTAGTTTTTACACAATAAAAAGATTTCAAATAAGACCATTTAAAAAATATATACATTTTTTTAAACCAAAACCTGATATTAATTTTAGATTATTCATCAATCTTAGGATTTCTATGCAATTTGAAATAAAAATATGTCATTTTAAAACGTTTTATTTATATAATATAGGTGAGGAAAATTTTTTAACTAAAAACTGATATTATTTTCAGATTCCTCATCTCAAAAAACACGTAGAAACTTAATTTTGTCGAAATCAAAAATAATTTTTTTATCTTTAAAATTTTGTAGGATTTTAGAAGGCTGTCAATTTCTGAAAAAATGTAAATAATTTGCGCTATCTCACATATTTCGCAACCGATTAAGACAAAATTTTAAGGTCATCTAGAAGCCTTAAAACTGCATAGTTTAGCCTAAATCCGTAGGTTGTAGGATTTCCCCTTATTGAAATATCTCAAGTTATAGCTGACCTTGGATTTTTTCATTCACATCAGTTTTTGTCCACTAAAATCGGGAGTAAATCCAATGTTATAGGCATGGATAAAAAGCAGAATGTATGCTGATTCTAGTGATGCTATTACTATTGCAATCGGTTGAACACAGCAGTTGTTATGGCCGGTAGAAAATGTTGATGAAATCTCAATTTCAAAATTTTAACCTCCTCGAAAGGGGTAAAAAATCAATATTTTTTGATTTTGATAAAATTTCACATATAAGGCTTTTATGGTGTGTTAAATCGATATTTGAGGTCAGTTTTTCATAAAAAAAAAAGTTTCCACTGATTTACAGCGGATTTCCTTGGAATTTTGTCATTTTTTTAGAGTTTTTGAGCACCCTAAAGCCGGGTGGTGTCTTGAGCATAACGAAAGTATTTTATATCAAATACCTTACATAACTTCAATTAAACGTGAAAGAATCATTTCTCTATCTTGACTGAGAGCTGAGAAAAAAATAAAACGTGATTTTCATATTTTATTTTTTTTCTCGGTTCCTAATGCCCATTGGCGGCTATAACTCTAGTTTTGCACTATTATAGGTCCCTACTAACCACACACAAATCGGCATTCAAATCTGTGAGTTACAACTGCAAACGTCCCCTTGTAAGTTTCAAGACTGTAGCCTTGATCCTTGATCTAAACTGAGATAAACGAAAATGTAGAGGCATCCATCTTTTCAAAAATGTAATGGAAAATATCGTTTCTTATATAATATTAGATGCAATGACCAAAGAGCTATATTTGTTTGAATGAAAAAATACACGTATGAAACCCCTATTCTTAAGTATAGCGGCTATTTTGACATACTCTGGCTCTGTTGTTATTATTCGGATCGAAACCTTGCCGATATTGTCCTCATTAGAAATTAAATGGAAAATGTTATATAACATAGGACATCGCTATGACCTACCGTTAGGAGCTATATCCAGGGGCTCCAGGGGCTTTTTTCACACATGTTCCATGTTATACTTTCTTTTGCCGACAGGCTCAAAGAGGCCCTTTCCATTTTTCTTCTTTTTTTTTTAATTTCGATTTTGGCCGCCTAGGAAGTAACGATATGCAATCATTTCCATACTTCTTTCCTTGCTTTCCAATAGTTCTTCATCCGTTCACTCTGCTGTTTCCTTGTCTCTTCTGTCCATATGCTAATTCATTCTCTCTTTTTCTTCTTCAGGAAACCCTTAATTAAGTATTATTCTTCTGAAAGCTGTTCTGTCCTGTATTATGTTACCTGCTATAACAATCTCAGCCATTTTTATCCTAATTCCCTGAATCCATTGGTTACCATTTTTGCTCTTATGAACATGATTGTCATTCATCCTCATTATATAACAAAGAATTTGATCCTCCTTTTCCTCATTGAATCTGATATCCTTTCATTCATGTTCTCATGGTACAGGTCCTTGTTTTTCCTTCTTCTAAATTCTCCATGGTCTGTTTTTAATTTTCTCCGAATTTTCCTTTATTTTTTTCTCTATCCCTTATATTTCTCCAATTTTCGTGGTGAATATACACTCTGTAGCATAGAGACTGTTTTGATTACTGAATTGTAATGCTTAATTTTAGTTTTCATTGAAAGGGTTCTTTTATTATAAATATCTTTAGTCAATTCCTAAGTTAGTTATAGTTTTCTCATTCTTGAATTGTGTGCTTCTTTGTCTCTAGTTCATTTACCTGAATTATTTCAATTCAATTATTAAAGTTAGTAACATTGTTGATTTTTCCGTACTCTGTTTTTAGTACTGTCGGTGAATCTTTGATGTTGGTCATGGATTCAGTCTTTTCAAAAGATAACTTTTTTTATGTAAGGAATATTAATCAGCAATGTTATCTCCTATTTATAATTTTATTTAAACAATTATGTTACATCATATTTTATTTGGGCGAAGTCAATTAATATGTCTTATTGATAAAAATCTTAAATTATTCCTTAAAGGATCACATTCAACAATTGTTTCTACTTATCCATTTTGATGTTATCCAACAATGATGTTTTTCGGATGTTGTAAACTAGTGACGAGACTTCTCAGTCGAAAATAATTATATTCATTGGCTATGTCAGGGTGATTGGAGGTGACACAGAATGGTAATTTATTTGTATATATTGTGTATTGGAATGAAAGTAGAGAAAAAGTTGTCATAGTTAATTTTCATGTATTGTCTATATGTTTTTTTATATTGTTAGGGCTTGAAAATGTGGTATAGTTCATAATTATGTCGTCCAAATAAAGAATTATATAACATAATTGTTTAAATATAATTATAAATGGGAGATAACATTACTGATTAATATTCCTTGTATACTTAAATCTCCTTAGGTAATATAAAATACAATATATCTTTTTTTTTTTTTTTTTTAATCCATGCTAGAGAGAGGTACTGTTCAGGTCTACTCTACCTCACAACTAATATTGGTATTAAATTACCAGCAAGTTCACTTACTGTTACTTTATTAACATGTGTGAATAGACAATTGAAAGAGAAAAAAAAAACAAAAATCTGCTTAAATTTACGTAGAACCAAATAAAAATATCCATTAAAAAAACAAAAAAACATCTTCTTTGACTTCAATCCTGATATCCACAACATTATTCAAAATCACGTCTCGTAAACAGAAAACATTGATTAAAATGAAATGTCGTGATAAATAACTTCTAGTGAATATCGGGTGAGTTGCTACTCGTGGGACAAACTTCACCAGTAGATTCGACACCAAAAAATGAACAAAAAAGTTCATATTAACCATGGCCCGATTCTCAACCATTTCGTAATAATTTCGTTTTTTCTCGATTTTGAAAGATACCACTACCTGGTGTCGAAAAACCGTGATATCTTTTAATCTAAAAATTTCTCCGAAAATCTGATAGCACCGTTAAAATCTACATTAATTTTTCAATAATATTATTACCATGGCAAATTATTTGGGCCTCTTTTTTGTGCTTTATTTCAGCCAGAACAACAAGATAAGTGAAAAATTTTGTGAATCGGAAAATGTTTAAAGTAATCGAGAGTTTTTAATTTTAGTCTCAGTTGGCAGAAAATTTGAGGGAAAATATCTTATTTAATTGCGCTTCTAACGCACTCGTCATTTTTTAATTAGGTGTTTTTGAGACCAAGAAATCGATGACATTAAGAGAAAAAATGATGGTTTAAGGATTGTTAATGTTTGAGGGTTTTGCATTTTAGATTTGAAAAAAACAAAAAACAAATATTTGGAGTTGGACAACGAAATCTTTAATTTTTCTTCTTTTTTTTTCTTGAGACTTTAAGTTTGAATCACTGGCTTATGTATTTCAATCAGTTTGCCATGGATGTATACAAGATCTTTACACAGGTTAGACCACTTTAAGCAAAGAAGAGACGCTCATCAACTTGGAGGCCTTAAATAGATAGTGTCGGCTGGAACCAATCTCCAACTTATTGAGATGCATTGCACCTTCCACCGCAATCAGCCTGTCTCTTCCAATGGCTTTAATCCTTTTTGCGTTCATACATTTAAATCACTGAGGCAATGGGTCGTTTTGTGATGGAAACGTCCAGTTTAAACATAGGCCAACAAAAAAACAACAGGGCTTTAGCTTGAAACGTATATATAAACACGTCGATGAAAAATCAATCAATAAAAAAAAATACATAGATAAAAAAATTGATGTTTTAGCACTACATTGAAGTTTTCTTACGCATCAACTACTAAAAATACGTATTACTTGGATTTGGTTATATGTTATTAGCTAAATGCTTCTAACTCAATTTTTTTTTCTTCAAATTTTTATTAATATTCACAACTTCATAGAACATATACAGGGTGTCCCGAATTTAAATGGCAAAACCTCAGGAACATATAGGGGACCGAAAAACTAAGACAAAAAGTCCTTTAGAGATTTGCTCATTTTTGCTTAGTTTTAGAGAATATCGCAAAAAAAGAAACAAAACAAGGTTTCACTAACAAAACCGAATGTTCACTAATGCCACATACGGACGCGAGTTTTTATTGGATTTATAATAATTATCAACATTAGCTGTTTGATCAGATCGAACGAACACGTTAGCTTCAGTTATCTTAGACATACAGTTAAAACCTGATGACCTTTTTAAAGATCTTAGACCCTATGGTAATGTGCGAATTTAATAGTCTCCTTGGTAAAGGAACTTGGTCTAATTAACCATTATATCCATTTTGTAACAAGAGATTTCTTGGGCTGGATAAAGGCGCTGCCGACTACCGCAAAATTATGAAAAGATATCATCAAGTGAAGTTATCACGTAAAGTTATCTCAAAAAGTACTGTTTCGAATATTTAACAGTAACTATAGTGAGTGATAGAATCAGGTAACCGTTTAGAGTATTCAGCTTTTTTTTAAAATTCAAAGATCTTTCTTTGAGCGCCAAGTAGATCATTTCTGACTGTTATATATTACCCGAGTCCCGGGTAAGACGGTTTAGAATATATTTACTAATGTTTATGAGTAATTTCAAAATTTCGGTACAATTTAAGTAACAAAGGTATTTTAAAAATTGTACTGAACATAAAAGTTTGATTTTAGTTTACATGGTCAAATATTCATTATGGACTCCCAACAAAAATGATATATCTACGTACATAACCGGAATAGTTGACGTTTGACTTGAAAATGCTTGCATTTCTAAAATATCTAAGGTCTTCTCCTACGTTTTTTTTCTAGTTTGAAAATATAAAGGGGTATTGTTTTCTATTTTTTATCCAAAAATAATTTTGTGATTGATATTTAGCCTTCTTAGCACTATCTACGTCAACATAAAGGCGTGTCACAAGCCTCTAATTCACTCCCTAGATTTTTTTTTTTTAATTCCTTCCATCGCTCTCTAAATGGAAAATTTGTGGGGTTTTTTGTATTGGTCAACACTGTTTATAGGAGATCTGTATACTGCCATCGGTTTCAAGACGCTGAGTTCGTTGGTAGACAAGTAAAAGAGTGCATTGACTCCGCTCGGTAAGTACCATATTTTAATTCATCCTCACTTCCTCGGTGTATCAACCCATTGAAAACTTTTTTTTTTTTTTTTTTTTTTTTTTTAATTTCTAGATAAATTCAAAGCTCTGCTGAAAAACCAATAGATACCATGTTTTAGTTAGAACTCACTCCCTAGGCATTTAAATGTAAAATTTGAATACTAGGGAATGAGGATATCGTGTTGTATTTGAACTTAAATTGCTTTAGCATTATCTGTTTTTATAAAAATAAATTTATTCTTTCTCCCTCTCATACCATGAAATGTGGGAAATTTCTAGGCACTAAGCACAGCCGGACCATCATCAACCAAAGAGGAACCTACGTTCAATTGTTGCTTCTCTTCAATTTTTTTTTATTTTTAAATGTATAGCCTACATTATTTTATTTAATGTTTAAACGTTATACCCACCTACTTAGTTGTAATGAAAGTTCAAAGATCCCAACTCGCTTCCTATATTTTAATAATTATTTTTTATTTTTAAT
This sequence comes from Euschistus heros, assembly GCA_003667255.2. NCBI lineage: Eukaryota > Metazoa > Arthropoda > Insecta > Hemiptera > Pentatomidae > Euschistus > Euschistus heros. The sequence goes on along the minus strand of RCWM02000623.1, from coordinate 482,960 downwards.
ATATGCAGATTGTGTATCTCCATTTCACAGACTTACTTCTCTAACCTTAAAGATATAATTTGTAAAAAAAAAATCAATTTAAATATTTTATGTAGTAAACATTTTTTTTTACTGGAATTGTCCCAAAATATTGAAATCACCCTTATTTACTAAGGCTTATAGTTAATTTATTCAAGGGTTATACTAAATTTACTGAGGAAGATGCTGCCGTTTGAGGTTTTAAGGCGCACCTCAGACCCGCAGAGCAGGAGAGTATTCCTTTATGGTCCGTCCTAAACTATCTATTCAATTCTGTCGAATTGATTTATTCATAAACTGAAAATTTAAAACGTTATGGTTATTTTTCAGAATAAATAACAAGTTAAAAATAAAACAACTCTCTGAATCATGAGGTGGTTAAAGATTTGTAACTGTTACGTTATCAGTGTGTTGTTCTCTCAACGGGCCCTGGCAGTCGTCTTCACTTTAAAAGAGGATGGAATTTTCCATTTCTGAGAATTGTGCCGTTGTATTTTTTTTCCTCTTACAAGTGCTGTATTCTCGTGATGGCGTTATGTTTTTTTATGTATATTTTTATTTTTATTTCCTTTTGAAACTGTAATAAAGTTACCTCAATCTTTTAAGTTAATATTTTTGTGAATATTTGTATTGTCTGGAAAGCTTCAGGAAGCTTAAAAATTTTTTAAAAATTAAGTTTGTTTATTCGTTTATTTTCGTATTATTACTTTGTTAATTAACACTAATTATCCCTTTTTATTTTTACAAAAAACAATTAATAATATTATTTTTTAAATTTACTTTTACGTTTTCTTATATATCTACATATCAAGATCGTTTCATCATTTCATATTTTCATAGCAGGATCGTATCAGGGATATTAATTAATTTTTAGTTTGTTAAAATACATTATTTATCAAGTCGAAAATGTTGATATTATGAAAAAGAAAATATAAACTTTTTTTTTTTTTTTTTTTTTTTTTTTTTTTTTATTAAACTATTGATATATTTAACTGCACACAATATATAACAAGCAAATTTAATCATAATGATAGGTGACTCCTTACTGGATTTGTAGATATAGTTACTTTCAGCTTCAGTTCTGTATTTATATTTCTTCTCTGAGATAAAGAAAACCTGACAGGAGTGGAAATAATGTTCTCCTGTCAATAGGTCACCATTTGTTATTCAGCGGTAGAAACAGAATAATGTTATTAACCGAGAAGTTATTCACCGTTCGGAAGGACTGAGCTCCGTAGACTGAGGGATCGAACCCGCTGAGCATTGAGTGATCGCTCGCTGATCTCAAAGAAATTGAACCCTTCCAAGATAAGCTACTAAATCTCTCACCTTTTCGGCTATCGTTTACTCAAGAAATATCGCCGGTTCTTATTTGGTGTAAGAAACAGATATTTCATTCAATAAGATTTGTAATGAGATTCTGTATGTTAAATATCTCAACACCTTGCTTTTAATTTTTTTTTTTTACTGTATTAGTTATTTTATTTTTATTTTTTAACTTGCCGCATTTTAGAAACGTTTCAATTAAATCGTGGAACTCGTCAAATATAAACCGATTTCACCACACGCATATTGATTTATATTTATTTCTAAATTATATGTACCACCAAAGCGAGTGCATATTCATAATTAAAATAATCTCAAATACAGGTGAAAAAATAAAACATTAAAAAATTTGGAAATTTTAAACTTTAAACGTAAATTACTCAACATAGTGTTTTGTTACATAACCTCTTCATCCACCAAACTTTTTTAATCTGTGATAATACAAAGGGGCAATGCAAGGAAGATAACATTTTTTAATTATCATTATTATATTGAATTATTATATGGTTATTCATTATCATTATATCAATGATCAAGGCACTAGATTCTCGTGGGCCTGGGTTAGAGCCCAGCTGTTAGCAGAATATTTCAGCTGTAGATCGACTTCGGGGGTTGAGATATTCTCCTTAGCCACACCCACTAATTAAGTGGGAACTCTTGATTGGGGAAAAATCAGGCGGTTTAGTTTTCTCCTTCTGCTGGCCTGGTAACAGTACATCTTTACCAAAGTGCAGACCGTATATACTACATGGATTGTAGTGGTGCAAGATTTTATATACGGTCACTAACCCAATGTTTCTGGAAACTCACGAAAATCGGATGTTTAAATTTTTGATACTTACTAGTTGGGTTTGTAACTAATAAAGCAAGTAATAACACTTGATACTTTCATTCATGAGCTCTATAACATAATATAATTCCATTTTTCATGTAAACAACAATTATGATGGAACAACAAAACAAAAACAATGAAAACAAAATGTAACAAAAGTTGTTTGATACTTTCTGCAAATGTCCATATCCAATTTGATATAAAACCTAAAAGAATAAATAAGGTTCTAAAAAAAAAAAAAAAATAAAAAAAATAACTCTGAGCCTGTTGTGGATAGTTTTGAGGTTAAAGTAGTCGGAATCTTCGAGGATACGCTTCTGAAGCTGTTCTTTGGAATTTATTGGACTCTTCGTTAGTTGCCGTTTTAAATAATCCCGACGTTGTTAAATATGGTTCATGTCGGTATATTGAGGAGGTGGATTGACCAATTGTAAAGGCACCAAATTCGAGCTTTCAGCTAGGGTTGGGCGATAGTCGATAGTTACTATCGATATATCGATAGGTCATGCCTATCGATGGTCACTATCGGTAGTGTCGACTATCGATCGATTTCTTTTACTACCTATAGTTTTGGAACTCTCGGAATTATGGTGATCTGTCTCTGTCCAGTGTCGAGTTCTTTTGAAATTGAATTCGGAATTCCTAGAGCTCAAGGGTTTGCCCAAAGATTAAGCCAAAGGAAAGCAGAAATGCTAGCTTTCTTTCGGGAAATATGTGGCACAAGGAGCACACTCGGCTCTTGAAATTAACTGTTTCGTTATTTTTCTTTTCTGATGTGATTTGTTCATTATTATTGTAGCCATTTAATTGTAAATACTTTTTTAAAATTCAAATAAATTAGTTTTTTCTCTCTCATCTTTATGATATAATCTTATAATTTATAATTTCAAATAGTAAGTAGATAATTGAATTTAATTAAATTAGGTGAATTTTTTTATTGAATACCTTCAGAAAAAAAGGAACCAACTTTCGAACAATTATCGATAGTAATCGATGATTCTCAACCGATAGTATCGGCCTATCGATAGTGCTAACTATCGACTATCGCCCAACCCTACGCTGAAACTTGTTTGTTTAGGGTCATTTTCCTGATGTGAATGGAACTTACCCTTCAGTCCTAAACTGTCCGGACTTTGTATTTATTTATTTATTTTTTTTCAGTATGTTACAATAGATTGCTGCATTTATTTGTCCAGCAAAATGAAAGCCAAGACCCAACACCCGCAGCCGCCTTACACCCCCACAACATCTAAGAGCCTCTCCGTATTTCACTATATATTTTTTTATTTTTAAAGCTTCATTTTTTTCTAGATTTTTCTGTGCCTGTGTAATTATTTAAGAGAACAAAAAATTTATAAAACAAAAATTCGGCCATCTCTGGACCACGTTTAACAATTCATTCCTTGCTCTTCCATTCTTTCCAATATTTCTCATTACCTCTGCCTGATGTTATCTCCTTTCATCTGATCAACGTCTACCAATTTGTGTCTTAACCATTTCCGGAAATTTGATCTTGTTGACTGCTGTCCGAAATTTGTCCAACACTTGTTACCATCATATTTTACCATCTGCATCAATGTATTCATTTTCGGTTTTTGGAGGCTGTGTTGGAAAAATGGTTTTCTCAGCCTTCCCTCATCCATTCTCATAAAATGTAAATCTACGTTTCTTCATTGCATCACTTAGTTTTTCAATATTTTGATGTATTTCTGTATTACTTTTTAGTTTAAAACATACTTCAGTCTTTCTTGGTCAAACAAAAAAACAAAAAAATTGAACCTCTCCTTCTTCCCCCTCCCGCCGTTAGCTCACCCCCCAGTGGCGGGGACTTTTAGTGTGTTCATCTTTTAACTGTTCCTAACGAAGTTATGAAGTCAAAAATTGTCGCTTATTTCATGCACTCATTGACTGGACTACAACAGATTTCTTCTAGAAGTTCTGACTGCTGCAGTGGAGGATGTAGCAAGTTGTCCCGATGATGTTCAGGTTCTGTTACCATGCTGCCAAGGTACGAGGGGAGTTTCCCCTTTGCGTGGGAGGGGAGGGGGAGGAAATAGCAATATAAATAGAAATACGAGAAGGGTGGCTCGTCTTTCTAAGGATCCCCCCCCCCATCTCATCCCCCCTCTTATTGGGCGGTCCTTGTTTTAATAAACCATACTCCTACCGGCATCAATTTACCCAAAATATTTTTCTTTTCCTTCTCTCCGTAACGATCAATTATTCTTACTTTGATGTTGGACTTGTGGTGTTATAAAAGGATGTCATTATACTCGAGTATTAAGTAAGAACGTTTTTAAAAGACTGAATTTCTCGGTATTTGTTAAGGTCAACGATTCAAATATTACAATTGATATTGCTATTATTTTTATTTAATGTAAGGTTAAATACTTTTTTATATGTATTCTATTTTTGTGTGTTTTTAATAAATTAATTCTAGAGTAGGATGATTTCGTTTGAATAACCGTTAGGTATTTTTTGTGCGTACTATTAATCGAATGGTGAGTGCGAACTTATATACCTATACACACAACCGTACATATGAATTGTCCAGTTAATAGATAATATTTCATTGTATAGAAAAAACATTTAAAGTGAAAAGAAATTTGAATTTTTATATTGGGAGTTGGAATTAATTTTAAAGGATTGATAAGAGATGGTATTACTAGTCTCTAATCCCATCGGGCCAACTCGTTGCTATATTCATGTTGAAGCGTCATCATTTAGCTTTGATTTTCAGTAGGTGTCATTTCTCTGAAATGTGAACAACATTATTTTTTTGCTCTCTAAACATTTCAACTTTTGTGCCAAGTAAGACGAATTTGCGGGAAGCTTTGCTTTTCTGCTTTCATTTGAATAAAAAAGCAGCTGAAGCCCATCGGTTAGTTTGCGAGGCTTATGGGGACTATGCTCCATCGATTTCCACTTGTGAGTACTGGTTTCGGAGGTGATGGGCGTGGTCTATTATGAGCTGCTGAAACCGAATGAAACGATCACGGGAGACCTCTACCGAACTCAGTTGATGCGTTTGAGCCGTGCACTGAAGGAAAAAACGGCCGCTATTTGGGGAAAGGCACGACAAGGTAATCTTGCAACATGACAACGCTCGGCCGCATGTTGCTAAACCGGTCAAAATATACCTGGAAACGCTGAAATGGGTGGTCCTATCCCACCCGCTGTATTCTCCAGACATTGCTCCTTCTGACTACTACTTGTTTCGAAGCATGACACTCGACCTGACTGACCAGCGGTTCACTTCTTATGAAGATTGCAAAAAATTGGTGGATTCATGGATAGCCTCAAAAGACGAAGCCTTCTTCCGAGCTGGTCTCCGTAAATTGCCAGAAAGATGGGAAAAAGTAGTCGCTAGCGATGGAAATACTTTGAATAATATACATTTTACCATTTTTTCTAAATAAATACTCAAAAATCGAAAAAAATCCTTTATAATTAATTCTATCTCCCAATAAAAACAAATGATTATGTACCATTATAGAACAAATAAAGGATTATTATTAAATAAAAGAAAATTTATCAACCAATTCACCGGCATCAGATTTATTTGATTTGACCAAATTTAATGTCAATTATTGTTCATATCTGACTGGGAAGAGAGGAGATATTGGAAAAGGAGTGTTTTACATGAGTTTAAGGAAGGGGCATGTCTTTATGTTATGTTATACTTATGTTACATAAATAAAGTGTGATTATCTCGAATTCACTTAAGGTGATGATGGTATTATAGACGGATCTATATCTATACATAATTTTTTTGGAAAGGGTTTATTTTGTCTTTATGTGAAAGGAAATTAGATGACAATGGTTTATCTATTTTAAATGCAGGAGTTAAACCTAATTTTCTTAATTTCTTTTCGACTTGTATCCACAAGGACTTTTTTTTTCCAATAAGAACAGAAAAACCAATCATTTATAGAGAAAACTGAAAGAACCCAGTATGTGTCTGACCATTCCCACCTCTACGCATTCAGTCAAATATACTCGTAGGTGTATGTATCTTTTTAAAAGTTCGTTTGCTTCTTAGGTGTATAATTTCTTGTCTTACATTTAAAAGAAAATTAATATATATATATATATATATATATATATATATATATATATATATATATATATATATATATAAAGACTCAATTTTGTTTCTCTCTGTAACAAAGGTTTTATTTACAATATCTATAATATATGTTTATATTAATTACAAGCTGTTAGCTGTTAATACAAGACAATCACTCACCTGTAACAAAACAAACTACATTACAAGCCCTTATTACGATCTTATTTATATATTCATAATATATAATTAATATAAATGTAGAGCTAATATTAATGTATGTCGTACAGGTTAATAATATCAATCCACTCTTATCATTCACAGCTGTTTATTGTCACTTCTAATAGGCATTATGGGTAATGTTAGTCGTATTGCATCATGGGTAACTTAAGGGGAGCCCTCGTATAGGAATAAAGTGGTTTTATTTACATGTATACGATCTATGTAGCAAAGTTCTGATGTTTTATAATCTTTGTGTGCTTTTAGAAATTATGATGAATGTTTTACACTCTAAACTAGTTTTCAAATAAAAATAATTCTAATAGAAATGGTAACACAATCCTAATTCTCTTGAATTCTGTGTTAGCTGAAATTTTAATATTTGCTGAGGATTATTGTTTTCGAAAAATTTGACATCGATACTAATATCAATATTCGAATTATTATTGAATAGTCAGATATGAGATTTTTTATGACATTTCTATATTTATGTCAGCTGTTTTTATTGGAGAAAGGTGGTATACGTTATGTGTATTTATATATATGGGCTATAAATGTGCCTGTATTGATCCCTGCGGTACTCCGCTCCTGACAGGCTGTATAGGAGAGGCATCTGAGCCCTAATGGTCGGGGGACATTCTGTTGAAAAGATTACAGAAAATAATAATGTATTGAACAGAAAGGACAGATTTATAAAAAAATAATATTTATTGAAATTTACAACCTAATTAAACAAATACTTCAATTAAATGTGACAAATTAAGGACCAAATGCCATGGCTGTAAAGAAACATCCTGTTGTTATTTTACTTAAAAATAAAAGGTTATTATTAATTTATATTTTATAAAGAATAAAGTAATTTCCTATTTCATATAATTTATAACATACCATTAAGGATGTATTTTCTGTTGATGGCACTGAGGTCATCTCTCTTGTTGGCACTTCGGGCTGTGATTAGGAAGTTGAGAAAATATCATATTTTCTGAGATATGTAATTATGGGATAGATTCTTGTTGAGGCCGACATATGTTTTGTTTATGTACATGAGGTCACTTTGTCCTTGATCCAAATTAAGATTATTATAATTGTTTTTACCTCATGTATATTAAAATTAGTTAATAAAGATTCAATTTGTTTTTAGTTTGTCAATTTTATAAATTTTATCTTAAGCGGTAAATTAAAACATATGTCATATGTTTTTTGGAAGCCACGCTTCAGTCTTGCAACTAGTCGTCATGATGAATGGCCAATTCACATTTGTTGTTGCCTTGATAGTTGAAGAGAACATTGCACATGTGCTCAGGGCCTCTGTCATGCCATGTCCCATCAGGCTTTCTTCAACTCCGTCTCTCCACCTCACTCTGGGTCTTCCCCTTCTCCGTCTTCCATCCACTTCCATGTCCATTATCTTCTTCGGTAATCTTCCTGGAGGCATTCTTCTCACATGCCCGAACCAGCTGAGTCTTTTTTCCTCAATGGTCGATAGGATATTCCTATTTATCCCCATCATTTCTCGGATATCTTCGTTTCTAATTCTTTCTCGTCTGGATTTCCTCGCTGCTCTTCTCCAGAAGTCCATCTCAGCTGCTAGTAGTCTTTTCCGTTGCCTTACATTGATTACCCATGTCTCAGATGCATATGTCGTTATAGATTCGAATATTGATTTATATATTAGGATCTTAGTACTGGTTTGTATATTTGAGCTCCAGAGAACACCATTTAGCATTGCTGAGACTTTCCTTCCTTCTCCTATTCTTCGTTCAATATCGCTGGTGGAATTATTAATTATTAAGTTCATTATACATTATTTATTATTATTTGAACCTTCTAATTCGTATATTTATTTATCTACTAAATCTTTTTGTATCAAATCCTTAGAATCCAAAATCTTTCTTGAAATTCTCGAATGTCCATATGTCCAAATAGGTCTAATAACTGTCATGTAAATGAGTCTTTTGTAATTAATCGGGAGATTTGAACGTTTTTTCTAGTAAATGTTGTAGCAGTCAAAAAAGACGAGCACTTTACTGTCGTTTGTGGATTCAAAGTTAAACGTTTGTCCAGTTAAAGTCCTAGATACAGGATCTGTTTAACTGGGATCAGTGGGATATTAATAAAGGAAACTGTAGGACAAGAAGTTGCAGGTTTACAACGAAGGGTGAAGGTTATTTGATGGGATTTTCCTCTTGGATTGTATGTTCATTAGAAATTGAAAGAGGAAATGCAGTGTGCAACAGTGGGATCAGTGGGATATTAATAAAGGAAACTGTAGTACAAGAAGTTGCAGGTTTATAACGAAGGGTGAAGGTTATTTGATGGGATTTGCTATGTTATGTATGTAATATTTCTAAAATCTTTTTTCACTGGAATATCTTTCGGTTCTATCCCTGAATACTTTTTTATGTCTTTATTCACATTTATAGCTATATAATATATACATCTAATAAATGTGAATACAATTATTACTGTTTCATGAAAGTAACTTGTAAAGAAACACATCAATAATAGTTCAGAAATTATTAAGGATTTTGCCGTTATCAATGGATTTCACGTTCACGCATTTTACGTTTTCACTATAATTACTAGAAATGACCAAAGATCACAAAACCGTTTTTTTTTTTTATTATACTTGAATCGCAGATAAGAAAAAATCTAAGCCTATGTTGCTATGATCCCTTCAGATACATCGTTCATAATCCAAAATCCTTCTTGAAATCCTCGATTATTCGTAATGATCCTAATATTCCATATGTTGTTAATTCAGCCAAATCCATTACTCTCCCAACTTGCTTCACACTCGACTGCCAAAAACCCTTCGAGGAGTCTGCCCTAGAGAACTTGTGGTGTAGAATTTTTATCGAAGTATTACTAATGGCTAGTTCTTTGCAAGTTTTTGACATGTTATCATTTTCTACAACTTTGTTCTATGTTTATATGGAATAGTTGGAAGAGTTGTAAATATCAAAAAATATTCGAATACTAATTCGTTAAAATTCTTTATTTTTCAAAATGGTTATGATTTAACATATGTTTATACAAATATATGTATCATATATCAGGCATTCTGTCTTAAAACGTGCAATAGTGTGCTCAGTTAATAGTCAACTTATTCTGTATTTTCTTCTTCTTCTGTATTTTTTCGTCCTTATTTCTTTATTGAATCAAGTCACGTTTTAGGATCTCATGGTTACCCGTACTTACTTATGGATACTTAAATGTATTCCTCTAATAAGAACTTTACTCATCTCTGATAAACGGAATACATAAAGGAATACATGCAGAAATAAGAATGATGAATAAATAACTTCAAGCGATGGCTGTGATGAAATAAATGGAAAGAAGGTGACCCGAAGGCGAATATAGTACGACACAAAGACCGGAGCCTAATGGAGCCGTTGTACAATGGCACAGTTATCTTTCGGCTTCTCGCTCCCAGCCTTCGTCACTGCCTATATATAGTACGCTCATTCATAATTCGAATGAATGGTGTATATTTGCAATATTAATTTGGATTAAGTATTTATAATGGATTTTTGGAATGTAAAATGTATATGCATCGTATATATATATATATATATATATATATATATATATATATATATATATATATATATATATAATATATAAGGTATTGGTCTCGTAGGAGGAAATGTTTATAACTTTGAGCCAAGATTTACTATGTGTCAGTTGCAACCACCAAATATTTGTCTTTGTGTTGTATATGTATATATATATATATATATTTGTGCATAGTTCTCTAATTGTCTTACTTTGCATTATTAGCTAACTACTGCCTACACCTATAGCTCATATAGGCGACATTATGCAGAAACCAACCAACCCTCAAAACGACAAAAATTCTTGTAACACAGATTTGAATGCCGATTATTGTCTGAGTAGTAGGAACCTATAGTAGTGCAAAACTAGAGTTATATTTAAATGAGCATTGGGAGCCGAGAAAAAAAATATAAAAAATATAAAAATATATATATATATATATATATATATATATATATATATATATATATATATGGAAATTGCGTATTATTTTTGTTTTTTTCTCAGCTCTCTGCCAAGATAGAGAAATAATTTTATAATGTAAAGAACTACTAACTAGTAAAAAGTTCTACATTAGAAAGTCTCTTGGCCATTTTCTTTTCAGACGCCTCGGAGGATTATCGAGAATAGAGTGTGAGACAAGTTGGGTGGCTAGTGGATTCGAGTAGCTAAAGACTTTACATGAAAGTATAGGTATCATATATAACATTTATCTGGTTTGGGACAATTCAGCAATATCAATGTATGGAACATTAAGATCTTTGTGGATAAGTTTGTTTGTAACATAATAAGGAATATTGAGGATTTTACGAAAGGTTTTGGATTGTAAGGATTGGATGCGAGAAGAAGAATTGGAGCCCCAGAGCTCGACTGCGTATTATCGAAATATAATCATCTGATTATAGTTAATTACTGCCATGTAAATATATCTTTTGTTATTTTTTGGGAACTTTGAACGCTAGTCTAGTAAATGTTGGAGTTGTCGAAAACTACGAGCAGTTTCTTGTCATTTAAATCTGGTACAAATTTAAAAAATAAGATCCTATTAAATAAGATAACTTTTTGTATCCAGACTTGATGTAATATTTCGAATTATCAAAGAAATAATTGGATGTTTAGAATCGTAAATTTTTATTTAGAAATGAAAATTATACCGCCCTTGCGTTTAATGTAGCGAAATACAACACGGCGGATTTAATTAAACAAACATAATCGATATTAAACGCTCCGGTAAACAGAATATGCTCAAACAAAACTCGTTTAAACTCTTTTGTCTCGTTCGAAAATAAAATCATGCACGAGGAGGGTAAATATAATCGGCTGGGATATTTGTTTTGTTTTTTTTAATCGCAAATGTTCGATATCATTCTTTTTTCCGTTTTTATTTTGTATATACATTTTTTAATTTTCTATTTAATTGCAACAATTATGTTGATTTAGCGTTTTTCTTTTTTTAGGATCTATATTTCGAAAGCATTTTATATTTTTCCTTTTTTTTTTGTTCTTATCTTAGGCAACTAAATTTTTTATTTTTTTTTATTTTAATTTTCTGACTTAGCCGAAACCAGATACCTATTCTTTCATAACAAACTTCATAAACATTCTAATCCATTAGTATTCCTCATTTAAGTTATTTAAAAAAAAATAGTTATGAAACAATATATTTGATACAATGAACATAAATATTCTTCTTCAGTTTGGTTTTATTCTAATATCTACATTTTAAAAATATTTTTAACAAAAATATCTTTCGGTTCTATTCCTGAATTCTTTTTTATGCTTTCATTAATATTTATAGCTATATAACAAATACATAATGATAATAAATTATTACTGTATCATAAAAATAACTTGTAAAGCAACACATTAATAAACGTTAAGGCATTATTAAGAATGTGGCCGTTATCAATGGATTTCACGATTAGGCATTTTCGTCTTCACTATAATTACTAGAAATGATAAAAGATTTTATCACTAAAACCGTTTTTTTTATTTTACTTGTATCGAAATTTTCGCAGTATAAGATAAAGTCTTACGAAACTATTCGTCCGACTCAAAATTTATATTTTTAATTTAACAGCTGGTCAAATTCATTATTATACTCTTTATATGAAGTTTTAAAGATCCCGTACTTTTATGAAATCTACGTTTTAAAAAAAAACAATTCTCGCTATAACTCCAAAACTATTTGTCCGATCCAAAATTTCAGTTCTTCATCTGAAAGCTGAATTTACTATTAGATCTATTATTAGAATTTATATTTATATTACTACTAGAATTTACTATAGATTACTAAGTTAAATTTACTATTAGATCATGTATATGTAATTTATATTAAATCGCGTGAAACACCCACGCCAACCCACTTAGACATGTCATAGTTGTTATATTTTGCCAAAATATATACATTTAGCATGCTGGTGCGGGGGTTTCACTGCATTTAATCAGAGTTATAGACAAAAAAGTACGACAGACATGTTTTTGCGAAGAAGTAGGACTGACCGGCAGTTGGCCAATTTCTACTCTTTTTCCTAAGAACATATCATCGCGGTAAATGGTCCGGTTTAGGTATGTTTTTTGTTTTTTTTATTTTGTAGGTAATAATTCCTGCTACAATTAATCTTTAAAAACTTTCTTGGAAAAAAAAACTTCGTTTTCGTGTTGTAGGTAAAAAAACCAAAATAACCGATATTTTGGGCGGTTTTGGGTATGAAGCTGACGCTTGTTTGCTACGGTAGCAAACTTCATATTCGAATTCACCACCCCAAAAAACATAAAGATATTTATGTTAATAATAAAAGTTCAGCACTTTTTCTTAGGTAAACCTTTATTTTACTGGACTCTGATACTTTCAGATACATCGTTCCTAAAACCGCAAAGTATCGAATGTGAAAATACGCGATTTTTGCATTCCATGTTTAGCGACTCGTTACATGGATTTGGCATAATCTAATAGTTTGTACAAGGTTATTCCTTCCCTTTACAGAGTGAATTCAGATTTGAGAATCCGCTAAAACATAGATCAGTCCTGAACCAATTAATAAAGTAAAAACGAAAAATGTGTTTTTTCACATTCGGTACTTTGCAGTTGCAAGGACGCCATCATAAATTTCAAAATAAATTATTATAGAAATTTAAATATTACTTCAAATAAAATATTTCTCTAAGGGCACTTGAGATATCTTTGGTGACATTCATGCTGTTATTTATTTATTTTTTTTCAATACATGGGGTGATGTGGAACTAAGACGTAGAATGAATTTTGATACACTATAGTAAATTAATAATTTTTTTTAACTGTCAAATTTGGAAAACTAAAGTTGATCGTGAACATATTACTTAAAGTTCGTCCATATTTAAACTTCGGTCGTATTAACTTATTGGCAGTAAAATTATATACATGAAAGTTATGATGTATAGTAGAAAACCTCTTACGGAATTGGTTCACTTGCGAAATGTATAGAACGAATTCTACTAAAGCATCCGTGACTCGAGTTACACCAAAAAGACCATCGGTAAGACGTAATAATTTAATAAGTAATTAATGCGTAATAACTTGTGTTACGGAGTAATAATTGCCTTGAAAGGGATGTAATAATTACTACAAGGGAATGGAGGGTGCTTCTTGGAAATGAATCTCGAAATAATTTTAAGTGTAGAGATGGATTTTGTAGTGACTTATGAAATATAGTTATTCCGGGACTGGTATGGATTGAGAGTTACTCCAAATGCGAAATTTCATAAAATTCTTAATAAAATTGATTTTTTTTCGTTACGTTATGTTTTCTCCTAAAATATTCTTTGTTTTGTTCCAATTTCTATCAAATGAATAAATATTTATTAAAATTTTATTAGTGTTTTGTTTTTACTGTTTTAAAAACAGGCTGATGCCTTGAAAAAAAAAATCCCAATTAAATGAACGATATAATAATTCATTAATTTTGAAATTGAGGCAAGTCTATTTATTTATAATGAAACTCTTAGTTATTTTAGTCCGCACTTTAAATTCTATTGGATAAACTTACATTATTTGGTACCGTATAATATTTAAAATATATCTAATAACACAATATTTTTAAATTTATTGAAATTCAAACCTTTTACTATATCGCAATAACAAAAAAAGGACTTGTCCCATTTTCAAAATAAACCGATGATCTTAGCAGTTTTCTTAGCACCGGCACCAATTGTCTTTAATTGGCGCTGATTATTATTTTGAAAATAAAAGCTTTTACATGTATTTAAATTGTACAATGTCTGATAATCTGAGGTAATTGTCGATTTTCTTATTCTTAATGGACCTAGTTCCATAGTAGTTATAAAATATAAAATTATATTTATTTTTTAAATAGAATTGGATATCCCGATCCATCCTAGCACCGTCTTCACCACGTATGCTGATGACAGATGTATGTTATTTATAGCCTCACACACACTCCAATATCATGCCATACCAGGTATGCAAGTTTAAAATGTCGTTTTAATTCCAATAGAATGCGCTCTTAGCCTATTGAAGGATTTGCTTATCTCTAAACGCTATTTTGTTTGTTAGTCATTTGTTTACAAAAGTCAGTTGTTTTTAAGTCGTTTACGTGTACGTGGACGTATCATACCTTTCTTTGGTGTTAAAAATGTCTAATTTTAAGCCAAATAAAGAGCATTTGCGGCATGTCATGATTTTCTTATTTAATCGAAAAAGAAAAAGGCATCTGAATGTCATCGAATTCTTGTTGAGACTTATGGCGATGTTGCTCCAACCGTCAGGACATGTGAACGTTGGTTTCAAAGTTTCAAAAACGTGGTGATTTTGATGTTACTGATCAAAAACGAGAAAATCGACCAAAAAAGTTTGAGGACTTCGAATTGCAATCTTTATTAGACGAAGACAATACCCAAACCCAACAAATGATGGCAGAAACAGTTGAATGTCACTAGGCAAGCCATTTCCGATCGCCTGAGAGCTATGGGAAAGATTCAAAAGGGTTGGAAAATGGGTTCCACATGAATTGGACGAACGACAGATGGAAAAAACGAAAAACTGTGTGCGAAAATGCTGCTTTTACGCCACGAAAGAAAGGGTTTTTTGCATCGAGTTGTAACTGGCGATGAAAAATGGATTTATTTTCAGAATCCCAAACGAAAAAAATCATGGGTAACGCCAGGACAACCATCCACATCGAGTGCAAGACCGGATCGTTTTGGGAAGAAGACAATGCTGTGTGTGTGGTGGGATCAGAAGGGAGTAGTCTACTACGAGCTTCTCAAACCCGGCGAAACAGTCAATACCGAGCGCTACCGACAACAAATGATCAATTTGAGTCACGCATTGATCGAAAAAACGCCCAGAATGGGCTCACAGGCACGCCAAAGTCATTCTTCAGCATGATAACGCTCCTGCACATTCAGCCAGATTGACTAAGGAAACGATATTTCTTCGCTTGGTTGGGAACTCCTACCCCACCCGCCGTATTCACCTGACCTGGCGCCTTCTGATTATCACCCCTTCTCATCGATGGGACACTCATTGGCGGAGCAACACTTCAACAATTTCGAAAACGTACGAAAATGGCTCGATGAATGGATTTCAAATAAAGATGAAGCATTCTTTTGGAATGGTATCCATATATTGCCCGAGAGATGGACAAAATGTGTAGAAAGCAAGGGTCAGTACTTTGAATAAAATATATAATACTTTTTTTTTTTAATTACTGTGTATATATTTTAAGAAATAAACGACATTTTAAACTTGCATACCTGGTAAACCTTCAGGAATGGTATCGAAATTGGAGATTTAAAATCAATCCCAGCAAATCCCACCAAATAACCTTTACCCTATATTGTATATCTACTACTTCCTGCCCTACAGTATCCTTTAATAACATTCCATTGATCCCTGTTAAACAGATCCGCTATCTAGGGCTCTAACTGGACACACGTTTAACTTGGAGGAATACACATACATTACTAAAACGACAGGAAACTGCTCGTCGTTTTCAACTTCGACATTTACTAGACAAACGCTCTAAGATGTTGATTAATTACAAAAGACACATTTACATGAAAGTTATCAGATCTATTTGGACAAATGGAGTTGAGCTTTGGGGCTCTACTGAACCTTCTAATTCTTCCCGTATCCAATCTACAATCTAAAATCCTTCGAAAAATCTTTGATAATCCTTACCTTGTTACAAATAAACTTATCCATAAAGATCTTAAGGTCACAGGTATCAACACATTTACTATATATATATATATATATATATATATATATATATATATATATATATATATATATATATATATATATTTGTACAGTTTTAAATTAATAAATGAAAAAAAATGTTTATAAAGAAACTAAAAAAATTATATCTGTATCTAACATCAAATAAGAACCGGCGATATTGCTTGAGTAAACGATAGCCGAAAAGGTAAGAGATTTTGTAGCTTATCTTGGAAAGGTTTAATTTCTTTGAGATCAGCGAGCGATCTCACACTATTTTTTGTTATTTTTACCCTAATGAAGACCTGCAAGGCAGGTCGAAACGTCGGCACGCCAAAATATAAGTTTTTTATTTAAAAATTTCCCGTGTTTATTAATCCTGACTGCACCCCTGACCATTTCTTCTCTTTAGTAACAACTCACAGTCAACAATACAATCAATCATCATAATTCAAATATGTTTCTAATATTCCCATTTTTATCCTTTTCTTGGTTTGCCATTTGTTGGTTTGCCCAAAAAAAAAAAAAAACAAATATTAGAAATAGTAGAAATACTCATATTTATTGAATAATAAATATGTATATGTATTTTTACAATGATACTTTTTTCATTGTTAATTAATAAGTAGTAATGAAATTGCAGAAAATATCTTGGTTGGGGAGGTGGATAACAAATATAATAAATGTCATAAATGTCTGCTTTTAATGTAACACTCTTACACCTCAATATTCATAATGAGAAATGTAATTTAACGTTAATCCTATATCCAGAGTGCTAATGCTATTCCAAGATCAAAAGATATCTCAATTATCCATCAGAAATCTAATTAAACAGAATCCCTACAACAGAACCTGTTTTCATTAGGCACTACTAAAGCACACGCATCCATACCTTGAACTTTAATAGATAAATAATATAAATATAAATAAATAATTCATAATAATCTATAAACCTATGAATGAATATCAAAATTTGAAATAATTTTACAACATAAGGTAATTATTAAAAGAATAATCAATCCCCAAACAGTAAAAGGAAGGCGGTTGTGAAGATGCATTGAAGTGTGTGCAGAAGGTTTTGGATGAAGACACCTTTAGAGAAGACGGTGTAGGGCTATGCTTTCAGTTCTGAAAAGGTTTCTTTTCTTTGCTAAGATGAAAGCCGTTTCCTTGGGTTCGTCAGAACAGTTGAATGGATAAACGTCGGGTGAAGTTAGGCAGAATTTACACGAATAGTTTGCAGTGCGCTTTGGATTAACTAATTAAATAAATATGCAAAAAATGTTTTAACTGTTTTTTTATATATATATTTTTTAAGTGACATGCATCGTTACAAACTACTTCAACATTTACTAGACTATTTTGAACATTTGCGTTCAAAGCTCCCAGTTACTTAAAAAAAGACTAATTTACATGACGGTGATTAGACCTATAGGATTTGAGCTTACGGTCTCCACTAACCCATCCAATTCATCTCGCATCCAATCCTTACAGTCCAAAATCCTTCGAAGAATCCCTTATGCTCCTTAATTTGTCACCAATAAACTTATCCATAAAGATCTTAATGTTCCATATGTTGTTGATTTCGCCAGACACCTAAATTAAATTAAATACTAAATTAAACCAGATACCTATCCTTTCATAATAAGCCCCATAACCATTCAAATCCACTAGTCTCTCAACTTCTTCCACTAGTCAGCTTCCCACTCCATTCCCGATAATCCTCCGAGGCGTCTGAAAAGAAGATGGACCTTCTAAGTTATTTTACATGTCATTGTTATATTATGATCAAATTTACTTGTTGTATATTGTGTAAAGTAGTAAACATCAACAAATAGTTTAAAAAAAAAAAGTTTTTTTTTTTTTTTAATCCGGCATATTTTTAATCAATAGAAGGCTAATAGCTCTCAGATTAGGTTAAAAATGTTTTAAGTTGAACAGTTTAAAATATATTAAAAATGGGTGGTTGATGAATAGACCCAAAGGGCCCGATAAAAAAACATAAAAAAAACTGTACTAATACAAACTATGAAGGGTATTCAGTATATTATAGTGTTGTATTATTGTTTCATTGTGCGGGGAAGTGATATTTGTACTGATTGTATTTTTTTTTTATACAGGTAAAGAGGTTTTATACGAATACCCTTTTTGTTTCAATCGGAAAATATATTTGATTCAGGAGTTACCGAAATAAGCGGATGAAACCAATATCATTTTAATTAGGTATTTGAATATTTTAGCTTCTGCATAAATTTGATACTTCATTATCACCTGAAAACAATGTTTCGTATTGGATGAACTCTGGATATTTATTACTTTTTAGCAGAGTATTATTTATTTGTTGTCTGGCCGTATCATTTACAAATTAAATGCTTCAATAATTACGACATGCATTGTCGACAGGAAAGAAATACTAACATATAATACAATCGTATATGAAAAGATAATATAATTCTAAATATTTACTTAATTATTTACATATTTTCGGAAGATTGATTGTCTAAAAGGTGTAAAAATAAATTATTTTAAAGGAAGTTAGGGAAGCAAGTTTATAATTTGGATCTGGCAGGGATTCCAGAATGAGAGAGCACGAATATTCAAGTTGAAAATAAAAAGTAATTGATGATATTAGCATTGGTAAATTGCTGTTAAAAAATCCTACTTTGATGTTAATCGATGAAAAAAAAAACACCATTATTAATAAATAATTAATAATAAATATTTAAAAAATATTTTACATCATTATTTATTAATAAATTGTATTGTTTATATTTTGTTAGAGCCTGAATGATTTTTGATTATTAATAACTAGGAGATACCTAAGCGGAATGGACTCAAGCCCAACAGAGCCGGAGTTGCGACTCGGAACTAATTTGCACCATCGATTTGGCTTTAGTCTCCTGGGCTCTGATTTAAACCACAATTCGAAATTTAGGTTTACAGAACTTACTGGCTGGTGGTATCTCTTCCCCATCCCAACCTGGAATCTGGAATCATTACAGCAAATGTTTATCTTTAGTTTGGTTTCGTGTATACTGGTCGATAAAGAGAAGTATTACTTATCTTTGTAGGCTATAATTACTGTTTTATTTTCTCGTAAATGGACTAATTGTTGCAGACAAAAAAAAATCAAATTAAATATAAATGATATTCCACTAATCCCTGTTGAACAGATCCGCTACCTAGGACTCCACTTGGACAAACGTCTTACTTGGAATCCACTTACAAGACTAAAACGACAAGAAACTGCCCGTCGTTACAGACTACTTCAACATTTACTAGACAAACGATCAAACCTCCCAATTCATTACAAAAGACTCATCTACATGACTGTGATAAGACCTATTTGGACGTACGGTTCCACTAAACCATCCAATTCATCTCGTATCCAATCCTTACAATCAGGGGCGGATCGGGAATTTTCGGCCCACCGGGCAAATGCTCTTGACCGGCCCTCAGGGGCCAAACCCTCCCCCTCCCCCCCATCACATCCACAAAAGATAACCCTGTTCACAATATGAACTTCAATTCTAAACATACTCACTCTTTCGTTTTATGAGGGCTTCGAAAGGTTGTAAATAATGCTAAAGCATACAATTAAATTCAAACAACAATTTTATTGTAATTTTACCAAAATGATGGAATGATTTTAAGAAACTTTCTATATTCTACAAAACTTGATGCGAAGCAGTGTTTACTTAGACCAGTGATGGGCAAACTACGGCCCGCGGCATGGTAACACACAATTATACATTAGACAAAATTTATTTTCTGCAGGGCTAGAATAGAATTATTGTTTTCTTCTTGTTGCGTTCTGGATCTTCTACCGTTGTACCATACAAGTTGAGTGTAATGAGATAAAGTCAAAAATAACGTTTATTAGTTGTAAAACTTTGTTTTGTCCAATTTTTTCGGCCCGCCTAGATATTTCTATATTTCATCCGGTCCTTCCCTTAAAAAGTTTGCCCATCCCTGACTTAGACAATACACGTCAAGAAATTTCGCTTTTTAGGGGGTCAAATAGGGCCTGAAGTCTCGAGTGGATTTTTTTTTTATAAGGATTTAGTTTTCCTATAACCAATAAAACGTAAATATTTACTTTTTTTCCTTTTTTTCTTCCCTGCCCCACCGGCCCTTTTCCTGTCCGGCCCACCGGGCGATTTCCCGGTATCCCGGTGGCCCGATCCGCCCCTGCTTACAATCCAAAATCCTTCGAAAAATCCTCAATGCTCCTTATTTGGTGACCAATAAACTTATCCATAAAGATCTTAATATTCCATATGTTGCTGATTTGGCCCAAACCAGATATGCATCCTTCCATAGTAGGCTCCATAACCACTCAAATCCACTAGTCTCCCAACTTGTTTCCCTCCCCATTCTCGATAATCCTACGAGGCATCTGAAAAGAAAATGGCCTAGAGACCTTTTAGTGTAGATTTTATTGAAGTGCTTCTGATGAGTAGTTCTTCACAAGTTATTTACATGCCATTATATTCACTATCAACACATTTACCTAATGTATATTATTCCAAGGTTTTGTAATTAACTAAAATTAATTGTGGTTTTTTACATATTTTTCAATGACCATAGATGACGACTTATCAGGTTTTGCCCATTTTGCACTGCATTCCGATCGGCTTTGTAGATATCTTAAATGTTCTTGGACCAAATTATAGCTAAACAATTCAGCTTCAAATTCCCTTATTATTTCGCTATCATTAGTACTAGAGAAGGAGAAAAAAATTTTTATTTTACTCAAAGTATGATTTTAGCTTCAAAAACAGTTGCCTCGGAGTCTAATCTCGCGAAACTGAATCTATTAGAAACCATACCGAATAACGTTACACATCCTGACTTAAAAGCATATTGTGGATAAAAGTTGCTTTAACTATTGGAAGTTAAATGGAACGAATTACACAGAAAACTTCGAGAAATTAAACAAGACACCCAGCTTTGGACACCTCATAGAAAACAAAATTATTAGAAGAAATAATCCTGACAAGATTATGAATAAGACATTCAGCATTCAAACATGGTTTTCATCATTCAAACATGGTCAAGTTACTAGTTGTTTGACAAAATTTAATGTGTATTAAGCCGTGAATGACTGATGGGAGTAGATGCGGTAAGCTGTGAAAAAAAAACTTTAGATTTATTTTTTATTTATGTGAACTCGTATTATTGACTTCGTCAAAGTTCCCTGGATAGAAACCGCTTATCAACCGTGAAGTGGTAACTAAGGCAGTGAGGCTCGAAGTTGGACTGACGTCCCTGACAAATATCAACCACCAACTGAATGGTTTTGTCCCGCCGGTCAGGTACGACAGAACTCGACAACTGCAGCACAATAACTGCCAGAACTTGATGTTCTACCCCCGGCAAACTCCAGCGGTGCTCCAGCAATAGTCCAAGACAAACTGGAAAATCTACATCCACTATAATGGGCCAACTTAATGATAACAGCCAACCTCGCGATTTACTCCCGACTAACTTAGCCGAGTGGGTAGCTTAGCTAATTAATTTATTTATAACCACTGCAATAAATAAATAGAGAGAGAGAGAGAGAGAGAGAGAGAGAGAGAGAGAGAGAGAGAGAGAGAGAGAGAGAGAGAGAGAGGAGAGAGAGAGAGAGGAGAGGAGAGAGGCGAGGAGAGAGAGAGAGAGAGAGAGAGAGAGAGAGAGAGAGAGAGAGAGA
The DNA here is from genome assembly GCA_003667255.2 of Euschistus heros. Taxonomy (NCBI): domain Eukaryota; kingdom Metazoa; phylum Arthropoda; class Insecta; order Hemiptera; family Pentatomidae; genus Euschistus; species Euschistus heros. The sequence continues at coordinate 461,026 of RCWM02000623.1, read as the reverse complement.
GAGAGAGAGAGAGAGAGAGAGAGAGAGAGAGAGAGAGAGAGAGAGAGAGAGAGAGAGAGAGAGAGAGAGAGAATTAATTTCAGATACACCATGAAGGTATAGGAAGGATCAATACAATTAGGATTAACGAATTAATTGCCACTTCTATTGAAATTATTTTTTAAAATACTAGTTTCCAATACTAAACATTCATCTTCAGTTGTAAAACATACAAAATTTCCAACAAATCAGCACTTTGTTTTTCATAGATTATATATACTTAAGTTTTCAAAATGTAAGACAAGAAATGAAATATTGCTACTCACGTAGAGGAGATCTAACAGATATCTGAAATATATCCATCGCGGAAAGGGGAAGTGGGCAGGTAGGTTAAATTTTTGGGATTTATACCTTTAGGATTTCTCTTATGACTCATTGGATTTTTTCGTTCCTCTTGGAAACAAATTTTAAAAAGGGGCTATTGGAAATGTTTATCTGGTCATATAAACAAAGATCTTCCTTTTTTAAAAGGTTTTAACCTATTCTTTTATTTCTAATCATTCGTAAATATTTAATATTCTACTTGATTTATTATTTTTACTCTAGTCTTTATTGAATTTAAGGTTATTTTCATTTTGATGGATAGCGAAATAGGAATTTTAGGTCTTATTATTGAATGCTCTGGCCATACAAGTGACAGTCAACAGATTACTGTTATTATTATTATTTTTTTTTTTTTAAACATAACCTTCTGACGGATATTGGAATAACATATGTTTTTAATTTTTTTTTTCCTATGCAACTTATGTTGGAATTGATTATAACTTTTAATATTTCATTTTAAAAACTTTTAACTTTTACTACAGGTGTTCTAATTTCTCTTATCATTTCAACTGATATGTCATTTCAATTCCCGTATTGTCATTCCCAATAGAACTAGCATGAATTATCACTATCATAAACGCTCAGAGCTAATGTTAAGAATAATGAGTTTTAAGTGTAGACAAAGATTGCTACTCATATGAACGATTACCATAATGAACGCTAGCAATATGCTCAGTTATACGATAAATTAAAAATATCTTACATTGGCTCAAGCTTGTTCCGTGATTGGAGCAGCTGAATTATCTTTTGGCTCAAGGTATTGGAAGCTATTTCTTTTCTATTTATGGTGATATTTATAATATATCAATGTATGTATATATATAATGAAATTCCATTCATCCCTGTTGAACAGATCCGCTACCTTGGACTCCACTTGGACAAATGTCTTACTTGGAATCCACATAAAAGACTAAAACGACAAGAAACTGCTCGTTGTTACAGACTACTTCAACATTTACTAGACAAACGTTCAAAGCTCCCAATTTACATGGGATTGACTCATTTACATGACTGTGATTTGGACGCACGGAGTCGAGCTTTGGGGCTCCAATAAACCATCCAATTCATCTCGTATCCAATCCTTATAATCCAAAATCCTTCGAAAAATCCTCAACGCTCCTTACTTTGTGACCAATATATTTATCCATAAAGATCTTAATGTTTCATATGTTGCTGATATAGCCCACACCAGATACCTATCCTTCCATAGTAAGCTCCATAACCACTTCAATCCACTAGTCACCCAACATGCTGCCCACTCCATTCCCGTTTATCCTATGAGGCGTCAGAAAAGAAGATGGCCTAAAGACCTATTAGAGTAGAATTTATTGAAGTGCTAGTAGTGAGTAGTTCTTCACAAGTTATATACATGACTTTGTATTCACTATCAACACATTTACTTGATGTATATGTTTTTGTTCAGTTGTAAATATCAATAAATGAGAGGAAAAAAAATGTCTATATGTAATTGCTATTGTAATTAATATTGATTATTATTATATACTACTTTACTAAATTGTCTATCGTCATTATATATTGGTTCAATTTATAAATCAATAATCATTTATGAGACCAAGAACTATCTCTTTGAAAAAATTCTTATTACAGAATTTTTTTTTTCTAAATATCTTTCATTTAATAACCGTCTCGTCTTCTTTTGATGTAGCCTTATTGAAATATAAAGCCTCGAATTCTTAAAAAAAACCAAGCCATCAATAAAAGAGTAAACTGAAGTTTTAGTCGAAGAGACAAGATAGAAAAATTTAAAACTGGTATAATTACAAGGATCATAAGTTGGTTTTAATTGGTACTTTTGTTTATTAAAGTAGTTGCATTTTATAATGGCCAATTTTCAGAAGAAGCAATTAGGGTTGAACTATTGGGTAAGCGACTGAAGGGAAGTTCGTAACGTGGATGGGAACTTTGCGTTGTGAGATGTGAGGAAGAAGGTTTGTGGCCAGGAATCGTTGGTGGTTTCGACATCCAGCTTTTAGTTTCCCTTTTTTTTTCAACAATAATGTAACAAAAAACATTTATCATAGGGAGAATTTTAATTTTTAAATAAACTAATTATGATCTATTGAGTAAAATAATTTAAATCTTGACCTGGGCAAAACTACATTAGGAGACGATATGACCTCGAACTTTACACCCACGTGGAACAAATAACTGACGCCGTAAGGAAACGGAGAATTACCTTTTACTGCCATATAGCAAGAATGGATCCAATGCGACTGAAAAATAGGATCTTCACGTACTTTCTCAAAAAGAAAACTAAGAGATCTTGGTTCACTGAGGTGGGCAACGATTTGAAAGAAGTGGGAATTAGAAATGACGATATTTGAGAACATGCACCCATTAAGCAGAAACTAACAGCACACCGATGTTTCCAAGAAAAACTTAATCTCTAAAATATAATGTTATAACTGAAAATCTATTATGGCTTCCAAATATATCGTGTCACGTAAATTCTAATGAATAGACACTTTTTAACTGTGCGTGCATCATTGATTATATTTTAATAATTAAGATATCAAACAAAAAATTATGAAATATTTTCAAGTTTTTTTTTGTGTGTGTTTTTTAGATTGAGAACACTGACAATTACTTTTTTTTTTTTTTTTTATAATAATAATGATGACTCAACAAATAAACCATAATTCAAATAGATACAATAAAAATAAAAATTTAATATATCTACAAATAAGTCCACAATTATTATCATATTTACAAACAAAATTCTCTGAGTTTGAACATGGGCCTTTCCTTAGACAGTATAGACCTATACTTTGCCAGACGACCAGCCTACTGGGAAGCCGGGTTCGCGATTTAGATCCACTTCTCTTACCATATATCTCTATCCTTTGCCATTCTCCACCATAATGGTCCGGCCTTCTTCTTAAAGAAGTCACTGCATCTTTTCAACTGTCTTCCTCTTCGCCTTTTGTAGTAATAGGGTGTCCAAACAGTCACTTCCATTGACTAACTTTTATAAGTTCTCCTTATTATTATTTTCAGCAAATAATTTTAGTATAAAACTTTAATATTTTTAAGTAATGTCCTCTTTAATGATTAAGAGAACTACATTTATTTTAGGATTGATGAATTAAGTGCCACTTCTATTGAGATTATTTTACTTGAAAACTAGTTTCGAATGCAAAACATTCATCTTCAGTTCTAAAACATACCAATTTTTTCCACCACATCAGTACTATGTTACATACATTATATATACTAAAGTTTTTTTTAAAAGATAAGACAAGAAATCAAGCATAGGCACTCACCTTCGAGGTAACTAAACCTCGGTATTACTTCTCACTTAAACGGTATTAAAGGTTAAACGGTATTAAAGGTATTACTTCTCACAAATTCAGTGTTTTAGTTACCTCGGAGGTGAGTGCCTATGCTTGATTTTTTGTCTTATCTTTTTAAAAAAAAACTTTAGTATATATAATGTATGTAACATAGTACTGATGTGTTGGAAAATTTTTGTATGTTTTAGAACTGAAGATGAATGTTTAGCATTCGAAACTAGTTTTCAAATAAAATAATCTCAATAGAAGTGGCACTTAATTCATCAATCCTACTTGTATTGATCCTTCTATAACATCATGTGTACCTCAAGTGATACATTTATTTTATTTTTTAAAATAAAATATTATTATTATAAAGGTTAAATATATAATAAACAAAATAGCGATAAAATGGGAAGATGATTAGTAAGTTAGCTATTCCAAGTTGTTCATAAAGTTGGAGGAAAGTTTGCCCTACTGCGCGGTCCCCAAGTAACAAGACCAATTAACGTTCCCTTGTTATAAGTGACATTGTAGCCAGGACATAGTGTGGTAGTGTGGTAGTGTGGTAGTGTGGGAGGTAGTGTAGTGTGTAGACAGAACTGAGGACAACAGACAACTTTCCACTGACTACGGCAATAAAGCATCACTATATGAAGTTGGGGCTTTAACTTCAGGTCCGGCTTAATCATCAACCTCAACTCTTCCTTTCTCCTTTCCTCGTTTCGGCTGTTATTATTTTAGATTTAGTTGTAATTTAAAAAGGGATAAAATTATATAAATTATTTAACCCTTTAACGGACAGGCCATGAATTTCAGAATACATTTCTTCTTTTTTTCTCCTCTTTAAATGGCTATAACCGGGCTAAATCCCACACATGTATCATAAAATTCAAGGTTAAATAAAGGATATTAGACGATAATGAGTAGGTTAATGCGTCGGACATTACCAAAAGGCATTGAATATGTGTATCCTCCAGGATACATCGCCTGTTAAAGAGTTAATATGCAGACAAAATATTTAAATTAGGATGGATGAATTATTTGCAGCTTCTTTTGGAATTCTTACATCTATCAGGCAGATGGGCAGTCCTTAAGGTTTTTCTCTATGTTTGATTGGTTTTTCTGTTTTATTTAAAATAGAACTAAAAAAAAAAAAAAAAAAATTCCAGTAGGAGCAGAAATTGTTCAATCGAACAATCACGAGGAAAAACCTATGGCTGCCCCACTTACCTGGCTTATATAAGCAGAGATCAAAAAGTATATCGACTGACTGCATTACCTTCTTCCAGAAAAAAAATCGCCCCCTTCCTAAAATGAGGTAGTAGGAATCCCTAAGAGGCTAGCAGGCAGTTTAGTGTATATAGGTGTCACTTAAGACAGGCACCTCACACTTTCAGGCCACTGCAACCGAAAACTTCGGTGAGAACGAAGTCATACAGGATGAATCACCTGCTGAGTTTACCAAACCTATCGTTCCGTCTCAAATTAATGATCTATAATTGTTTGCTGAGACCGGCTCTCCTTTATGGGGATCCGATATCAGCAAACATATCCCATTCAACATAAAAAAGACTCCAACAGTTTTAGAACGGGGTATTGAGACGAATTGGTCGACATAGAACGTTACAAAGGACTACAACTGATATATTACACAGTACAAAAAGTGACAGAATACATTACAAGAAGGCATATCAAATTATTTGATTGCCTCAAACACACAACTAACCCACTATTTAACACATTAGCGCCGACTGAAAAACCATAGAGGTGGCAAAATTACGTAAAAACACTTAGACTTGACTAAGATGACTTAACACACCCTCTTTACCAAATACCTAGTGACGCACTAGATCAAGATTTATTGTATTCTTGTATCTAATTATTTTGTAATTGTATAATAAATCAATAAAACTAAAAGGGGATTAGAAAAACAAAAGTATATATATAAATATATATATATATATATTTATTTATTTTATTTCACCATTCGTCTTTTTACACTGTCTACTCCAGGTCCTAATGTATTTTGAAGTACTTCCATTTTGTCTTCTTAGTTGAGTATCAACATGGTTGATTTCTTGTCTTACATATCTAAAATTTAATATTCAGGGTGTTCAATATTCGAAGGCTACCCCCTTCTTTTTCAGCTTTTGAAATTTTGAAACGAAACACTCAGGGTCTTAATTGTGTCAAATAAAGTTTCTTTTCAGGTTATAGTCTGCTCTCCAACCTTCTCCAGTTCTTCTCCAGCGACCCTAACTTTGGAATTTCCAATGGGATGTGGTATTTTTTTGCGACGGATTTCGATAGAAAATCAAATTTTGAATCGATTTTATACCGGTGAATTTTTTTATCCACCGTTTCGGGCAAAAACCGCGAAAAATCATTTTTTAATAACTAGTATTGAATGAATAAATAAATGAAAAATTACTGTTTATAAAAAAAAAAAAAAAAAAAATCAATTACAGGAGGTTTTGGCTCCTAATATAGCTAAAACTGGTATTGCAACAATAAAATTTCGGGGGAAACCTGTTCTCACCGCTCGTTGAACCAGTCGCAGGGAGGCCTTAATTTCAAATTTTTATTTAATGTTTATTTTATTTTTGCTGCTTATTTTCCTTAAATGATTATTCGCGATTTGCGGCGAAACGGTGCCCCGGATAAAAAAATTCATCGGTATAAAATCGATTCAAAATTTGATTTTCTATTGAAAAATCTATCTGGTGAAAAATAGCACATCCCATTGGAAATTCCAAAGTTAGGGTCGCTGGATAAGAACTGGAGAGAGTTGGAGAGCAGGCCATGACCTGATAAGAAACTTTATTTGTCACAATTAAGACCCTGAGTGTTTCGTTTCAAAATTTCAAAAACTGTCGAAAAAAAGGGGATGGCTCTCGAATATTGAATACCCTGTTCCAAATATATTCCACGTAAAAATAATTTAGTAGGAAAATATTTATTTTCCCAGCTTAATACGATTTATCAGGTATTGTTCCTGGCATAGAATCTGGATAGTAGCAGACATTCCCGTTGAACTAGTACACGCGGTCCAGGACACTCAATCTTGTGAAGACAAAAGGCGAGTACAACATGTAATGCTGACTGCTGTTTCACTTGGGACTCGACATTCCGCCTGTGGCCCACGAGCGGCGCAGAGACGTCACACATAAATCGAATAGAAATTGCTATCCCAGCTCTGCTTAATGTCCTCCGTTATTAGCGTTCGCTCATTAACGAGTCTGCCAGCTCATCTTTTGTCTGGCTCTCAGTGTTTTTTGAATATATACAGCCGTATTTCTGTCCTCTGGAACTCGAGAAGTTGCATTGTCTGGCTTAAGAAGTTGTAGGTGAATTAAGGGTGTTCAGATAAACTATAATAATTTAATTCAGTTCAACTATTAAAGTTGGGAACCAACTGGATGAAAGTGGCCAGGGACAGAGACTGATGGTTCAAAATTATAAATAATCTATAGAAAGAAAAAAAAAGTTATGTTTTGTTTTTGTAGTTTATAATAAATGTCGTATATTTTATTTTATATTGTTACAACTCAAATTCTGTAAAATTATTTTGGAGCTGAACTCCATTTTACCTCCTAAGGGAGATGCTTTTGTCATAAATATGATGCCAAGCTTTATTATTATTAAGATAACTAATAAAGCATATTTTACTCTTTTATTAATTGAAATTTACAACTGTATTAATAAAACACTTTAAGTAAATATGCTGTATACAATACAAATTAATGGCATGATTAGAACTTGTAGAGGAACTACCCATTGGTAGTACTTTAATGAATATTTACAAAAGTAGATCACGAGGCCATCATCTTTTGAGACACCTCGGAGGATTGCCAGGAATGGAATGGGAAGCAAGTTGTGCTACAAGTGGATTTGGATGGGGAGTAAGTTTATTATGAAAGGATAGGTATCTGGTTCGTGCGAAGTCGGCGACATGTGGAATATTAAGGTCATTGTGGATCAATTCATTTGTGACAAATTAAGGAGCATTAAGAATTTTTCGAAGGATTTTGGATTGGAGTGATTGGATGCGGGAAGAATTCGATGGTTTAGTGGATCCGCATAACTCTATTCGGTAAGTCCAAATAGGTCTGATAATCGTCATATATATGAATTTTTTGTAGTGAATCGGGAGATTAGAACGTTTGTCTAGTGAGTGTTGTAGCAGTCGAAATCGACGTGCAGGTTCTTGTCTTTTCAATCTTGTATGAGGGTTCCAGGTAAGTCTCTTCTTTCAGATAAAATCCCAGGTATCGTATTCTTTCCACATTATTTAGCGGTACACCATTAAAGGATACAGGAGGACAGGATGAGGTAGGTTTACGACGGAGGGCAAAGGTTATTTGCTAGGATTTGCTAGGATTTATTTTAACTTTCCAGTTATGGCACCATTCTTTAATGGATATTAAAAAAAATAACTGAATTTTTCCTTTACTAGAAAAAGAAAAAAAATCTCGGGTGTTTATTTATAATGTTGGGCTTCTCCCAACTTGCATTTAAGAATCATTAGGGTCAAATTACTTCAATTAAAAATTAAATTAAATTAATTACTAATGTTTATTCGAAATAAAGTAAGTTGAGAGATAATGAGATTTGCAAACTTAACAGACGTTGTATAGGATAGAATATTCTCCATTAAACGTCATAAAAAAACAAAAAAAAACATTAATTTTTGATCTGAGCAACACCAATATAGTCCAGTCAATGAATGCTGAAATGAGGGGTGTAGAATGCATTAAATATGCGATTATTTTTTTACATTAAGGCTTCGTTAGGAGTTTTTAGAATATAAACATACTAAAAGTCCCTGCCTCTGGGTGATGGGAGGGTAGAAGGTCCCATGTTTGAATTTTTAGCTTATATCTCAAATATATAGTGGACTCTAGAAAAATATGTTTCCAAAAAAAATTAAAGCTACATAAAGTTCCTATAAAATAGTTCATATATTTGTCGAACTTTTAACGGTTTTCGAGATATATGTTATTGAAAATCGATAATTTTCGCAAAAAAATAATTTTTACCTCAATTCTTGTCAAACATTTGTTTCTTGTGCTTTCCACGATCGTTTCTCAGAAAAAAATGTCAGAATTGAAGTTGTAGAGCATTAAATTAAAATTAATGTTAAGGAAATGTTTAACACACAATGATATAAATATAATTTTTGTTTTTGAAAATTGTCGATTTTTTAATGACGTATACCTCGATAACCGTTAAAAGTTCGGCGAATATTTATATAATCAATTTTAAGGAAATTTAATTTGTTTAAATTTTGATCGGTAGCATCAGGGTGCACCGTTTTCGAGATATAATTGAAAAATCCAAAAATGGGACCTTCTTCTTTCTCCACCGTTAGCTCACCCTTCAGGGACGAGGATTTTTAATATGTTTATCATACGAGGTGTGATCAAAAAGTTCCAGGACTTTTTATATACTATGGGAATGCAATGTCTCACACCGATGCGGTTGGGAGCATTGTATTGCCTGACTCAACAGGAACACAGCTGTGTTTGCAGATCAATCATAACATCACTGAAAGTAACATTAGCACAGTTTGTTTGAGGTTAGTTTTATAGAGTTTGGCTATTTTATGAAAATGAATGTGAAAGAAGAGCAACGTGTTTGTGTGAAGTTTTGTGTGAAACTGAACAAAACGTTTTCTGAAACCTTTTCGATGACAAGAGGCTTTTGGTGAAGAATGTCTAAGCCGATCATGCTGTCATCAGTGGTTCAAGAGGTTTAAAGATGGCCTTTTTGTGTAAAAAAAAAAAAAAAAACGCAATTACTGTCATCCTCAGCCCCCCTACTCACCTGACCTGGCTCCAGCCGACTTTTTTCTTTACCCAAGCTCAAGAGACACCTGAAAGGACGAAGATTTCAAACAGTTGACGAAATTAAAAAAAAAAACAACGGAGCTGCTAAACACCTTTACAAAAGAAGAGTTTTCTGGGGCCTTTGATCAATGGAAACACCGGTGGGAAAAGTGTGTAGCTTCCCAAGGGGAGTACTTCGAAAGGAGACAAATTTGAATAACCTGTATGTTGTATGAATAAATGTATAAAAATTCAGTCCTGGAACTTTTTGAGCACACCTCGTATAACTAGCCCTAACGAAGTCCTGAGGTCAAAAGCAATATATTTATTGACTCAACTAACAGAGCTGAAGCGGGTCAAACTGCTACATTTCTGCGTGTAAAGAAACCGCTAGACATTTTGAGGGTGAAATAAACTTTACCACGTGACTTTCTTCATTCAAACCTGAACAATAGGACCTAGCGACATATTTCTATAACAAATAATATTCTCCATTAATTTAATGATAAGAAATATATCGACAATTTTTCGATTAGAGCAACACCAACAGAGTTAGAGCTTTGCTAAAGATATATTTCATATAAAAAATAACACTATAACAATAAAATATCGAAAGCTATGTTTTATTTTATTATTAATTATTACATTATTTACTATTTAATTTTAATAATCCTTTAGATTACGTCCTATAATCCTGACATATTGCGTGTTCACTTTCCATTGTTAGAGTTGCTGGAACTGTTTGCATAAACCAGGTCAGCCTTAATCTCTTCCAGAGATAAATCCAGTCCTCTGAGTTGATCTGCATCTCTGCCTCTCCTTCACGACATGTCATGTCTTCGCCGTCTGCCTCTTCTTCAACTTTGTGTTACATTTTATTTATTTTTTTAACTGTTTTAATTTATGCGTGTCATAATTTATCCTTTATTCTGATGAATGTAAAAGTTAGTAATATTGTTAATTGAGAGAAGGAGAGAAAAAAGGGAAGATATGGTAAAAATCTATAATTATATAAGTAAATATACTAACTTGAATTAAATTTTTTTTATTTATTCATATGTACAACTGTACAAAATAATATACAACAAGTAAATGTGTTGACAGTGAATACAATGGCATGCAAATAACTTGTGAAGAACTACTACTCACTAGTAGCACTAAAAAATCTACACTAAAAGGTCTCTAGGCCATCTTCTTTTCAGACGCCTCGGAGGATTATCAGGGATAGAGGAGGAAGCAAGTTGGGAAACTAGTGGATTGGAGTGGTTATGGAGCTTACTATGGAAGGATAGGTATCTGGTTTGGGCTAAATCAGAAACATATGGAACGTTACATTATGATCTGAGGAGCATTGAGGATAAGTTTTGGATTGTAAGGATTGGATACGAGATGAATTGGATGGTCAGGAAACCCCAAAGTAAGGTCCAAATTGCTAATCACAGTCATGTAAATAGTCTTTTTAATTAAGGGATTTTGATGTTTGTTAGTAAGTTGATTGGATACGAGATGAATTCTTGGGTTTTATGGTTAAGTAGAGCCCCAGTAAGCTCAAGTGGAGTCCGTACGGATCCAACAGGGATAAATGTTTCTACATATATACAGTACATGTAAATTAGTCTTTAAATAGAAAAGAAATTAAGCTTCCAATGGGAGCTTTGTCCAATGTAAGATATTTTTAATTTATCGTATAACTGAGCATATTGCTAGCGCTCATTATGGTAATAAAAATAGAATGAAAAAAAAAATTTTTTGTTGTAAAGTATTACAACTCTCTCGCTAAAGGCACGATGACTAATATGGTTGTTAAAAAACATTTAACCGAAAGCTCATCGGATTCGTTGTTCATATTAGCTTTATTATTACAATATCAATCGAAGTTAGTTTAATCAACATTTTATGTCTCAATCATATGTTTTTGATGTTATTTCGAGTGAACATTCAAACTCATAATCGAACGTTCGTCTGATTTGATGTTCTGATTCGAATGAACGTTTGGTTTCATCATTAAGACATCAATTGATGTTAGTTTATTCAACATTTTATGTCTCAATCGAATGTTTTTCAAAGTATGTTCAAATTAACATTCAAACTTATAATTGAAGGTTCATCCGATTTAATGTTCTGATTCGAATAAACACTCGATTTTATCATTGAGACAGTTATCAATGTTAATTAATTTCAAGATTTGTCTCAATCATATGTTTTTGAAGCCAGTTCAAGTGAACATTCAAACTCATTATTGAAAGTCCATCTGATTTTATGTTCTTACTCGAATGTACGTTCGATTTTATCATTAAAACATCAATTGAAGCAAATTCAATTCAGCGTTTGATGTATCTATTGATCGTTTTCTGAAATAACTTCGAGTGAATATTAAAATCACAATCTAAATTTAATCCAATAGGATGTTCAAATCCGCTAATTTAATTCAACATTCGTTGTGTCAATTTAATGTTTTTCGACTGCATTTCAAGTGATTATAAAATATGTGAAAAAAAATCTCAATCATTATATATATATAAATATAAATATAAATATATATATATATATATATATATATATATATATATATATATATATATATATATATATATATATATATATATGTACAGAAAAATGTGTATTATTATTATACAAACATTAATTGTAAATAATAAACCTAACCAGTTTACACTTAAACATTAATTTTTGTAATATCATATGTACTTTGGGGTTTTTAAATATCTAGGTATGCTATTGCAATAAAGAAATTTGTTAAATATGATCTTATTAAAGTTTTAAAGAGCTCGGATTAAGCTTTCATTAAATGTGAAAAAATAACGATATCAGGTTCCACTACGGACACGAGTTCTAAATTTATGAAATGTCACCTGGTGTCATTAAAAATAATTATATACCTAGAACTAACAGCTTCTAGGTAACTAATGATTCACATGGAACAGTTTCCCTTAAAATCTTTTGAGAAGTTTGTTAATGAGATTGAATAATTACGGGAGTTGTGTAACACACCTTTATAGCCATCAATTAATTATCCCCCCATAAATAATAAATGAGCCCAAAAATTTATTAATCGTAACTTGATGTGTGTAGTCGCATGAATATTGTATCCTCGGTCCTTTTAAAATTAATGTAATGAAATGATATTAGCGATTGAATTATTTGTTAATTAGACTCGTTATTCATTATACCTCTTTGCTTTATTTATTATTACCTCCGTATTTTCTCATTTGCTGAATATTTCATCGGTACAATGAATAATTTTATGAAATTTAATAAACCTTTGAAAAGTGAACAGTTTGGTATTTCTGCTCGCTTTTGGTCAATATAACTTTTGAGGAAGGTAGGTAACTGTTGTTAATATTTTTTATTTATATGTTTTACTCGCTTATTATTATTATTTAATCTTCCATTTTTCATTTCCTCTCTAAGCCCAGATTTTTATTCGATGCATATATAAACATAAGTTTGTACAGATTATAACAATTTCATTAATTTTTCAGTTTTTGGTTTTTGAATATTGGCAATCTTATATTTTTAAAGAAAATCATATTTCTTATGTGTCCGTTCTTTTATTTTTATTTCTTCTTATCATCAAATTTACTAAACTTCAAATTAATATAATTTATTATTATGTGAGGCATTGAGGATTAGACACATCAACGATGTAATTTTAGATTATTTTTTTCAAATTTTCTTCAGTTTATGTTTTTCATTCGTCTTGTTATTTACAAGTATGCCAAGACTAGTGGAAGCAGCCATTCAAGCCAGAGGGGGCAATATGTCTTATTAAATATAAATTTAAAATTTAAAAGTAAAAATTGTAAATAATGAAAATTTTAAAAAGTAAGTTTTCTAACTTTTTTGTTTATTGGAAGAAATGTTGTAATTTATTTGATTAAAAAGTGTTTATGTCTAGTTTAGGAATGTTTATTATAGTTTTCAGAACCTTCCTTTACTATGGAAAAAAATACGGTTTTATAAAATTAAGATATTTCAAGTGTTGCGATACTTATGACAGGGAGTTTATATAGGCTCCAGAGAAATAATGGTTCTGTGAATTTTCTATAGAATTACTGTAAATTGCTTCCCATAGACTTTTGTAAAAAAAAAAAAAAAAAAAAAGTTTAGGTTTCCTATTGTAGTATATAGCTGATTTGTTTAAAGAACTTATTAAAAACAAAATTGTAAGATATTTATAGTAGTCAGGAAGCAAAAAACTGGCAAATTATCACTTTGTTGAACTTATGCTGTTATTTTTTTTTTTTTTTTAATATAAAAATCAATTGAAAAAACATCTTCTGTATATTTTTTCTAGATTCACTTATTTTTTCCTCTAGTTACTGGACTGTTAGGATATCTATTTAGTGGGGTCATCATTAAGTTTTTTATTTTTGGGTTCTTGATATTTTGTTTGATATCTGTTTATTATATTATATTTCTGTTAAATTAAAATCTAAAAATATTTTTAGATGGATTTCGAAAATCTGTTGTCCTGATGGGTGACACTGTAGAACAAGTAGATAAATATGTCTACCTTGGAAGTGTGGTTACGAAGGAAGGTGGTTAAGAAGAGATGAAAAGTCGTATAATGAAGGCCACCTAGGTTTTATTCAACTTTATCCAGTTTGAAAGAACTTAAACCTCTTCATAAAAACGAAAATACTGCTTTTAAATACAAGCTTAAAATCTCTCCTGTTATAAGGGCGGTAAAACTTGGAAAGTGACAGAAACCATCATATGTCCATTACAGACCTTCATTAATAAATGCCTGTACAGGATACTGGGAATCTGGTGGCCAGAACAAATATCTGTAGAAAAACTATGGAGAACAACCAATTAGCTTTAGGTTCGTCTTGAAAAAAGAAGGCGGAATAGAAATGGGTAGGACACACGCTGAGGAAGTCAGATGATGCTATTGAAAAAGAGAAGGAAAGGAAGACCCAGAGAGACATGCCGGAGGTTTGTAGGGGAAGAATTAGGCTGGGTTGGCAAATCATGGCAAGTAATCAAAGGGATTGCAAATAGAGATCACTCGTCAATGCACTATGCTCCAATAGCTGTTAATGGAAAAAATAATGTTTGTTTGTTTATTTCGTTTAACGTCACTTTCATGCTGCTATGGCTAATTGGACGATGCTACGGTGGGAGTCCTAAATTTTGCCTCTTCAGGTATAATTAGGATAGGGATCTTTAACGAGTACCTGACATCGCACAGGCTCGGGACCCCATTTTACGTCCCTTCCGAAGGACGGCATAGATAAAGATTTTTTACTCCCTTTAAAAAATCCTAAGGTCATCTGCCGGGCTGCGAACCCGCGATCTTGGGTTTAGTAGGTTGCTATGCTAACCACTACACCACAGGTGACCCCCCAAAAAATAATGTTAATAATAATTAATATTGTTTTGTGCTCCTTAGCAGATAGCAAAATACGAGCTTTCATTTTATTATGAACAAATAAATTTTATTATTTTATCGAATAATAAATTTTCCACATGGTTCAGTTGTTCTATAAACATAATTTAGAATTAAACGGCAGTCTACTGGGTATGGATATCCAAGCCGTGACAGGAACAGTAAACTGCCATTATACAATTCTAGATTTCAATAAAGGGCCCCAAGTGCATTAAATAAGAGAAATAAATTGTTAATGGGATCTAATACAATAGTAAAAGTTTTATTACCACATCCGAAACTGAAAAGGATTAGGGCGAGTGCGCAATATATAGCTCAGTGCGCAATATATAGCTCGTATTCAGTCCCAGGTTTTATGTTTTATGAAACCCCCTCCCTAAAGCTATATTGTATTTTGTTTTTTTTTGACGTTTATAGCGGCTTTAGGTTAACCCTTGGCCACCAGATTTTTCCTATAATCACTTCTCATCAGAACAATACAAAAAAAAAAATTGAGAGAATTAAAAAATATATATATATATATATATATATATATATATATATATATATGTTTAGTAAGGTTCTAGAGGTTCAATCAATAAATAAAAACAACTATTTTGGCTACGTTTCGAGATTACATTGTTCTCATAATCATGCCCTACAGTGAAAAAAACAGGTTTACAATAAAATATATAAGTTATACAAGTAAGTTCAAAACATAAAGTTAGCTAAAATATAAGTATATAAAAACATGTGCTAGAATAATAAAAGTATATATATTTACAGAATAAAGAGGAGTATGAAACTACTTACAATGTTGCTGGTGGATATGGATTCCCCCCAAAATTATTCACTATGAACAAAATAATTTTAAAAGAACCTGAAAATATAAAAAAATTCTGGTAAGGTATGGATTTGATAACCATAGAAAAATTTAAAAATCGTGCAATAAACAAAAAATCTGACGTTCTAAATTTCAACACCTCGTATTCCAATGTAGTACATTCAGACCAATAATATACATTTACATTAATATTCATCATATAGATAATAATAATTATAATTAATCATAATTATATGTATATTACACCTTATGAAAAGCCTTTTTATACCTGCATCTGTATGAATACCACCAGTTTTGGGAAATCCGACCCCTAACCTAGTAACTTTTTTCTAAAATTCCCCTGGTCATTTATGTGCTAAAATTGCTAGTATTAAGTTAGTCGATACCATATCCACTAGTGACATTGTAAGTAGTTTCATACTCCTCTATATTCTGTAATTATATATGCTTTTATTATTCTAACACATGTTGTTATATAGATATATTGTAGTTAACTCTATGTTTCGAAATAACCTATATAACTTACATAATTTTATTGTAAACCTGTTTTTTTTCACTGTAAGGCATGACTATGAGAACAAAATAGTCTCGAAACGTCGCCAAAATAGTTTTTTTTTTTTTTATTGACTGAACTTCAATAAAAGAACCTTACCAAACATTCATAGTAACAGTCCAAGAAATTCGGTATATATATATATATATATATTATATTAATATATATATATATATAAAAGTATATAATATATTACACAATACAGAATTTGAAATGTCTCATTCTTGGGTTCTATTTTCCCCCATATACTACTCAAAGCTCCCAAAAAAAAAAAAAAAAAAAAAATCCTGAACACCGTCCTAGAATGTAATGTGTGATCTTCTTTTTGGTATTGTGCCTTCCAAATGGATCTCCTCGGTAATTCCTGGCAGTTCTTTCTGGATCCATCCTAAGGATTGTCCGAAAAACAGCTTAGCGTAAGTTCTTTTAGGGTCGTCGCTACCGTTTTAAATTCGGGATAGCCCGTGTAGTTGCGAAAGCTGTTCCCTCCATGGTTTGGATTCGACTGTAAAAAATGGTGAACCTAATGTAAAACTTTTTTTACATTTATTATGTCAATATGTGTTGTATCATAGTAATAAATATTAATAAA
The DNA here is from genome assembly GCA_003667255.2 of Euschistus heros. Lineage (NCBI taxonomy): Eukaryota > Metazoa > Arthropoda > Insecta > Hemiptera > Pentatomidae > Euschistus > Euschistus heros. Next base: position 444,158 of record RCWM02000623.1, on the reverse strand, counting down.
CAATTTAAAATATACTAATGTACTATGAATTAATATGTAACCGTATTTACAACTTTTTCCGTGAACCGATGCCTTTCAATTTCATTTTGATTGAACGGCCCACCGTGCCATTCTTAATTAAAAATGAATAATGGGTTTCCCAATTTGAAGAGATTTCATTATTTCAGGAGGACGTCATACGTGAGTGATATTGGCGACGAAAGGAATTTTATAAGACTGGAAGGAGAGAATGGATGGTTTGGTCAAATTGGATGAATGTTGGGGGGATATGGCCTATAACTGCCCACTGTTATAGTTTGAAAGAAATTGGATCTTCTCTCGTGTCATTTTTCAAACCATCAAATCAAATGTTGGTTTCAGCGAGGTCAAGAACTAATAGTGTATATAGACAGAATAAAAAAAAATAGGATGTATTCCACACACCAAATTAAGTAAAAATCATAAATTATTAAACAGCAAACAGCATTTATTGTCTAAAATATACGTTGTATAAGTTCTTTATAAATCTACCAATAAATTAAAGAATAAAAAATGAATCCGTTGAACAATTGAAACAAACGGATATTCAATTGAAACCTAAAACATTCGAAAGGTTCTGAATTTCATTTACTTCTCAACTAATTGCTATTGTTATAAAAACTTTTTACAGAACACCGTATAAGGAATGATGTTATAATATTTCTCTGAATGTTGTTTCGATCGTTCTAACAAGAATCGAAAACCAGTATGAACTTGTAATGTATGCAGAACTTAACTTTATTCTGGGATAGCGAATATATCCCAAGAATAACAACAATTTACAATAAAATGAAGATGTCGGTTTGTTTGTGCTTCAACTTCCGCAGTTTAAAATTGTGACCCTATTTCTGATTTTTCTTCCAATAGCTAATTATCGTATCTTCACCCAGCCAACGTTTGACTTTCAATAGCAAACTTCTATTATTCAAGAGCCTTGTTTTCAATGCTGAATCAAGCGGTGTTGATCATGAAAGATTTCTCTCTTATAAATACTGAAAAATATATTTTTTTAGAACAAAACAATGTTACGCAATTAAGTTATTAAGTATCACAAAACTATAGCCATCAGTAAAACTTCGATGCAGACTATTTTCTCAAGAATCGATGGAATCGAGAATCGACACATCCTGTGATTCTGTTGAAAAAATGACAGTAATATCAACATATTTTCTATTATTATTTGATTAAATAAAAATGGAGATTACTTATAACAATTTATTACTCCATGTAGGAAACAAATTTATGTAGTTTTTTTAAGCCTTTTTTATTTATTATAAACATTAATTTTAAAAGTTATCAAACTCACGGATTTATCACTATTCATCAACCTAGTTCTGAAATATTTTCATTTTATTAGTTATTTTTTCAAACTATCCGAAAATGTTGACATTTACGGGATATCGTTTGATTTTCTCTATTTGTGTAAGATTTTTTTAACGATACCCTGTTTATAGAAAATGTAATCAACTTTACCTAATCTTAGTAGTAAAGTATTTAAAATAAGATCCTTTCAATCATAATTAATTATACATACAAATTATCTTGTAAAATATGATTAGTATTCATTGTATATATTGCTGAAAATATGACAACTAAGCAATATGTTTTACTTATAACTTTGTAATGCTTCTCTTTCTTTTGTTGCAGGTATGTGATTTCAGTTATCCTGTGATTTGTAAGTATATGATAGTGTTTAAATTTTTAATTTTGTTTTGTTATAAAATTTAAATATTCGAGTACTCTTTTAATAGCATTTTCGCACACCAGAAACATCCTCAGAATTTTAAATCTAGAAACTTCAATGAGCCGTAAATAGTGTCGTTTTTTGTATTCAATGAGCGTCCTGCTCACTATCCAAAAGTGTGCCATACTTCTAGAATCAGTGACTAATGGTAGTAAATAAAATGAACAAGTGTTACATTATAAGATATATTTAAGTGCAGTATATCACTATGGCATAAGTAATAACGAAAACATAAAGGAAAGCTGGTATTCAGAGATTACAGCAAAGCTGAGTGAGTAGAAAATTCCAATAAAAACCTTACTTTAAAATTAAAAAAAACATAGCCAAGCCTGTGAAAATCAAATCAAGTAACTAATTGTGGGGAATAAGCAACTCAAAATAGAGGCATGAAGATTTTTTTCGGTTATCAACGTACCACGCTATTCTAACTGTCTTACTTTTGCCTAGTATCCCCGTATCATTTTCTATGATGTTCTTTTCTCACTTAAGTCCCTACCTTGCCAGTTTTTAGATTTGGCTTTTGTTGGAAACCCTAGTTTTCTTGGAGATCCCTACTTCTCATTGATTATTTTCAATCTCTGTAAACCACACTTCCTTTTATGAAGACTGTTGTTAGTTGTTCACTTAAATAAGGCAAAATATTTCGATGGAAAACGGTATAGGTTTAATTTGGTTATGGTAGAGGCAAGAAGTAAGCAACTTTTCGTAAAAGTGTACAATATAAGATATATTTAAGCAGCTTCTATATTAACAATAACTACTGTATCGGACTCTTGTATCGAAACGAATTAGAATACAAAGGAGATCCGTTCAAAATAGGTATTTATTTAAAATCAATTGGTAATTCAAAGAGATAGCAAAAGTTGTTTTCTGATTAGAGCTACTACTGGTTGCGACATCGAACCTTTGCTCCACCCCCACCCCTACCCAAAATACTTTTGTATCGATTGTTACCTTGTTTCGATTTATTTCGATGTTATCACCGATTAATTTTGGAAGGGAAGGGTTTTAGCTTTTGGTTTTATTCCGACTACTCCAACCTTTACTAGACAAGCGTTCAAAGCCCATAATAAATTACAACTGATTTATTTACATAATATTAATTAGACCAATTTGGACATATGGAGCTGATTGGTGCTCCATCAAACCTTCCTATTCTTCTCTTATCCAATACAATCTAAAATCCTTCGTAAAATCCTCAATGGTCCTTATTGATCACAAACAACTAATTTATTAAGTTCTTACTATTCCATATGTTACAGATTTAGCCCAAACCAGATACCTCTTCTTTTATAGAAAAAATCCACTAGTCTACCAACTTGTTTCCCACTCCATTCCGGATAATCCTCCGAGGCGTCTGAAAAGAAGATGTACTACAGACCTTTCAGTATAGATTTTATATTGAAGTGTTACTAGTGAGTCTTAACTGTGCTTAGTTTAACTCATGGCAGTCTTCACGCCACATCATTATGCCACATTGTTTTTAGTCCTTTCTTCACTTTAAACCTCTCTGTATATCCAATTGTAGTTCTTATACGACATTCACAGATTAAAAGCATGACTGGGCCCATAACTTTGTTAATTATAATTATTCATGTTTGAGGACTACTTTGGGTCTGAATACACAACATTGGACTGAAACTCTAGGATGTCGATTTATTCTACATTATGAAAACAATTGCTGCTACATAGCAACAATTTAAGACTATTGTAATAAATATAGACCGGATTTCTGTGTTATTGCACATTTAGTTCGGTTTGGTTTAGCGCTCTCTAACCCAAGTAGTTATCTCATTTATAACCTAAGGATTCTTATGCTTAAATTTTATTTTGCACGAAATTTGACTTTTTGAGCTTAATTGCACGAATTCGGGTTTTACTGCACGAAATTGCACAATTGAACCAAATTCATCTAATTTTATTCACTTAACCATTTATTTATTTACTTAGGATTATTAGACAACATTTATAACAATTATTTATATTAAATAGGTTAATTAGTTTTAAATTGAAAGTAAAAAGTCGCTTAAATCAAATGTGTTTGTGACGTACTAATATTAAATGATCGTATTGAATTGGGAGCTTTGAGGATTTAGGCAAACATTGAAGATCGACGTACTTCCTAGAGCTAAGTCGTTTCCTCAGAAAATTTTACTCCCCGCTTCCCATTTCATTCCCCACTTCTGATTTAGCACAAAGGGCTAGTTGTTGACATGATTTTAAACTATTATCTTTGAAAATGCCAAAAACGTCCGTGAGTGTTTTTTTCATTCATTGTAAAAATTGAAACAATGGACCATTGAATATCCAGAGCTGATATTTGTTTGAATCTCTCGAAGAAAGCTTAAAACGAATCGAAAATGATAAGGGAAGGTGTTTATTTTCATAATTCGAGAAAATCCTTGAGAAAAACTACGGCTAAATTCGTTTAAAAAAATTAAATTATTATATCAACGGAAAGGAAATAGAAGCTGATAATCTGGATCCATCCACAATCGCATGCTACAAAAATTGTCTTGTTACGTCCATAGATGTAGAACGTTCCTTTTCTTTACTAAAGAGCATCTTATTATATGACAGGCGGCATAATTTTACTGAGAAATATTTTGAAATTTATAATGTCGTACATTTTCACGAAACATTTCAAAGCTAAATTATTTTTCAAAAACATTTAATTATATTTTGTTTCCACGTAAAAGGAAATTTTAATAAAGATATCTTATATTTCTTTTAATTAACAATTTTTTTCATCTCCTTTTTTCCCCAAATTTTTAAGTATTACTTTAAAGTATGTATTAAGTTTTTAGATTCACGTTTTGAGTTTCTTACTGCACAATTTTGCATATCTTGAGTTTTTTACTGCACGATTTTCCACGTTTTGAGTTTTTTACCGCACATTTTTTGATTTTTTACTGCACGAAAATCCGGCCCCTGGTAATAAACAATACCATAACATAAAACTTGGTTGACATTATAATAACTACATATTTTTTACATTCAATTCCCAGTAATCCCCCGATATGTCTGAAAAGAAGATGGCCAAGAGAACTTAGAATGTAGCACTTTTATTAAAGCGCTACTAGTGAGTAGTTCTTAATATGTTATTGACATGTCATAGTAATCTTTATTTTAAAATTTACTTATTGTATATAATTTATACATTTGTAAATAGCAATAAATAGTTAGTAAAAACGCCCAATTAATTTCTTTCGTAGACTTCATATTTGCCTAGTCTGCTGTATAGGGCGACTGCTGTTGGAAACCGATTCTAATAACGTAGGCCTAAATTTATGGATTTCCAATGGGAAAGGATTTAGTAAACTTACCACTTATCTTAATTAGTGTCCGCTAGATAGCGCTAATTTCGCCTGCTCTGCCTAATCATCTGATTACCTATTATTTTCCTATTCTATACATAAGATCTACTTTCCTACTGAATAGAAATGGATTGTCTCTAGGTATACTACCCAACTCCCCGCCGCATACCATCTATTCATGTGTTTAATTGATAAAAATAATGTTCATAATTATAAACATTATTGTTCATATTGTGGTAAGACCCATAGTATTTGGTGGGGCAGTAGTTCGATGTCGTTATCCTACTATCTTTTACTTCACGTATTTTATACAATTGTGATTTTATAAATAAAAATTGATATTGATAACCGAATAGTTATTTTTATAAAAAAAATCAACTTTTATATTCATAAGGTACTAGTTGACTGTGATGTATTTAGAGATGTAGATTGTTGGGGTAGACAGTCATAGATACACAACAATCCAAAATAGTATTTTAATTTATAATGGCGACGCACATAGGGGTATTTGGCTAATCTAGGCGGCCGAAAGTCGATTTTATAAAATCCACAGAAGGTTAATAAAACCAAGCTATTTATAAAGTTAGATAAACAGAGGACATTATGTGACCCTTGTCCCTTCCTTGTCTGCAATACCTAAGTCGTACGATTAGTCATAACTGCCCCAACGCGCCAGACCAACGGATCTCTCTCTGCTTTCTAAGTTTAATCACTTCAATAAAAATGGGTTTTCTTATGTTTAATGATATTTTTCATAAATACAGTTATTGATCTTGAAACTGCAGGTGAGGACACATACTTTTGAAGTGTTTATTATTTTATCAATTAATGTATCAGTGCCATTTCGGCTGTTTGGAAAATAATGTATTTTTCGTTTATTTTCAACCACATTTTAGTTTATTTTAGTGTTTTTGTTGTACTTCAGGGTGCGTCCCGGCTGTTATTTTTAATTAATTAGAAAGGTTGGACCTTTTGTAAAATAATACTGTTCAAATCAGCCGCACCTTTTCGATTCAAGCGGCACCAAACATGACGATGAGAAAATATTAAATTAAATATTAAAATTCTTTTAACGGGATCTTCAATTTTTTTTGTATGGGTCCATTGGTTCAGCATAAGAGGAGTGTCCCAGAAATCACAGAACGATAAAGTACAGGAGCAAAACCTCACAATAGCAAAACTAATATTAGATAAAATTTATTCAAAGGCATATTTCAACTATTGGAAACTATTTTAGTGAACAGGTAAAGGACACGAAGTACCGATTTCCTGTTTAAAATCTAAACTTAATCAAGACAATTAGTTGCAAAAAGCATTTAAATACTTACTTTAATTAATTAAATTCATTAAAAAGCACCTTCACACTGAAAAGCAATTGTTATACTGTGAAACATTTCGTGTGACTTTCTCTGATTGACGCAAATGTGTGTAATGCCGTCACATTAACATCAACCATGAGGTCATATTTGTGGCGTAGCCTTTCAGGAATTCAATTATTTGATAGGAAAACGTAACGTTAATCATCAAAATTATAAATAAGCCTTTATCCACTTAGATAGAAAAAGCAATGTTGCCAAAACGGTTGCTCTCCGAAGAAGCCGTTGAGGCATAAACAAACATTTCAAGCTATACAGCCAGAATTTTACACGAAAATTTTCCAGGAAGGAATTTTTAAGTATATTGAATAAACTTTTTTCTTTTCTTTTTTTTTTTTCATAAAAATCCTGAAAATAACTTTTTCTTAGCTTAATATGATTTGTAAATGTATTTTCGACAATAAACTAAGATTAAATAATTTTGGCCGTCTAGATTTGTAAAATACCCCCATGTGCGACGTTTCGACTTGCATTGCAAGTCTTCATCAGGGCTAGAAGCAAACAAAACAAGCAAATAGTTTTGTCTAAATTTTTGAAAATATAAAAAAAAAACACAATAAAACAAAAGTAAGAAAAGAATAAATGTATAAGAGTAAAGATGGTAACATAAAGGCAATATCTAAAGGTAAATAAGACAATATATAAAGATTATTGAATTTAGTTTAAAATGAAAAGAAATTGAAATAGTCACTTAAAAGTTTTTTTTTTTATAAATTATTTATTGAAATTTACAACTGTATATACTAAAAATAAAATACATCAAGTAAATGTGATAAAATAGATAAAAATGATACGTCACTTGTTTTTAAAGCAACTACCCATTGGTAGCACTTATAAAGGTTCTACATGATAAAGCACTATATTAGAAGGTCCCGAGGCCATCTTCTTTTCAGGCGCCTCGGAGGGTTATCTGGAATGGAATGAGATGCAAGTTGTGATACTAATGGATTTGAATGGTTGTGGAGTTTGCTGTGAAAGGATAGATATCTGGTTTGAGCTAAGTCAGAAACGTAAGGTATATTAAGATCTTTGTGGATAAGTTTATTTGTGACGAAGTAAGGAGCATTTAGGATTTTTCTAATGATTTTTGATTGTAAGGATTGGATACGAGATGAATTGGATGGTTTAGTGGAGCCCCAAAGCTCAACTCCGTATGTCCAATTTGGTCTAATTATTGTCATGTAAATGAGTCTTTTGTAATTAATTGGAAGGTTGGAGCGTTTGTCAAGTAAATGTTGAAATAGTCGATACTTAAAAGTTAATGAGTAAATTTAACAATCCATTCACTATCACTCGTTTTAATTTCTTTTCATTTTAAATTAAATCAATAGTCTATATGTATTGTCTTCAGTGCCTTTAGATATTAGTGCAGTTACCTGTCCTCATTTCCTCTCATTAACTTTGTATTTTCTCATTTTTTATGTTTTACCATTCATTTTAAACCTTAATTCAAAAGTCTTTATTGTATTGCCTTTATTTATAAATATTATATATATATATATATATATATATATATATATATATATATATATATATATATATTTAAAGTATTATTTTGATTTCTATGTACAATATCTATGACTGCCTTCCCTAACAATCTACATCTCTAAATTAACTTTTATATTTCGTAGGTAAATTCAGACATTGTTTTTTGGGCTTGATCCCATTTAATCAGGTTATTGTAACTGCGGGAGCAAGGGAGCAATTAAATCTAAATTGACCGTTAACCACACAATCGCATGTGTTAAAAGAGGTGCTAAAAGTAAAATTTCAAGTTCCCAGAGTTTAAAATTTCATTTAAAACATTCAATTTGCAGTTTGGTGGAATGTTCTGCGTCAAAGCATCCCCTTGGAACTACTTTAGCTCCGCCTTGGAAGAAACCACTCCCACGAGCTTTGGCCTAGCTTTAATTAGGACCGGAGGAGACAATGGGACTTGTGTGATCTCCCGCGAGGAGTTTGTTATGGTCAGCCTTTGAGATCTACCGCATTATATGTACCTTTGTCGAATGGCCCGCTTTCAAACATAATTCCATGGGCCTCATAACGAATATGCTAATTCTCTTTTGTGGTTTATGTTTCCTTTGTTGTTATCGTGTACGAGGGTGGGCTAATAGAAATTTAAATTGTGTCGTGTTAATTTTTCAATTTGAACATTTCGCCGGAATCAGTGAATGTTTAATAGCGCGTGAATTGAAATACATAAAAATATTATTCCGTGGATTTAAGTGATTTCGATTCGAATATGAAGAGACGACAACTAACTAGCAGATTGATCAGCTGTATATTTAACAACAGTTTTTTTTTTTGTTGTGATATCAAAGCAACAGATATAAATAATTGTAAAAAATTATAAAGAATTTTTGCATGCGCCCTCTCCCTGTTGAGCGATGAGGAGCTTGCCAATGAAGAAGAAAAACGAAAGAAATGTTGCTTAGAAATTTACAGCTGTTCAAAATATATATATCAAGTAAATGTGTTGTTAACTATTACAATAACATGACAAAACTTCAAAAAAAAAGAACGACCCATCAGTAGAACTTCAATAAAAATTCTACATTAGAAGGTCTCTAGGCCATCTTCTTTTCAGACGCCTCGGAGGATTATCGGGAATGGTGTGGGAAGCAAGTTGAGAAATAAGTGGATTTGAGTGGTTATGGAGCTTACTATAATGAAACGACAGATTAAGGAAACATGAAAGGAACATTAAGATCTTTATGGATAAGTTTATTGGTGACAAAGTAAGGAGCATTGAGAATGTATCGAAGGATTTTGGATTGTGAGGATTAGATACGAGATGAATTGGATGGTTTAGTGGAGCCCCAAAGCTCAACTCCGTATGTCCAAATAGGTCTAATTACAGTTATGTATATGAATCATTTGTAATTAATTGGGAGCTTTGAACGTTTGTCTAATAAATGTTGAAATAATCTGTAACGCCGGGCAGTTTCTTGTCGTTTTAGTCTTGTATGTGGATTCCAAGTAAGACATTTGTCCAAGTGGAGTCCTAGGTAGCGGATCTGTCCAACGGGGATTAATGAAATATAATTAAAGGATACTGTAGGACACGAAAGAAATATTAAACTCATAACTGGACTAAATAATATAAACAGGTACCTACCTAATGAAACAAAAATATATACAATCACAGATTGAAGTCCTTAGTGTTCTTGAATAAAGTCATTTTGCTGTACTATCTATAACTTTAAAATTCAGATATAGGTACTTACTTATAATAATGAAAATTTATTTAGATTTTATATAATTTTTTATTATTATTTTTTTTTAATCACGTTCAGATTGACTAGATATTCGGGCAATATGAGTTGGAATAAAATATATTTTATTCTTTATTTATTTATTGACTGAAATATTAATTTATATTATATTTTGTTGACTTTCTCATATTTGCCTTGCCTGCTGTCCAGGGCGACTGCTGTTGGAAACCGGTTTTGATACATACCCTAAATTTATGGATTCCCGATAGGAAAGGATTTAGCAAACTTACCACTTATCTTAATTAATGTCCGCTAGATAGCGCTAATTTCGCCTGCTCTGCCTAATCATCTAATTACCTATTATTTTCCTATTAAAGAACTAGGTTCCTATTAAATTGAAAGGGATTGTCTCCTGGTATACTACCCTACACTCCGCCGCACAGTAAATCTGAATTACCACCGGGCGCTTCAAAAAATAATTTTATAGAAGCACAATTTTTTTTTTATAAATCTATCTTTTATATTATATCTTTACACCGAGTTAAATTGACTTTCCCCTTCCTTCCGTAGAGATAACTTCCTTGGTACATTCCTCTTCCAAGTTATTAACACACATCACTCTCCGTCTATTCACAGTATCCTACCTTTCAAGTCCTCAATCCAATCATTGCATACAAGGTCCCGTCTCTCCGATCTCTACACCCCATTCTACAGAACAACTGCTTTCCAACGTTCCTTTCTTGCCCGCTCCGCTATTCTTTGGAATTCTCTTCCTCCATCTATTCGTAATGCATCCTCCCTCGGAACTTTTAAATCACTCCTCTTCCACCACTTTTCCTCCCTCCAGTCGGATGCTAACTATATAGATGCTTTAATGAAAAGTTTATAAAAGTCCTGTTTGAAAAATCCTTATAGGATAATGTTTTCTCTACCATTGAAATTATTTTCATTTTTATTTTTCATCATTTTTTTTCTTCTTCATTCTTTACTCGAGTTAACATCATCTATTTATTATTTAGTCAATTCCTTATATAATATTTTTTTATTTTACTGATTGTAAATATAGTTTATGTATGTATGTAGTGTTTATATATGCGTATAGATTTTTTTTTCTCATTTTATTGCTTATTGTATTGTAAAATTATATTTACTTTTAATGATCTTGTTGCTGTCTTTATATCCTCAGAGATTTTAGAACTTTTTAGCCAAATAAATATAACTTCACTTTTTATATTTTTATTTCACACATTACTTTTTTACAATATAACCTTCTGATTTTATACATATGACTTAAAATATCAATCGATATTTTTATATAATTATTAATACAATTTGATACCCTACATTACTCCTCTCCCAGTAACATCAGTATGTTACGATATCAATTTTGACTTTGAGATTACATTGTCATGCCAAAAAATAAAGAAAACTATCTAAATAAGCACTTTTTCTAAACTGAAAAAAAAAAAAAAAATTTTACAAAACATAATTATACCTAACATATTTTACATAACAATTATTTTCTCTTTCTAAAAAAAAAAATAAAACCATAACAAATTAAAAAAAAAAATAAATAAATAAAATAAAATGTTGATAATCCACTTCACTCATTATCTATGTAAATCACTAGAGGTACATTTCACATTTGTTTACTGCAGGTAACGCTGAGGAAACCTGACTCTTCTACCCGTTTTTGTTGTTACCTCATTATTGTATCTTTGCTTTTTCCTTTTTCATGTCTTAAACAGATTCTTTTTTTTTTTTTTTTTTTTTTTTTTTTTTTTTTTTTTTTTTTTAGCTTTGGAGTGTGTTGCTAATATTTATTCATCCATTTTTTTTTTTTTTAAATTTGAGCATTCTGTAACACCTTTTCTTCATATTTTTTAATTTCAATTATAACTTTTTCTTCATCAATCATTTTCTTTAGTTTCAGATTCTAATTTTAATTTTTGTCCTTTCTCTTTTATCTTCTTTGATTCACATTCTATTATGGCTTTTCTCCTCCTTGTTTTTCCTATTTAGGTCTGTATGTTTTATAATTACTTATTCTTCCCTATCTTTTTTTTTTTTTTTTTTTCTGTTTTATTTTTTGTTTCTTCGGCTTTTTTTTTATTTGCTTCTTCAGCTTTTGTTTTATTTGCTTCTTCAGCTTTTTGTTTCATTTGCTTCTTCTTTATTTATATCTGTTTCTTTGTTTTTCATCTGTTTCTCCATCATCACTCCCGTCTTGCGGCATCGTGAACGTCGGGGTCACCAAATTGTTGCTGTCTTTATATCCTCAGAGATTTTAGAACTTTTTAGCCAAATAAATATAACTTCACTTTTTATATTTTTATTTCACACATTTTTACAATATGTAACCTTCTGATTTTATACATATGACTTAAAATATCAATCGATATTTTTATATAATTATTAATACAATTTAATACCCTACAATCTTATTTTGTTATCTAATTTATAATCTCTAGGCCAGATATAACTTATGGTCTGTTATGTAACTAACATAACATTCTATTCTATTCTATTCTATATCTATAAAAGGGCAAGAAATTTGTCGTTTATCATTCACCACGAAAAATACTAAACCAATCTGTACCAAATTTTAACTACACCATCTTCATTATTCAAGGAAGGTATAGAAATAATAAAATCTACACATTTTCAGTTAAATCATAACTTAAAAAGTTATAAATGTATGGATAACCATGAAGTTTAACAATCGATCGATAGGTGGCGACCGCCATTCTTTATGAGAGGTTACAAAGATATGGGGTTATAAAGGGATTGAAATTAATAATAACATTTATTTACAGTCAATTTCCTTATTAAAAAAGATTTAATTTATTTAATTATTACCAAATCGATATGTTGATTCTTTGCCTTTAGGTATAGTGTGTAAAAATATGATTCATGGGCGTTTTGTTGTAAGCACTGGTAACAGTCAGTTACCAGCAAAAATTTCTGAATCGTCTTTTTTCCATCTGGATAACCAACTCATACACTGAAAATATAGTTAAATGTCTAATTATAATTTTACGTAATCTGCAAATACCTAAACAGAACAATTTTAACCAGGTTAAAAATCATGCACTACTCGTGAAAACATCATTGAAGCAATAATGCTTAATTTCGTACATGAATACAATATTTTTATCGATAAAAAAAATACAACATTAATTATTTGTTAAAATTATATTATATCTATTATTATCTATTATCTTTAATTATAAGAGCAGGCGAAGCCGCAAAATGAGATGCTAGTTTTATATAATAAAAGATTATTGGGTCATAGAAAAATACTCTAATTCTCTGTAAATACAATAATATTTGAAGTAATCTAAAGACGAATTAAATCCTGATTGTTTGTATTCTATGGAAAACAGTTTTAAATTCTTTGTTTACTTTTCAATTGAGATTTATTTTATTCTTATATTGGACTTCAACCTGCCACTACGCCAAAAGTCTTTCTGTGCTAATAATATTTATTTCTGATTTTATATTCATTAAAATTTATTCTCGCCTTGGCGATGTTGTTATATATTTCTCCTGCTAAGTTACGATTAATAACTTCATTAAGTTATTTAGGTTTAAAGTTTTTTTTTTTTTTACATTCTCCTTTACCAGGAAAATGCTACGTAAGGCCCTTTATCTTATTTATATCTCCTTTTCTTGCTGTTTTGAATTATTAAGAGGTTACTACCTAACCTTTTTCTGCATATAATTGTTACTATCAGAATGTAAAATCTAAAAAAAAAAAAAAAAAAAAAAATATGTCCCCTTCATTTACCCCTTCATCTACCGAACACTTTAATTCTAACCTGCTCAGCCTATCCATGTATTTAATTTATAAAAATAATGTTGATAATTATAAACACTATTATTCAGATCGTATTAAGACCAATATGTTTTGGCCACTTTTCTAATAAAATGACTAATACGAGGCTGTGGTGTTTACAGCCTTATCTCCCCCCAACACTCGTCGGCCCAGAAATTCGCCTTTATGTGCTGCTTATATTTTATTTAGATGACGGATCAGCTGTCGATTTTAAATGGTATACTTTAGTCCATAGCAAATATTTGAAGGTTCTAAGGAAACTGAATTTTTATTACCTAATTTATTTATAATCCAAACATATCGTCGCAAACTGTACAGAACCTTTTGGTGTTTTTTTTTTTTTTTTTTTTTTTTTTTTTTTTTTTTTTTTTTTTTTTTTTTTTTTTTTTTTCTTATAATATTAAATATTTCAGTTAGTCAGTGTAAATTAAGGATATTGATATACTCGTTGCTATGATTCTCCTCACAAGTTTAAACGACATTGGCCTCAAATTATAGAAATAATTAGGTTTTCTTCTGAGGTTAGGAATTCTTGCGGCTTTGCGCTCATACTCTGCCTCCAATGGCCCATGAATCTATGACGTGATGAGAGATAAATCGCTGGGATTTCCCGCTGACTTCTCTCCTCCTCAATAATGATTCTATTTAAAAAAAAATATTCTTTTTTTTTAATCCTCCCATTTAAACTATGGGGGATATGAAGCATATGACAAACCGAATTCTTGAAGACTATAACCAATGCTTGCTCTATGTATCCAACAAAACCTTAAATAATAACCTTCATATACCTTTTATTATTAAATCTATACGCCAAATTCTAAAGGTTTTATTAAAATCTTATCATCCAAATCTTCTGATGCAAGAACTATACAGTTCCACACATCACTATATTCCTCCTCATGATCAATCTATGTTCATTATCATTGTGTTTTCAACCTTAAATTGAAAATCTAATAAAATAAATCGTTTTTACAGTTTTAAAAGTTAATTTTATCCTAGGCCCCATCCTCTACACATTGTACGCAGCTGACATCCCAACTCATCCTACCACTGTCCTCACACCACTTATCAGCATAAGTGTCATCAGCATGACACATGTGTGTTATCAGTAAACAACGATCTCTCCATTGCCTCCCAAACAATCCAATCCCATATCCTAATATTCAAGAATGGTGTCAAAAACAGAGAATCAAAATAAACCCAAACAAATCTCACCAAATAACCTAAACCTACGAATTCCTGTCCTACAGTATCCTTCAATGATATTCCACTAATTCCTGTAGAACAGATCCGCTACCTATCTGTAGAAACCTAGTATTGATGAATTAATTGCCACTTCTATGGGAACTATTTCATTTGAAAACTAGTTTTGAATATTAAACAAAAAATTCCTGTCCTACACTATCCTTTAACAATGTTCCACTTATCCCCATTGATCCGCTGCCTAGGACTCCATCTGGACAAACATCTCACTTGGAATCCACATACAAGACTAAAGCGACAAGAAACTGCTCGTCGTTACAGACTACTTCAACATTTACTAGACAAACGATCAAACCTCCCAATTAATTACTAAAGTTTAATTTACATGACTGAGATCTGTTTGGACTACAGAGTTGAGCTTTGAAGCTCCACTAAACTCTCCAATTCATCTCGTATCCAATCCTTACAATCCAAAATCCTTCGAAAAATTCTAAATGCCCTTTACTTTGTCACCAATAAGCTTATCCATAAAGACCTTAATGTTCCATATGTTGCTGAGTTAGCCCAAACCAGATACCTATCCTTTCATAGTAAGCTCCATAACCACTCAAATCCATTAGTTACTCAACTCACCCCATTCCCGATAATTCTCCGAGGCGTCTGAAAAGAAGATGGCATAGAGATCTTCTTGTGTACAATTTTATTGAAGTGCTACTGTTGAGTAGTTCTTTTGAAGTTTTTACATGTCATTGTAATCAGCTCATTTACTTGATGTACGTATTTGTATAGTTGTAAATTTCAATAAATTGATATATATATATATATATATATATATATATATATATATATATATATATATATATATATATAACTAAAATTAATTTCTCTAAAAAACTAAAAATCGATACGGAATCTTTATTGTATTCACACCATGTTATAGGTGGTTAAATTTAAAAGTTTTTGTAAGATTTACAGTTTTGTGGATTTTGTGGAGGTCTGTTATCTACATTAGGCAAAGCTGGTCGGGACAACACTACCACCATTACCTAGGCTGTACCCTAATTGCTTGCTTACCTGTTTATATCTGCTATAAGAGCACTGCTAACTTTTAAAACCTCTTGTGTATAATAATAATAATAATAATTTTTTTATTAAGTTGTAAGCCTAGTACATCACATTTTATTTTCTTTTATTCATTTTTTTTTAAAGTTTTAAAATAAGTTAAATAAATTTATATATTGTAATAATAACCAAGATGACTTATTAAGGCAACAGCTGAAACTAGACTACCATCGTAGATAAAAACCTATTAAGAGCAAGCCGTTGAAGTGGCCCTTTTTCCTCGTTTTCCCCCAGGACTTTCTGCTCAACGTCTCGCTGGAAATGGTTTTCGTCCCTCCAGTTCCAGTTACAGCGGTCTATTATTCTTTCATCTTCTCCTCGACCAGAGATTTATTCCTTGTAGCGAGTAATTTACATTTGAAACATCTGTTTCATTTGTTAAACAGTCTCTTCTTTTCAGTAAGTAGCCCTAAGGGGACAGTTGAATTTAAAATTAGGTCCCACACCCGTTGTAAAAAAAAAAAAAAAAGAAGAAAAAAAATTTTAATTGTCTCGCAGAGAAGTATTCCTGGAAGAATGGAATTAGAGATAACAAACTTCATGTTTTATTCATGGGTTCGTTTCGGGTATTTAGTGTTTATGATCTTTTAAATGTAAATTTAAATATTAATCATTGAAATAAACAAAACAAAATAATTGAAATAATAATTTAAATTACAGGTCATGTCTTGACATAGCTATGCCTTTTGGCTGGGGTTTTATACTTTTTTGTTGTAATTTTTTTTTAAATTAAAAAACGTAACATTTTGACACGCTGTAGCTCTGATCGAAAATTTGTATAAAGTTTTCTCATCAGAAATTTAATGGAAAATACTTTTTGTTATATAACATTTGTCTCTAGGACCTACCCATTAGAATAGAATAGAATAGAATAGAAAAATAATTTCATTCTGGGACAAAGTCCCTTAAGAATAACAGATAATTGCAGGTATAACTAAATTAAATCTGGTTAGAGACATAATGAGCTACAAAAAAGAAAAACAATAATACATTAATGACACTATGTACATAGAAGAATCTTTAAATAAAGAGAAAAAAAAAGAAGATAACATTTTACAGATTAGAGGAGATAGAATTAAATAAGAAAAAATAAAAAATAAAATGATATAAAAAAATCTTATGGTACAATGATATGATTTGTATGTACAATAGAAGTACCCAATGTTATATTCATGGAAAGTTAAATTTTTATTAAGAGGAATCTCAATTATTCCAGAACTGAATCCAGCAATGCAATAATAATTTTTGACTAAGTAGTTAGATAGTTATCAAGCGTCAGTCTGAATGAGAAGGAGGTATTGGAAATATAAATATTTGAATGTTTTCAGGGATTTAGCTTGTCTGATGTGAGGAGGGATGGAGTTCCAGAGGATTGTTGAGCGGAAAAGGAAGGAGCGTTGGAATATTGAAGTTCTATGGGACGGGGTATACAGATCAGAAAGACGGGATCTCGTATGTATTGGATTGACTGCAGAACTGAATTGGAGCTTATTGTAAATATAAGAAGGTTGGAGGGTATTGATAATTTGGTATAGGAATGTTCCATGGAAATATTGTTTACGGAAAGTGGGATAGAGCCAATTTAGTTGGGAATAGAGGTGGGAAACATGGGAACGCCTCGGACTACTGAAGACAAACCTGACGAAGCAGTTCATGATTCGCTTCAGTCTGTCTTCGAGAACCGTCGAGAGGCAACCGTAAACCAGACAACCATAGTCAATGTAAGGGAATAATAAGGAAGAGACTAAAAGTTTGCGGGTTGACAGGGGAAGAAGGTAACGGTTTCGGTGGAATAATTTGAGAAGGCCTATGGAACGGCGGGAAATTTGGGCAATCTGAGGTTTCCAAGAGAGGGTTTGATCAAAAACAATCCCGAGATTTTTTACAGAAGAGTAGAAAGAGATAGGATGATTATTTAAGGTTAAAGGAGGGTATTCTGAGTAGGAATTAAGGAGGGAGCTAGAGCCTATTAGAATGGCCTGAGTTTTCTTTTCGTTAAGTTGTAATTTATTTAAAGTCGCCCAGGCACTAATTCTGTCCAGATCTTCCTGAACTTTAGCGAAAGCAGTGGATAGCTCTGAAGGGGAGAAGGAGAGATAGACTTGGGAATCATCTGCATAGAGGTGGTAGGAACAGTGATAGATTGAATTAGGAAGATCATTAATGTAGGAATTGAATAGGAGAGGAGAAATACTGGATCCCTGAGCAATACCTGAGGTAAGAGAGAGAAAAGAAGATAGGGGTTGGTTTGGTATTTTAACTGCATGGGAACGGTGAGAAAGGAAAGATTGAAACCAGCGGATGGAACTGTAGGAAAAGTTTAATGATTTTAATTTAGAGAATAGGATAAAGTGATCAAGGGAATCGAAGGCTTTAGAAAAGTCAAGGAGTAACAGGACGGTTAATTTTTTGTCATCTATTGCGGTGAATATGCCATTAGTGATTTTTAGGAGAGCAGACTGGGTGGAGTAGCCGGGACGAAAACCAGATTGAAGGGGGTCGAGGAGGTTAGATTCTTCAAGGAATTTGGAAATTTGAGATTGAACTAATCTTTCCAAGGGCTTAGAAAGATTAGACAAGATGGAGATAGGGCGATAGTCATTTGGAGACATGGGGTTTAATGTTTTATTTATAGGGTGAATTAATGCTTTTTTCCATGAGGTTGGGAAAACTGAATTTTTGAGGGAAAAGTTATAAATGAATAGGAGGACTGGTATGATTTCAGGTAAACATAGTTTTATTAGTTTGGTGGGAATATCATCTTTAGGAGACATTAGAGACATTAGGAGACATGCTCTGATCGAATATTTAACGACAATTTCCTAGTAAGAAATATAATCCAGAAATTTATTTGTTATACAACATTCGCCGCTATGATCTACCTTTTAGGACTTGGAATGAAAGAAGTGATGTTGCAACATTTTTTTTTACCCCCAAAGATGTAAAATTTGACATTTGTAGGTGTTGCTTGGATTGAAAATTTGACAATTCCCTTATCAGAAATTTAATAGAGAGTATTATTTGTTTTAAATTATTTGTCTAAAACCTACTGCTTAGGAGTTGTATTGGTTTGAATAACAAAAGTCATGTAATCCTTTCATTTTCGCTGCTTTGTTTATTTAAAAAAAAAAAATTAATTGTTAATTTAATTGAATTATTAATATAAGTAATTTGATCTTTTTAATTTTTTTCAAATCAATTCATTGAAATTTACAACTGTACATATATGTACATCAAGTCAATGAGCTGATAACGATTACAATGACATGTAATAACTTGAAAAGAACTACTCATCAGTTGCACTTCAATAAAATTCTACACTAGAAGATCTCTAGGCTCTTTAGTTTCTTTCTAAAAAATGACTGAAAGGTTTTATCATTATTAATTTATGTGATTGATTCAAGGAAATTAGTTGTCCAATAGTAATGATTAAATTATGATTATTTTTTAGCTATGATCAAATTTTGCCCAACTCTGATCAGAGGACTGTTTTTAGTTTCTGATTGAACAAAGGTGTTGCTGCTGTGTA
Source organism: Euschistus heros (assembly GCA_003667255.2). Taxonomy (NCBI): domain Eukaryota; kingdom Metazoa; phylum Arthropoda; class Insecta; order Hemiptera; family Pentatomidae; genus Euschistus; species Euschistus heros. The sequence goes on along the minus strand of RCWM02000623.1, from coordinate 424,793 downwards.
TAAAGCCGCGTTCTACAGAGCTAAAATACGAAAGCGTGTCACGCCTTCGTTTTCTCGTTCGTGGTGCCTGCCTGGAATGGAGGAGAAAAGTGAACTAGTCAAGAGTCGTGGACAGCTCACACGACCACGATTCAGTTTGCCCCTTGAAACCTACCATGGAGGAGCTTATCGTGGAAAGTTGTGCAGTTCAGCTTTTATTGATATGTTGGCAAAAATATTGAGAGAGTCACTAGGCTCTTTTTCAGACGCTTCAGATGATTATCAGGAATGGAGTGGGAAGCAAGTTGAGAAACTAATGGATTTGAGTGGTTATGGAGCTTACTATGAAAGGATAGGTATCTGGTTTGGGCTAAGTCAGCAACCAATAATCCATGTTCTGATAAAAATAATTATAAACAGGACTGATGAATTATATGGAAATTCTATTAATTGTTTTTATTTTATTTTATGACTAGCTTCAAATGCTAGTTTGAACAGATTATTACACGTAAGACAAGTTAATAAACATTAAAGGCGAACTGACTGGTGTAGGTCTCATTTAGCCAAAGCCTCAGAGGCGGATATTCCCCAAAAGCGAAAGCTTGGACCATTAAAGGAAGGGAATGATGTTAAAGAGGCCTGTTCTAATTTCTTCGAGACCATTGTGGGAGGCGAAAACCGTTGAGCCAATAGTTCGATCCAGAACGGCAATTGGTCCCGTCAATGAGGCCGCCGCTTAAGCTCCTGGAACTGGAGAAGATGGAACACGGAATTGATGTTAACTTCACAACGGCCAATCTTCCCTCTTCTTTTTATGTTCTTGGCCTCATTTTATAAGCTGTTTATAAAGAATTTAAGTAGTATTATGCTCTGAAATTTATTATTTAACATTTAATCTCCTTATATTTAATTATTTTTTTACGTTTATTGTTAGGAAGGAAATCATTCTAATAAAATTAGTTTAATTTTTTTTTTTTGTCGTGTATAAGTCTTTTAATTTGCTACCATAAGGGGACAATCCAAAAAACCTTATGATAACAAAATCGGGGGAAACATTTTGGTTTATAGTTTCAAATCTATCCTCTACATCCAAAATTAAATTATACTACTAAGTAGCCAAAGAATCAAATAATATATTACAATAAGCGAGAACAGTGACGCATCGCGCACGAGGAAGGGGAAACAGGGAGATATACAATAGAGCAGTCTCAAGTGGAGTGGGATGGGATTCGTTCCCCCTCCACTATACTACCCTAACCTCCGAAGCGTAACACGTGTGTGCTGCGTGGTTTCCTTTAAGCGTTTACTTTTATTTTCTTTTTCTTTTACATAAACCTATTCTCGTTGAGTTTTTATTTTGTTTAAAAAATTCATTCCACATTAATTATGCCTTTTTGTGCTGCAATTAGATGTAAGAACAACAACAAGACTGCGACTAAAAATGATAAGCAGCTTAGCTTTCATAGGTAAGTACCTAAAACGCAAAACTCTTTCATCGCGAACTAAATTTGACTAGGTACAATGAAAGAGTTTTGCGTCAAATTTAGTTCGCGATGGTGTTAAATGCAATTTTTTTTTAATAATAATCTCCACGTCAAAATGATCGCATTACTTTGAAATATTTGAATTTTTATTAGTAATTATAACTTTTATATTCAATAAAAATCCTTTATATTAACAACGTTTAAGTAAAAAATGATACGCTGTGTTTGAAGTAATTTTATTACCTATACCTGCATCAGCAGCAGTCTAAAATAATGTTGGTGAGTTGGGAACTGGGTTAACTCTGGGTAGTATAGTGGTGGGGGAATACTGGTCCCGTCTGCCTGTAGCTCCGCCCTATCTCAAAAACAGCTCCATATCTCCTCGCTGAAGGGGAAGCGACGCAATTTTGAGGTTATTTTGCTGCGTTAAGAGATTTGTAATTAGTATAACTTTTGACTCGGAGAAGCTACGATGTTCGTTTCAGTTTTAATCGTCAGCTATCGTCAAAATCTATCGATTGTATATAAACTATTGTATATTTTGGATGGTAAGGATTGGATACAAGATGAATTGGATGGTTTAGTGGAGCCCCAAAGTTCAACTCCGTGCGTCCAAATAGGCCTGATAACAGTTATGTAATTGTTGAAGCCTGTAACTACTAGCAAAGTTATGTCGTTTTAGTATTTGGAAAATAAAAAAAAATCATTTTTTAGATCCTACACTTCTATAGGTTACCGATTAACCAGTTTATAAGTAATTCTTCCATCAAGCATTATGCTTTTTTTTTTTTTTTTTTTTTTTTGCATTGTGGACGTTGATGAGTTAATGTTGTTTACCATTAAACATATTTCCATTTTCGCCATTGTATTGACTAAGTATGTTATACCTAGAGAATGGTAAAAATGATTCATTATAAACCGTCTTCACGTGAACTGCAACGTGCCTTCAAACTAGTCGGCCTACATAATTTCTGCAAAAGACTAATCTATGCGAAACTGTTGTAACAACGTGGATCAGTAAAAGAAAAATAATAAATTACATAATAAAGATCTTGTATAACGCTGCATGAATATTAACATTGAATTAAATTAAAACGTTTTCTTAAAAAAAAACAAAAAAAACAGTGATTTAAAACTAACGTATAACAAAATAATTAATATTAACTTAAAACTAATAAAAATTATTATAATTAATATGATTTAAATGTATGTAAATACAAATAAAACTGAACTGTGTTTTTAGTGTGTTCTAGTAAATTAAAAAGTTATAGTAAAACACGCAAGTATACACTATACACAAGTTATAGTTGTACACAGAGTACAAGAAAATGGATGATCTCAAGATAAATTAGTAACCTATAAAGAAGAAAATTATAATAAAAATATATAAAAATGATTTTTCTTTTTGTTTTTTAAGTAAGTTAGCTGTAGAGTACACACCTGTCACATGTACTCCATTCCTCGCAATCTGTCAGCCAGAGGAAGGCTGAGGCTGTCCGGGCTCTTTGCCAGATAAACTGGGACCTCTGGTGTCGAGAGGACAAAGGCTTATATTTTTTGTGCGTTCTATTTTTCAAATTATTTATTTCCTCATGGCAAAACACTACAAAATTTATATGAACAAGCTTCGCGAAACCGTCAACACGTTTTGGATTCAACTTTTAGAGAAACATCATAGATCTAATCAAAATATGTCAATAAAATACTGACCAGAAGAGTGGTAAATAAATATGCAGTAAAGTAATGACATAATGGCGAGATCATAGTGTGTGTTTTACTATAACTTTTTAATTTACTAGAACGCACTAAAACATTATTCAGTTTTATTTGTATTTACATACATTTAAATCATATTAATTTGGTCCTTGAACCTGTAACAATCAAATTTTAGAAATTTCATCAAATTCTAATAATCTAAATCCTCTCTGGCTTGCCTAGAGGTTAGTCTTGTAAATTAAAAGTTGCGAGGATTTATAAATATTATAATTAAATGCTTTAAGGAATATTGTAAATCAAAACGAGTTATTTACTATTCATATCTCTAATATATATGCATATTCATATGCATTTCACTAATATAATTATACTTGTGACTGTACTCAAGCGCTCTCACTCAGCTTCCACTGGGTTTTACTAAAGCACAGCACTGGCAGTTTTGGTCCTGGCTTCTCCACGTATAGAGGGATAGCCTTGCTGAAGTGTTTTAGGCCGAAGGATACTGTTTTTCAGGGCTTCCAGGATCTAACGATTTTTGGCGGCCGAAGGTTTGTACTACTCAAAAAGTACAAAATTTTCGAGGTGAAACTTTTTTTTGATATGGTCACAAACCACATTGTGATACTTTTATTTATATATTTATTTTTTTTAAGCCTCTGGTTTTATTTATTATTTTACTCATACAAGGTAATATTAGGGAAAAGGATGATCTTTTCTTGCTTTTTGGCATTTTAAGATGTACTTCTACTCTGCCATCTCTGGAGGGTCCTTGGTCCACTGAAGGTACTCCCTCTACGTGTCGAGTGTGGAGGAAACACTCTGCCGGCTATGATATTTTTACCACATTGTGCCAATATCATAATGATATGAGAGTGATTTAAAAGAACGATAATATTACAGAACGAAAACTGGAACGATTTTTCTGTCGCAACGGAACGATGGAAACCGTTCCTTACAATATGTGGAATGATCCATTCCTACTAAGTACATCACATCCTACGTGCACGAGATGCCACGCCTCTGTATCAGTTGGGCATATATTCAGCAATTGTGGTCTATTAAGCTCCGTTCTTACGGGGCGTGGCACGCTAGTGTGATTTTCCTCCGTCTGAACGAGGTGGCGTGAGTTTGCCTCTGATGTCATTTAAAGAGGGGAGTCCACGACCGCTAACGCTCGGTATCAACCTGTTTGGTTCTCAGGCGTGGACCACGCCAGTCGAGAGAGTTAACAAGTGGTTTATTTAGAACAAAAATGGATAATATGTTGAAATATTCCAGGATCCGAACGATATTCCGCCATTGGCCTTATAAGGATAGTGTTTTATTAATATTAAAATATTTAACGGTTTTTAAGTTTTCCGAAGGATATTCAGACATCGTTGTCCTTAAGTATACTGTTTTAAAATATTCTTAATATTTATCGATTTTAATATGGTGGTAGGATATTGCGCCATTGTTGTCCTTAAGGATACTGGTTTATTAATATTCGATGATTTTTCTTGCAAGTATCTAGTTCCTGACCCTACAACGCTTTTTCTCCCGTTTTTTTATATGTCCACGTGACTCTCTCAATCTTTTTGCCAACATATCAATAAAAACTGAACTCAAAACTGCACAACTTTCCACGATAAGCTCCTCCATGGTAGGTTTCAAGGGCAAACTGAATCGTGGTCGTGTGAACGGTCCACGACTCTTGGCTAGTTCACTTTTCTCCCTCCATTCCAGGCAAGTACCACGAACGAAAACGAAGGCGTGACACGCTTTCGTATTTTTGTCCGGAGAACGCGGCTTTATACACAGCAGCAACACCTCTTTTCAATCAGGAATTAAAAACAGTCCTCTGATCAGAGTTGGGCAAAATTTAATCATAGCCAAAAAAAAACATTATCAAAATTTAATTATAGCCATTTGACAACTAATTTCCTGAAATAAATCACCCAATTTAATAATGATTAATTATATTTTTTATTAAAAGTATCATTAGTCCATTTCTAAAAAATGACTGAAAGATTTTATCATTATTAATTTATGTGGTTGATTTAAGGAAATTAGTTGTCCAATAGTAATGATTAAATTTTGATTATTTTTTAGCTATGATCATATTTTGCCCAAAACTACTTCTAATAAAGTCAATTCTATGTTCTGAAATTCCTAAGAGATACATCTATATCTCTATTAAACCAGATCTTAAACATTTAATGTTATTTAATATAGAATTCGAAACTAAGATCGAAAGAAGATGGTGCCTCTACCCACTATGCAGTAAACGGCACTGAGAAAGAGTAGAATTCGTTATTTACTTCTGTGATTTACTCAGAGATATGGTTACCATAGTTATCGAACATTCCCCTGCTAGCCTAACACCTCTCATATATTGTATATAGAATATGATTGTATTTTTTAATTTAATTTAATTTAATTTTAATTTTTACTTTTATTATTGTTTAGTAAGAAATTTTTTTTTTTAATTCTTTTTTTTTTTTTTTACATACTGTATTAATGGATTCATAACCATGCATATTCCTTATTTTCCTTAATTGAGGAAGATTGTAATCTCTAAATGCTTAACTAAAAGCTATAGAATGCTCTTCTCTACGTCACAGTGTTCTTAAAGCCTGTTAATTTTCCTGTTTTGGCAAGAACTAGGTATCCATTCATACTTGCCTAGAATTCAGTTCCCGATAATCCTCTGAGGCGTCCAAAAGGAAGATGGCATCGTGATCTTCAAAAATAGAACATTCACTGGAGTGCTGCAAATGTTTTTTTTTAAAGTCATTATATTCTTAACTCAGTAGATTTACTGAATGTATATTATTTTATACATTTTTAAATTACAAGAAATAAATGAAAACAATAATATTTATGAGCCACTGAGAGGTTAACATGTTAAACCTGCTAGACGTTCTCTGGCTACCTAGACAGCAGATGGATAATCATAGCGATAATTTCAGGATGATTAACTGAAGTAATTATGAAAATGAGCTGTTTGATAGGACATGTTTATGTTCGATGGAACAATAAATGAATTTAAAGGTGAGCCGGCCAGCTGAACCCCATCAATCTTGGTTAGGATCCTCTTTCTGATAGGACCCGGCCCTCACAAACCTCTGTCACTTACAGTCCCTAATTGTTACAGTTAATGCTGGTTGCGATTTTCGGAATGATAAATGATCCACCGAATTCCAGTTATGCAAATTAATTAAGGACAATAATTGTTTTGATTACAATATTGTGTTTGTAGGATATTTCTCCAGTTAGAGTCACTAAATAAGAGAATTCATAATAATCAGAAATTGGACTAAGTTTATTTAATTTAAATCTGGCTGTATAATATTTCACACGTAATCTATTAAAATAGCCTGTCCTTACTACTTTTGAAGTGAAATAATAAAACTAAGTAAAAATAAAAATTGGGAATGCCTAGCTTTTGCACACTTCAGAGTTACTACTGGACACGACTATCTACAGGATCATCTTTACTGAATTAGACACTTACAGTAACGCCTGCCCCCTTTACAACCTAGACAAGATGGATAGCGATCATCCGAAGACCTTTCCAGAACTTGATCGCTCCACCTGATCCTGTCACACGTTACTGGGAGGCTCGACGTCGAATGGCCGAAAGGCTGAAGACTGGCGTTGGATAAAAAAAAAAAAAAAAAAAAAAAAAAAAAAAACAACAACTAATTTTTGGTTGAAAAAAAGAATATGTAAATTAACTAATTTATTAGTTCTTCTTTCTACAACTGCCCCTTTATCAGTTAATAGGTAAATTCGATGTACTAATTAAACTATACAACATAATCATGAAACTTTTAGAACTTAAAAATCGATCCTGAAGCAATTGCATCCATCAACCCACTTAAATAAACATCACGAAGGTTATACACACAGAAATTAAAGATGGATGAATGGAAATACAGCTATTTATAAGTAAGGAAGAGTTCTGATTCTGTAAGATAAGTAAAGATGAGCTATTCTGAAATGTTTATAGTGATTTTCGTGTTTAGCATGCCAGAATATAATGAACTATTTTTGATGCTTCCAATGTTATTATAGCTAATTGAATGGGTCACCACAACGATTCTGTAAACTATAACTTTTTCAGTTGTTTAGAAATCTAGTAACCCTCATGCAGATGCATCGTGGGAATATTTTTCTCCCTTTCCTGAATTAAGCTTTGTTTCCGGCCGTGAAAGGGCGAGCGTCTGTCGATATTTTTCGGCAACAATGTAGTAACCCTCAGTCATGGCCCACTTCGCTAAAACGTCATAAAACGTTTAAATAAAGGTGAAATATGAATTTCGATGTAAGTGCAACGATTCGTAAGCAGTAGGCACCCTATATTAAAAATGTTGACTGCGGGTGACGTAACCGCTCACGTCACTTCTCGGTTCACCCAGGAAGGGTGACGTGAATGCTCACGTCGAGGGTTTTTTTTCTGCTTCAAGCTGGTGAGGATGATGATAGCAAGAGAGTAGGGGTTCCATTTTTCTCCTTCGTCCTCAGTGATGGTTTTTTAAAATTACGTGTAACACATCGTTTTTACTTTTTCCAGTTTTTTCATCGTTTTTCGACCGATTTTCCAAAAAAATAATTTTTTTTCTTGTGAGTACAATTTCTTAGAGATAATTATGGTATTGTTTAAATTTATCTCATTTCATTTTAGGTGTATTTTTTTCAGACTAAGCACTAAAAACTTAGGAAATTATTTTTCGTGCCTTAAAATACAACTAATATTTTTCGCGGTATATGAAGGTAAAATAAAGTCGATTTATTAAAAAAAAAAATTCAGTCACTTGGAAGGTTTCCGATTTTGCGCCCGCGCTCAACATGTATTTGTTTACCTTTGTAAAATATAATAATAACTTAATAAATAAAAGTTTATATTTCTACAATAATTATATATATAATCAACAGAGCGTTTACCTCCACTCGTAATTCTCCTTAAAGAGACCAAGCCTAGTGAGATAGTGGCTAAGATAATGGAATTAAACAGAATATCCTACAATTTCCTAGCTAAGGAGAATCCCCCGCACTTCCAGTAATTAGGTAGGCCCTGGCAGACCTTACGGTTATACTCTTACAGCTAAGAGCCCAATTAACTTAAAATATAGGAGCTCAATGTAAACTAAAACACATACAGCTACACATTCAGGTATAATAGTAAGAATTAAGTTCATGAACCACCGTTGTTTAAATAAAAGTTGTATCTGCATTCATTAAAAATAAAAATTATTAAGCAATAATTATTTACCTCGAAATGTAAACTAGACAAAGACCATTTTTGAATTTCAGAATTTTATATCCGACAACTTGATCGCTAATATCAGCTGTACTATTCAGAATCAGAAAGCATACTCCTTTACTTAACTTATGGTAGATTCGGGGAAGCTCGAAATTATTGGAGCTAGGCAGATAAATATAAGTAAAGTACTTACTTGAGGTACACCATGATGGTATAGAAAGATCAATACAATTAGGATTGATGAATTAATTGCCACTTCTATTGAAATTATTTTATTAGAATACTAGTTTCGAATACTAAACATTTATCTTCAAGTGTTATGTTACATGGATTATATATACTAAAGTTTTCAAAAATTTAAGACAAGAAATCAAATATTAGTACTCACCTGAGTAGATCCATCGAATATCAGAAATATATTCATCGTGGAAAGAGGAAGGAGGAAGGTAACTTTACTTTAACCTTTATTAAATTTAACCAACCTTCCTATGAAGATGAATTTTTAGCATTCAAAACTAGTTTTCTAATAAAATAACCCCAATAGAAGTGGCAATTAATTCATCAATTTGATTAAATACTTGTTATCCCGGAAATCGTTTAGGTTTTATATAAAGTGTTTTTTTTTCTTGTTTTTTTTTTATTTTTAATTTATTGATATTTTCAAATTTACAATATAAATTGTTAATTGTAAATTTATATCAAGTAAATGTGTTTGATAATGATTACAATAAAATATCAAAGCTTAAAGTGAATGTGCTCATCAGTAGCACTTGTATAAAAATTCTACATTAGATCTCTTGGTTATATTCTTTTCAGGCGCCTCAGAGCTTTATCTGATATAGAGTGGAAGCAAGTTGAGAGACTAGTGGATTTGAGTGTTTATACAAATTACTATGAAAGTATAAGTATCTGGTTCGGTCTTAATCAGCAACATATAGAACATTAAGATCTTTATGAATATGTTTATTTGGATGAAAGTAAGGAGCATTGAGGATTTTTCGAAGGTTTTTGGATTGGATACGAGATGAACTGGATGGTTTAGTGGAGCCCCAAAACTCAACTTCGTACGTCCAAATAGTTCTAATCACTGCTATGTAAATAAGTCTTATGTAATTAATTGGGAGCTTTGAACGTGTGTCTATTAAGTGTTTAAAAAGTCAGTTCAATAAACGTATTAGTGATTTTTATTAATTATGTTCATGAACCACCGTTGTTTAAATAAAAGATGTATCTGCATCAATTTTAAAAATAATAATAAAAGAGCCATAATTATTTACGTAGTAAGGTCCATAAGTTTCCGGCCTGTCCTGCTTTCCCTCCAGCTTCCGGAACTTTTCACGGCTATGCAGGCCCATGCCTGCTCACTCCATACCCTTCGCCCGCACTTCCTCAGTCCTGTCAGTCAGTGTTCATTCTTGAAGGAATCCCTATTTTTACAATGTTCAAACTCGAGTACCGTACGGTTATTAAATTATTTTGTAAAGAGAGTCTTACTCTTGCGCAAATTAAAGAGCGCTTAGATTGTGTATATGGGCAGTCCTCCCCCTCGTACTCCACAGTGAAAGAATGGGAAAATCATTAAGTTAGGGAGAGAACGTCTAGAAGATGACCCGCCCATTGGATGCTGTCACTTCTGAAAGAATCCACTTGTGGAATCTGAATTGCTGTCCGACTGCTGCGACTGAAAACCAAGAAAATAGCAGTGAGGTTGGGGCTTTCAAAAACAGGTGTTTTGATGATCATCAAAGAACATTTGCATATGAACAAGGTTAGTGCAAGATGGGTTCCCAAAATTCTTTCAGCTGCTCAAAAGCAGGAACGAGTTCACTGCTGCAATGAATTTTCACGCGTTTTTTCCAAGCAGCAGTGGAAGAACATTTTTTTTAAACAAAGAAAATTTTTTTTTATAGTATAGAAATGTTGCCAAAGCGTCGTATTAAGTGTGTTGAACTTAGAACAGAATTTATTGAATAACAATAAAACCAGTTTTTTCTTTCACCTTTCCTTCTATCCCAGACCGAAAACTTTTACTAAGTACCTTGAAATTTAAATTATACAAAGACTATTTTTGAATTCGGAATTCTATATCCGCCATCCGGAACACTTATATCAGTTATAAAAAACAGAATCAGAAAGCTTACTCCGTTACTTAAATTAGATTCCGGGAAGCACGGAATTATTGGAGCTAGGCAGATAGAAATACTCACTTGAGGTACGTATGATGGGAGTATAGATATCCTCATAGAGGATATCCGTTATCCTAAAATAAAGGTTATTTTTCATTTTCAATTGAAATTGAAATTTTAAATTCAGACCGATGTTTTAATTAATATAATTCTCTCAGTGAATTTTTATTTTTTATATTTTTACTTTACTATTAATAATAATAATAATAATAATAATAATAATAATAATAATAATAATGTATATTGTATATAATTATATACATATATACTATATGTATATAATAATACAATATAATCATGTAGCAGGAATCCTACATCAAGAACTTGGAAAGATGTATGAAATGATAAAAGAAATGGTTCCTTATTACAAATATAGGCCAATAAGAATAATGACGTCAGGGAGGTATAAACTATTTTGGGACGAACAAATAATAACGGACCATACGGTTCTCCACAACAAACCTGATATATTAGTAATGGATCTGGAAAAAAAAGGAAGCAAAGATATTTGAGGTTGCAATACTAGTAGATGACAATCCTCCACGAAAATATGCAGGTACCAAGAACTAGCTGGTGAGTTGAAGACTATTTACAACCTTCAAAAGATTTCTATCCTGCCAGTAATAATATCGTGCAATGGCCTTATACATCAAACGACAGTGCAATCCTTCAAAGATGGAGGAATTTTGTTTGAAAAAACTTAGAAGATGCACAGATGGCAGTCCTACTCGACACAAGCAGCATCAATAATAAGAAAACTCTTAATATATAAACTTTTGGTTGGTACTAAACCCCCAAACGTTACATCACCACTCATGTGTGTTTCAATAAATAAATAATAATAATAATAAGAGATGGTTGAGATGAAAAGAGATAGTGCTGGAATACAGAAGCTCTATAAAACGGGCAAAAATACTGGATCTTATGTGCATTAAATTTGACTGAAGATCTGAACTGAAGCATATTGTAAGGAAGCACCTCGGGATATGACAAATCTGGTAGAACAGGTTTTATTACACATTACGTATTGTTTTCGATACCTGTAGTTGCATCTTTTATTATTTTTTTTTTTTTTTTTTTTTTTTTTTTTTTTTTTTTTTTTTTTTTTTTTTTTTTTTTTTTTTTTTTTTTTTTTTTTTTTTGTTTTTTTTGTAAAATTACCACGAGATGTTGCGAGCAGGAAAGGTGAACGAGTCTAGTGGAAAAGGAATTGTATGATGAGCCGCCATTGGCCGACATGTCCTCAGCGAAGTTGTTTGGCTTTAGCCGGCCCCACAATGAGCACTTGAGCAGAATGTGAGGGCACCCCAGTCATTGAGGGAACGGAATCCAATTTATCTGGAGCAGCCACTGCACATGTAGAAATCTACTTTCCTACAGGCTAACAAGGATGGCAACATTTATCTACTGGAAGCTACATTATTCATGCCATAGCTTTGCATTTTGATTTCTTCCCATTCTGCTAAATGTGTTAAAATATACTAGATTCGATGTTGTTGACGACTTCTCTCTTACCAAGAATCTTTTTACGATAATATACTCTTGTCTACTACTTGCGTCGTTATGTTATGTTAATAAGCTTATCGTTTTCCTCGAACAATCTGAAATAAAGTTCTTCTATAGAAGAAGATAGTCAGGGATACAGCCAAAGAAACACCACGTTAAAGAAGGATTCTTTAATACGTGCCAACGTTTCGACCTGCGTTGGAGGTCTTCTTCAGGGCCACCGAACTACACTTGTGAGGAGGAGGACAATGACTGGATGATGAATATAGAAGAAGATAGTCAGGGATACAGCCAAAGAAACACCACGTTAAAGAATCCTTCTTTAAAGTTCTTCCAATTTCAGTACACAAAATATTTAAACTAACAAGCATTTATTCATCAATTAGGATCTATGAATCAATTGCCTCTTCTATTTGGTATTATTTTTATTAGAATACTAGTTTCGAGTGGTAAACATTCATTTTGAGTTCTAAAACATACAAAATTTTCAACACATCAGTACTATGTTATATGGATTATATAAATTAAAAGTTTTCAAAAATATAAGACAAGAAATCAAACATTCTTCAACTTCCTACTAGAAAAAAAAAAATTTTAATTGGACTATTGAAGACATTTATCGGATAATTTTAACAATTTGGAACGGTTTTTTTAACTTATTTTATTACTTTTTTGTGATTTTTAATTATTTCTTATTCTATTTGCTACGTGATGTATTACTTCAGAATCATAGTTGAATTTATGGATATTTTCATTTAAATGGATTGCGAAGTTGGAACTCTGCCAGGGTATAAACTGTACGATAGTTACCGCCGTGATAGTGCTGAGGTGTACTGACAAGGAGTATACTATCTGGATTGACGGAACAGTTGACAGTTGGCAGGTTCGGCGCATGACAGAGCTACTGTCATTCTACGTAACTCAGAGATTTTTTCACCTCTACTGTGAACTGTTACTACCCACTAAATTCAATAGATTCTATAGCTTTGTTATACCTATATATATTTATCAATACAGCTGCCCCTATTGATTCAGTCGAAAGACTACAAGACTATATTTATTACTACCAACCCTAGTCACGGCTCCGCTCTTATAAGTAACGAACTTAGATAAGTTTAACTAATAACAGAAGTTTTATTTTTTAAACAATAAAAATCTTATAATGCAGTTGAGAATTATCGTCTCACAATTTTTTGTGTATATTTTTCACTCAAAGCTGTAACCCGGTATCATTGCAATGATTTACTCAAAAGCATTATTCGATATTCAATCCTTAAATCTAATCTATGAGTTGTAATTTAGATGGACAGAGACGTTTTAGGAAGAAACTCCGAAGGATAATGGACTGCATTATCAGTGCTTATAACCCTATCAATAGAGATATTCTCTATGTCACAATTTACTTTTTCAATAATAATGTTATTTTACTTATTACCAAAGGTACAAGTTAGGAAAATACACCTGTAAAACATTAAAATGAATTAGAAATCATTGAAAGATTAGCCTTCTATGAAAACCTTCAGCCAAAAAGCTATGGGTAGGGTTGCCCATTTTCAAAACACAATAATACCATAATTTGGATAAGGCCATAATGTTTAGTGCAGCAAAAAATAATTTTATTGATGTCATTTGGTTGGATTTTAACGTTCTAACTAACTAGTAAACCATAAAAGGTAATGCACTTATGCAATTTAACACTGTGAAGTTAAATTATTATTAGTATAGTAGAACTATACTATTTAAAGTCTCCCTAGAATTACGACCAGATTTTGTCGTTAGTTAAAGTTTGGGAACAGAGGGGGTGTAATAATTTGACCATTGCAAACTCTCGGTGTAGAATGCCGCTAACCACATATAGTTCGATTATGAAAAACATCCTCGGCTCCACACGTCACACTAAATAGTGATATCATCATTTTAATAACAGATTTATTTGAATTTAGCCAATTTTTTATCAATTGCAGCTTCTATATAACATTGTTATACCGTTAAAACCAACGAAAAATGGCTTCTTGTCTTTTTAACAATAGTTAGAATGATAGATTAAGTTAGAACATATGTTCATGCTTAATTGTTTACAAACACCTGCACGTGAAGTAGGTATGTATTAACAACTAGCCTTGAAAGTTACCACGCCTCCGATACGGGGTAATATCATTCGGATGAGACAACTTTAAAATTAGTAAAAGTTAAGCTTAACGGTCTGTAGTAATTCTATATACTGAAATAACCTGAACAATTCCCATTCTTAGAACTAATTTCACAATAAGTAAATTTGACAATTTGCAAAGTTAATTTATGATCTTATTTTTGATAGCCCTCCAGTGCAAGCTTCGAGGGCAGCAACTACCATCTTACCCAGAGCTCTGGTACCAGACCATCAGCTTTCTTATGGCATACTTAAGTGAATATAGTCTCATGTATAGCCACAGAAAAGACCAGGGTTTGGCATACACTGATATAATAGTATTTGCAAACAATGGGATGCAGTAATTTGTGATTTTTTTTTTTTTTAATAGATTTTTTGATATTAGGCTTTTCTCTTGTTTTGTATTTGAAAGAACCATTGAGGTAGGTCAAAAAACTTAACTGAGAATATTGCTGTTATCTTTTCATATCCCTGATTCTAATTGTGTACGACCCAGCAGCCGATGAAAGGAATCCTCAATGACATTTGTTTAAATGGCCAGAGACGCGCTAACAATGACTGACTGACTATGACTTATAACAATCATCAATTAGCCCAAGTTGCTTGAAGAGAATGGAAGGTGCCATTCCCCGCCCTCTGGATTAATTCCCCCAAACTATTTCTTAGCAAGGAAGCAGCCAGCTCACAATAGAGACATAACTCATTTCCAGGGCCATTATCTGCCTTCAAGGCCACCAGAAATAATTTCCTTGTTAGTGAAATTTACCGTCGTTTAGTAAAATTGACGGCAACATTTATTTTAGGCATTAGTTGTCCTGGGACGGTCTTATTGTGGAGATGGCTGTAATTTTTCAAAACAGAACGAAACAGCATAGAAACGCTCTGAGCGGAAAACTAAATTTGGCCTAAATGTGAGGATAAGCACGTTTCTATAATTGGTTATTGTGGGGGAGGGGGTTAGGAACTCTGAACCTTAATGATTGTAATTGAAGAGCTTTGTTGAGTGACAGAGTGAATCACTGTTTTTAAATATATTTGGATTATGTTTTAATCTTTGAATATTTTTTTACTTTTGTAATTTATTTTTTTCCCAATCCTCTCTCTTTATCCAATCTGCAGGTGTTCCTCAAGGAAATATCCTAGGTCCATCCTCTACACGGTGTATACAGCTGACATCGCGACGCATCCTAGCACCATCCTCCCCATGTGCGGATAGAGTTACTTGTAATACTTGTGTGTTTCAGTAAAAAATGATTTCTCTATTGCTTCCCAGACTCCTATTTATAAACCTTTAATAATGGTGTCAAAAATGGAGAATCCAAATAAATCCCATCAAATAACCTTTACCCTTCGTTGTAAACCTACCACTTCCTGTCCTACAGTATGTTCTTATGATATTCCATTAATCCCCCGTGGAACATATCCCCTATCTAGATCTCCATCTTGACAAACGTCTTACCTGGAACCACACACAAGACTAAAGCGACAAGAAACTGCCCCTCGTTTTCGACTACTTCAACATTTACTTGAAAACAACCAATTAATTACAAAATAATCATTTGCATAGCAGTAAATAGACCAATTTGGACATATGGAGTTGAGCTTTGGGCTCTACTGAACCATCCACTTCATCTCGAATCCTGTCCTTATAGTCTAAAATCCTTAGAAAAATCCTTTGCTCTTTACTTCGTCACAAACAAACTTATCCTCAAATATCATAATATACCTTGCGTTTCTGACTTAGCTCAAACCAGATATCTATTCTTCCATAGGAAACTCCGCAACCATTCAAATCCATTAGTATCACAACTTGTAATTTGCAATAAATAGGCAGAGGTATCGGTACAAAGAACCGGGAATCGATTTGTTTGTACAGGTACCGGTTTCGACAATCGAGAAATTTTGGTACCGACATATCACTGGTATTAAACTTGTAATGTAATTTAATTAATTGTACATTATAGATAGGAGATACATTGACATTATTGAGTGGTGTTACTTTTTGTCCTAGAATTTATAAAGTAACATTACCAGGGTAGGCTCTTTGCACTAACATTACTATTACTATAAATCCTGCTGAGTAAGTCGAAAGAGGCTTAGTGAAGTGCAATTCGATGCCGTGTCCTGTCGAGGAAAGTTGCCAGAGCGGCTGGAACACTCCGATACCTTTCGCTTTTAGTTGAGAATTTGATAGATACCGGTAAAATGAAATCGATACTTGATCTAAATTTTGACTCCTACTAATGTTTTATTAAATTAAATTAAATTAATTAATTTAAAATATTAGTTTGCTTAAAGTATTAAATTAGGTTAGTGTATGAAAGATCCTTTTTAATGTTCAACATAATTCGTAATTATGTTACTGACTCAGGATAAGCGAAACCTATCCTACTAAAGGATAACGGAAATCTAATTATCCATAGTTAAAAAAATTGTTTTGAGTTTAAAATAATTCAAGCAATCAATATTTTTTTTCGTTATTAAATTATGGTTTTCAAATTTTAATATTAATAAGATATTACTAAGGATATATATATAGTTTTTCTTTTTGTGTACATATATATATATATATATATATACGCCAGGTATATATATATATATATATATATATATATACTTAGTAATATCTTATTAATAATTAAAATTTAACCATAATTTAATAACGAAAAAAAAAATATTGATTAAGTATATATATATATATATATATATATATATATATATATATATATATATATATATATATATATATATATATATATATATATACGGGGATGAATGTTCAATTTGAACATTACTTTAAACGGATCTATTGACGAGCTGTCATATATATATATTAAACTATGAAATAATTCTTGATTATTAAATATTTTTTAAATATATTTTTATTTTTGAAGAGAATAAAAAAATATCTTAATAATAAAAAATATCTCTTCAAAAAAAAAAAAAATATATTTAAAAAATATTTAATAATCAAGAATTATTCATAGTTTTAATATATATATATGACAGCTCGTCAATAGATCCGTTTAAATTAATGTTCAAATTGAACATTCATCCTCGAATTGTACATCGCAATTGCGAGTGCCCGACTCGTATGGATCAGTGAAGAGAGATTTCCCTGGTTCGGATACGAGCTCGGTGGCCTAGTGGATAAGGCACCACGCTATAGAGGTGGAGACTTGGGTTCGATCCCAACCGGGGTCAAATCTTTTCTCTTCAAAAATAAAAAATATATTTAAAAAATATTTAATAATCAAGAATTATTTCATAGTTTAATATATATATGACAGCTCGTCAATAGATCCGTTTAAAGTTATGTTCAAATTGAACATTCATGCCCGAATTGTACATCGCAATTGCGAGTGCCCGGGGGTATGGATCAGTGAAGAGAGAAGATTTCCCTGGTTCGGATACGAGCTCGGTGGCCTAGTGGATAAGGCACCACGCTAGAGAGATGGAGACTTGGGTTCGAATCCCAACCGGGGTCAAATCTTTTCTCTTCAAAAATAAAAAAAATATATATTTAAAAAATATTTAATAATCAAGAATTATTTCATAATTTAATATATAGGACAGCTCGTCAATAGATCCATTTAAAGTAATATTCAAATTGATTATTCATCCCCGAGTTGTACATCGCAATTGCGTAAATATTATTGCGAAATATTAAATATATATATATGTATGTAAAAAAATATTTATAACTTATTTATTTATTGTATTATGCATCATAAAACGATATGTTATATGTAATTACCCGTAAATCTACAAATGATTTAGCAGACAAACTTTGCTACTTGAGAATTAAGCTGCGTTCTCATGGGGATTATGTAGAATTTCCTCCGTCTGAACGAGTTGGCTTGAATTTGCCTCTGACGTCATCTAGAGAGAAGTGAGTCCACGACCGCCCACGCTCGGTATCAAACCTGTTTGATTTTCAGGCGTGAACCACGCCAGTCGAGAGAGTTGATAAGTCGTTTATTTAGAACAAAAATGGATAATATGTTGAAATATTCCAGGATCCGAACGATATTCCGCCATTGTTGTCCTTATAAGGATACTGTTTTATTAATATGAAAATATTGAACGGTTTTTAAGTTATCCGAAGGATATTCAGCCATTGTTGTCCTTAAGGATACTGTTTTAAAATATTTTTTAAATTTAACGATTTTAATGGAATAGAAGGATATTCCGCCATTGTTGTCCTTAAGGATACTGGTTTATTAATATTCGATGATTTTTCTTGCGAGTATCCGTTTCCTGACCTAACAACGCTTTTTCTTCCGTTTTTTTATATGTCCACGTGACTCTCTCAATATTTTTGCCAACATATCAATAAAAAAACTGAACTCAAAACTGCACAACTTTCCTCCATGGTAGGTTTCAAGGGACAATCTGAATCGTGGTCGTGTGAACTGTCCACGACTCTCGGCTTGTTCACTTTTCTTCCCCACTCCAGGCAAGCGCCACGAACGAGAAAACGAAGGCACGCCACGCTTTCGTCTTTTTGCCCCGTGAGAACGTAGCTTTATACTTGAATATTATTTTAATGTAGGAAAGTTTCATTTTATTTTTCAAGGTTGTGTAAATGTTGTAAAATATCATTTTTTTTTTTTTTTTTTTTTTTTAAACACCTATAGTTAGAATATTCTTCGATTCCAATCGCCCGTTAATTTAATGCCGAATATGATAGATAATTTACATTCATTTTTATCAACTTATAATTCTATATTTTAAGTAATTTTATTTGTTTTGTTTTTTTACAAGAACTACTTGTTATAATATCAAACTTTTCCTAAAAGAAAACAGTTATTTAAAGAAATTAAATAATATTAAAATAGTTTTTTAAAATGCATTGTAAATACAATTTTTACGTGCAATTATAGTAGACATTTTATTCCACCGCTATTAAAGGGAGCACCACCAGTGGTCTTAAAATAAGTCGTATATTTCCTCCTTGAAATTCTGAGTTGTATAAAGTTAATAGTTATGTCCCTATGATGGAGAAAAGTCTCACCACCTTGCACTAAAATGGTAAGGTTTTATCGCTCCCTACGATAACTGGCGGTGCAAAGATATTTCACAAAATCAACTAGAAAGGTCCAAGTAGAGGGATTAACAATTTGTGCAAGGTATTTTAAAGATATGATGGATTTTTCAATATTTTAGAGATCATTCAAATTTTTTCTCAAACATTTAGTAATTCATTCGATTTTACTTCAATCTAATAAATTTGACTGGTCCCTAAAAAATTAATTACTGAATAACAAGGAATCTACTTTCAAAACACAACCACTCCTTTAAATATTATAATGAAATTCTCTCAGTAATTGATTTTTATATTATTACTTTATATTTAAATATAATAATTCGCTTTACCTCTCTTTTCATTTATATGATACATAATATGATATATGAACATTTAGCTTCCATCTGTTATTAATAAATTTTTTATGGAAAATATTTATTTTAAATTTCAGCAGTACTACCGATGGTTAGTTGTTATTTGCATGTTATTGTATGAATTGTTCCGCACAGTTCACTTATTAAAATTAAATATAAAATCTAGACTTTAAAATGACTCTTTTTAGAGACTTGACGGATGAGAAACAATAATATAACCGAATAATCATTTTATACAAAAAAAATTATAAACATTTTATATGCAATTATTACACTTAGTTATAAAAATAATAAATTAATCATTAATTAATTATTAACTTGATAGTTGCATTTGTTTTTAATTTAAAAAAACAACGCACTGCGGCTTTCCAGCCAATGAGTATTTTACATATCAGTGAAAGTTGTATTTTGTGTACATCATGCTTGTTTACGCAGAGTTTGCCAAAATTAAATCATAGCTAAAGTTTAATTATAGCTTTTTGGTAACTAATTTCCTGGAATCAATCATCTAATCTGATTATTATTGGTTCATTCAGTCAAATAATCATTAGTTCACTAGAAATGACTGAATGATTTATATATTATTAAATATAATGATTGATTCCTGTGTTTGAATTTTGCCCAACTCTGTGTGCTCATCACACATGCATGTTGATACATCTCGCTACTATAATAGTATACACTTATCAATATGAAATAATAGGAATAGTTCCATTTTTCTTACTGTCAATATTTTTCTTTAAAGATATAAAATTAATGCCGTTTGATTATATAATATTTAAAAAACAAATATTTTTATTTATAATTATCGTAAAATTCTATTACTAATATTATAATAATATTACTATTATTATCGGGGTGGGGGAGGGATTTGCGAAACAATAATTTAGTTTATTTTTACTATTTGAGAATGCTCCATCTTCAGGCAATGAAAAAGATTAACATTGCTCAGTTGTGGGTCAGTAAGGACATGCACAAATGACTAAGTGAAAGAAATCACAGTTATCCTGAAGATGGAGCAATGTACTCCGAAACATGCCACGATAATTAAAGATTAATATGAGTTATGCCTTTAAAAGAAATTAAAATTAAATCGCCTTCAATAAAATTGATTTATTATTTACACATATTCACACTGAAGTTTAGAATTGCCCTGTCAGCTTCCTTCCCCACCATTCGAGGGATTATGCATACTCTAGGAAAGTGATTCTAAATTTGTTTGCTCTGCGAAATGTGTAATTTTCATTTATTTCCTTTTTTTTTTTTTTTTTTTTTTTTTTTTTTTTTTTTTTTTTTTTTTCTTTTTTTTTTCATTATTTATTTTATTTTACTGTTATTACTTTTTTGGGGAGGCGCGGTAGCTCAGTGAGTAAGGCGCTTAACTTCCATGCTCCCGGGGCCCCCTTAATTGGGGAAAAGTCTGACGGTTAAGCGTGGATTCTTGCCAAATCTCCTCCTTTCACAACCGTTGACCCAGTAAAAGTACATCCTTACCTTATTACTGCACCCAAGACACTTCATGGGTTGTAGAGCTAGAGAAATTTTATTAATACTTTATTTTTATTAGTATTATTTTATTTATCCACTAGGTAATTTGTTAATATCTTTTTGTATCATTATTAAAACTTATTTTCTTATATATAAGGAAAAAAAAATGATTCTTTACCATAAATAAATGTATGTTTTATTCTTAAAAATTGTATATAACATGTTATCATTGCCAAATATTTTAACTTATGCTTCTGTCTAAAGAACAAAACCTCCCACAATCTGATTGGAATCCTCGTTTAAAAAGACTTTAGCCAAAATAAGTCTTTACTTTAATAACTGAATTAAAATAGGACACTAGGAAATCTAACAGTAATTTAACTTTCCATAAATTTTTGTTGATTTTTTAAATTAGGTATACAATATATTTATAAAACTCTCATACAATATGTATTATATATATATATATATATATATATATATATATATATATATATATATATATATATATATTTATAAAACTCTCATGTACCAAATCCAATTGTCCAGTGTTTCCGACTCATTCTTTAGACAAAAACAAAACAAATAAAAAACAGAACAAGAAGGCAGCTACTAGAGGTGGGAGTGGAGTCCCAGCCGCTTTTAGTGACTTGAAAGCCTTATCTGAGATAGGTCCTGGAAGATAGCTGCCTCCAGCCATGGTTCTTAGAAACCCGTGGTATCGCTAAACCATGGCTCCCGTCTCCATAAAACACTCAACTTCTACTCCCTTAGGGGGCCGATATAAGCGGAGTATTCTTTTAACAGGACAGATCTGCAATTGAGAGATAAAAGTTTCTTATGCGTTAGATTTTTCATTTTGCTTACGATATTGGTCAGAAATGATTATTAAAAATATAAAATGAAAATTAAATTGAATTAAAATAATCCGTTTCCGACTACTCCTGCAGAGTTCAAAGCTACGGATAAATTACAAAAGATTTATTTACATGACATTAATTATACCCATTTGGATACTTTAGGGCTCTACTGAATTCTTCCATTTCCGCATTTAATTGTTCCCTTTCAAAATCCTTCAAAAAATCCTCAACGCTCCTTACTTTGTCACCAATAAACTTATACATAATAATCTTAAAGTTCCATATGTTGCTGATTTAGCAAAAACCAGATACGCATCCTTTCATAATAAACTCTAAACCAAAATCTTCGGCAAATACTGACAGGGTGTCTACTAGTCAGGAAAAATTCGGGAATAAGTCGGGAATTTACAGAAAATTTGCGAAAGTCGGGAAAAAGTCTTTGTTAATGCTATAATTTTCAGAATTTTTTTCAGTTTTTGCTCAATATGTCAGTTAAGGAAGCGTCTGATAGGTGTAGTCACTCTACATACTTTTAAAGTAAACTAGATTTGCTACAATTTAAGTGGGTTCTGGGGGAAAATACTGTTTTGTCTTTTTATGTTTTATTTATCAAACAATCAAAATTTATTCATTTTTGTTATTGTTAAATAATTTATTGATGAAAAAGAAAAAGATAGCATAATTACGATAGGGAATTACGTTATCATCGAACATTGTTTTATATTCCTACATACTAGCTTCAACAAACATTATATTTATATATATATATATATATATATATATATATATATATATATATATATATGTCGTATATCTCAGGTTATCGCATGGGGGAGAGGGGAAAGGGTTGAAAATTGTAAGTTCACAGCTGTTTGATCAAATAATTCGGAATCCGTTATTTATGGTACATTTTGTGTTCGTTATATTATTAAAACCAATCGTCTGATAGGTGTATCACATTTGGAAAAAAAATTGATCCTATGGATTTTTTATCTCAAATCAATAGTTTTAAAGCTGTAGGGGAGGAAAAGATTGAAGAGATTGGCTAACTTGCGGTGAGTCACACTACTCCGCGAAAACACGTTTTCCTGTATTTTTTATTTTTTACTCCAACTCCGAAACTGTTTGTCCAATTTAAAATTAATTTTTTTCGTTTAAACGCTGGTTAAATTTACTATCCGATCTATATATGAAATTTTGATCAAGTTCCGTAAAACACCCATTTCTCGTAAATAGTTTTGGAGTTATAGCAAGAAATATACTGAAAAAAAAAGTGGATTTCACAAGAGTTTGGAACTCTCAGCGTGATGGCGTGAGTACATCATGGGACTTGATCAAAATTTCATAGATGAGGACTCATAGTAAATTTAACCAGCTTTCAGATGGAAAAAAAAGAATTATCTGATTGGACATATATTTTTGAAGTAGTTTTATCCGACAACCCCGTGTAACCTCGTAACTATTATCAAACCGCATGGCAATACTCGACATTGATGTGTTTCTTGAAATTTATCTAGAGTAATGTGAAATATAAAAAAAATTGTTTTTTAAAATATTTTTTAACTGTGTTATGTTAATTATGCATAGATTGATTTATTTAGATCATTATTTAAACAGCATTAAAATATCTATTGGCTAGAATTTCTAGAAATGTTTTTGAAAAAGTTGGGAATTTCTTGAAAAAGTCGGGAATATGTCGGGAATTTTGATAGCTGAAATTGGTAGACACCATGTACTGAACAAAAAAAAAGTGTTGCAACATAGTTAAATCAATTTTTTTTTGTTTTTAATTACATTTCAAATGGAACAGTAACAATTCCGTTGTATTTTATCCGATCACCCTGGCGAACCTGATATACTATACCGCATAACATATTAACCATGACCCAATTAAAAACTAACTAGTCCAGCCAATGAGTGCTGAAATGAGGGGTGTAGAGTGCATGAAATATCCGATAATTTTTGACTTCACAGCTTCGTTAGGAATAGTTAAAAGGTAAACATACTAAAAGTCCCCGCCCCTGGGGGGTGAGCAAAGGGTGGGAGAAGGGGAAAACGTCCCAATTTTGTTTTCCGATTATATCTCGAAAACGGTGAACTGTAGAAAAATATGCTACAGATCAAAATTAAAGCTCATTAAATTTCCTATAAAATTAAATTAAATCTATACGTATTCTTCGAAATTCCAACGGTTTTCGAGATATACCTTATTAAAAATCAATAATTTTAGAAATAAAACATGTTTATATCACTTTTTGTTAAACATTTGCTTCAAATACCAGAAACGAATATATGAAATTAAAGTAAATTTAATTTTCTACAATTTTGATTCTAGCGTTTTTTCTGAGAAACGATTGTGGAACGTAATAGAAGCAAAAGTTTGACAAAAAGTGAGGTGACATTTGTTTTTTCTTTTTTTTCCCGAAAATCACCGATTTTCAATAACGTATATCTCGTAAACGGTCAGAATTACGACAAATTTATATATAGTTAATTTTATAGGAATTTTAATTAACTTTCATGTTTATTTGAAATATATTTGTCTAGAGTTAACCGTTTTTGAGATATTATCGAAAAGGCAAAAAAACTGAACTTCTCCACTCCCCCCCCCACCGTTAGCTCACCCCCCAGGAACGGGGACTATAAAAATGTTTACCTTCTATATATTCCTAAGAAAGCTGTGAAGCAAAAAATTATCGCATATTCCATGCACTCTACAATGTGCTTATTGACTCGACTAAACAGGCTGAATAGAAGTCACTAACACTTTAGAATATGCATCATTGAACTGCAATATTTTATTTTTTTTATTTTTTTACATAAATGACATGAAACTTTACACATTTCTGCAACATTTACTAGACAAACGTTCAAAGCTTCCAATAAACTACAAAGGACTCATATACATGACTGTGATTAGACCTATTTGGACGTGCAAAATTGAGCTATGGGACCCCACTAAACCATCCAATTCATCTCGTACCCAATCTTTACAATCCAAAATCTTCAATGCACTTTGTCACCAATAAACTAGTCCATAAAGATATTAAGGTTCCATATGTTGCTGATTTAGCCCAAACCAGATATATTTAATTTCATAGTAACCTCCATAACTACTCAAATTCCCTATAATTTCACAAGTTGCTTCCCAAACTATTTCCGATAATCCTCCGAGGCGTCTGAAAAGAAGATGGTCCAGAGACCTACTGTTGAATTTTTATTGAACTGATGATTAGTTCTTTTCAGGTTTTGACATGTTATTGTAATAGTTATCAACTAATTTACTTGATGTATATATTGTGTACTGTTGTAAATTTCAATTAATTGATATATAAAAAAAATTCTTACATTTAAAAAATTACATAATTTTTAGTATTAATATGATGTTTCTATGAATAATAAGACCTATGAATAATATACATATTGTTATTATCATGGTTATAATCATAGATTATAATCATCCAGTGTGACATAGATACATGCTCTATAACATAGCATAGATGTACTGTTTCCTCAGTTGTTCTTAGCTATTCCACCACTATTGAAGACGAATGGATCCTCGACCTGGAGATAGGCTAGTTGATTCGCTATCACTTACATATATTCAGAGCTAACTGCCTCAAGACGATAAGGGATACCGTGCACGTACTCTCTGCTATTACTGGCTCGCAGCTCAACGTTCCAATAGATGCTATCACAGTTAAGCCTTTTATATATTCTATCCTACTCTGTATAGCCGATAGTTTGCCTAAGTACTAGGGCAATTATAGGAATAACTTACCATCTTATAGCCTTATCTGGTTTTACATTTTTCAACTTAGAAATTAAGTTTTAATCGAATCCTGAAAATCTCAAAGGAATTATTGTGAATCCCTCTCTATGCTTAAGAGTCTACTAAATCGTAGTTTAATTAAGTTTGAGACTGGTTTCATTTATATAAAACCATATATTAATATGTAGACCTATTAAGTAACTAAACCTCAGTCAAGAGCGTAAAGTGCTAATAATTCATATGTTTAGAGCACCGAAAATAATGTATGTTCTGAATTTGTTTAAATGATTATGTTAAGGCGATATTAAGTATTGTTTATTTTCAATTGAAAAGCGAAGACTTGTGTTTATATCTATTATTACATTGTTTATTTCGTTAAATACGTCTCCAGTTATCTATTTATGTATATATGGCTCCATTTATCATTATCAGCGTTAAGTTTTATTTCAATAGTGTTTCCGTCCACTGGGTTTTTTTTACACCAGTGACGCAGCTGAGAGAGAAGAGCTGGGATCTCTCTGTACCTGGCTTGTCCCTTCACAAGTGGAGGGACGGGTCTGGTGGAGGGATCTCTAGGATGAGTGTAAATTATAAATAGAGTATAATTGTATTTTTACCTTTGTTTTATCTTTTTTAAATTTTTTTTTTTATATTTCATTTTTTTGTATATAGTACATTTTATATTGTTTATGTATAGGCTAGTTCTTTTCTTTTCTCTTTTTCTTTTTCTTACATTCATTATTTACTTTATTTACCTTTTGTACCCACGGACTTAGCCATTTTCTAATACGCCTGTCTGGTCTAGTCTTCCCCAGGGAGCACACCAATTGTCTATCGCTGTTGTCTCCAAGCTCCTGGCACATGTGTAAAGTTTCAGTTTTGTTTTCTTTATCAGTCAAGTGACTTGAGCGTTCGAAATTTGGTCCAAGGTCAGTCGTCAAACATTTCAACACATTAAATGTTCAGTAAAGCGGTACAAGGAGGTATTTCAGCTTTCCACATCTCCACAAAGAGAAAATCTCGTTTCCTTGTCGAGATTTCGCGGCGTCAGTGATCTCGTCGCCAAATTTACCAATAGAAGACACGAAGTCTGGTAAGTGGAATTTCATCTTGTGCCGCAAACCAGCTTAAAGTTTTATCTTATTTTTTTTATATACAGTCCACATTTGCTTATCATCATTTTATTTATTGTTTAATCAAGCTATCAGAAAATCCCCAAAAGATTATTTTTCTTCCTTTCTTTGTTATTTTGTATATAACAAATAAAATGTATGGAACCCTGTTTCAATAAAAGCTTTATAAAGTAAAAGAAAATTCTCTTGGGCTACACCTGAATCCATGTTTTAAATTTGTGTGATTGATTGTTATTTTATGTAGTCCTCAAAGGTTAATAGATTAGAGTCTGCGTCAAGTAAATGTTGAAGTATTCGAAATCAGCGAAACAGTTTCTTGCCGTTTCATTTGTCTGCGTGGATTTCAATTAATAACTCTATCCAACAAGAATTTTTCGAATTTCATTAAAAGGTACTGTGGGATAGAAAGTGTTAGGACTACGACAAAGGTTATTGGATATTTCAAAATATTGATTTGGATTTATTTTGATTTCCCTAATTTGAAATGATTTTTGGAGGTATTTGATATGTGGTTGAAGTGATTGAGGTGCAATTACTGGGTCGTTATTAACTGGTTTCACAAAAGTATTTAAAATTTTTTTTTTATTCGTTTCGGTCTTTTTTTGGAACACGATATTTCAACTGTTGGTGTTTTACATTCGCCCATTATTCCCGCTTTCTCTTTTTGGGTTTTGGTTGAAAACTTTTTTTTCCTAGTTTCCTCTTCAAAGGATCACGTTTTATGATGTCTTCGTGTGAGATACCCAGTTAATGTAAGTCTTTTTCCACTTCTGTAAAGCAGCTTGGTTTTCTTTCCGTGAAAATACGCGAAGATGCGATTGGACAATCTACCAGGTTTCATTCCTCTCAAGATTATGTTATGATTTTTTTCTGCAAGACTTGTCCACACAACTTCTATATTGGTAGTGTAGTACTGTATAACTAATTATAAGTATACACAAATGTATTCTATGTATACGTAGAGAGGACGGTGCTATGATAGGTTGGAATTTCTGTGTATTCATTTAATGAAGAATGAGACAACGTATATTACCTTGCGGAACATCGTTAGACTGGGTCTCCTTTCTGCGAGATGGGAACGGAATATATGAAAATATGTTCTGAAATTTGGTAAAAATTCATAATTTAGATTGAAAAATATGTGCGCGCGTTTATATTATATATGTCTAAATATATAGGCTGAGGTACTATTTATTGTTTATAACCATGACATGTCTGACTAAATCTTAAGCTTATCTCCAAGTTTTGTCCAATTTAGTGATATGAATTTGTGAAATGGTTTTTATTATATTTGTGGATTCTTTTTCATTTAGCTCTTCATTATTTTTAAATAATTGAATTAATTACTTAAATTCTAAATGGTGTATATTTTATTTTAAAAAATAACGAATATGGTCATCCTGTACTTCCATAAAGATTATATTGTTCCAAATCTGATGTATATGTCTCGTCTAATATCTCTTTGACATTTTCTTATCCTCTGGATCTACGACTCTCTTATAGTTAAGAAGCCTTATCAATTATCAATATATATATATATATATATATGTATATATATATATATATATATATATATATTTATATATATATTGATAAAACTGTGGTGGCATCGTTTTATTGAGGATTGTTGTCATTTTTCAGCATACGAACAGATTGGTGTTTAATTATATTTTACGAAAATTATCTGAAAAAGCACGTACTTAACTTTAAACTGTAATCTGTCAAATAAATTTCTGCAACGAATAAAGAATTTTTTTTTTTTCAGTAAAATAGGTTCATTTTTTTTTCACAATTCTTCTCATGCCTAAATAACTCATGGATTGATTGTAAAAAAAGATTTCCTGAACGAATTTCAATTCGAAATCATTGTCCCGTTTCTCTAGCCGTAGTAATATTTTCAATTGAAAACGACTTGATTTGAATAAAAGAAAAAAAAAAAAAAAAAAAGGTTCGTTCCGCGGAACTTTTCTTCGTTCTTTCTTTTTGCCTCGAGGAAACTCAAGGTAATTGGCCAATCAATGTAGATTAAGGACCAATTAGTTCTCGTTTTAAGGTCAATTGTGCATTCATGAGAGATCTAAGGTACGGGGGGTGAAAGGGTTCTAGGTTTTAGTCAAATGTCGGGTCACTAATCCAGTTCCTTCCCTTCTAAATTAAACATTGGACTTTGAATACTTTTACAAACCTAACCCTCTTTCCAGAAGACGAGAACTTGGAAATTTGATTAGGGTAATTATGTCACAGGAACTTGTCCGTGTCAGTCACCTTTTATTAAAAGTCCATTTGACCACTTTTGGGCTCGTGACACCGCTTTTTCCAAGTACATCATTGGATCTCCGTGAACCCTCGGAAAGAAAAACTTTTCACAATAACATTTTAATGAAGCAATAATTTTCTCTTTATTAGTTCAATTGACTCATCGATAAAGTATTATCAACACCTTTGTTTTATTATCTACTTACTGTCAACCTATAACTCGTGAGGTGTTGTGAACAGCTTTAAAATTGTTGTAACTAAAATAATTTTGTTTAGCTTTTATTTTTTATTTGAAAGAGAAAAAAAAAATTCAAGTTATTGTTGATTTTAAATCTATCCTATAAAGGGATATGTTTATATGCTAATTTTCGTTTGTGATCACTAACCGCGAAAACAATTAAACCGATTAGTACTAAATTTTACCCAAATCATCTCCATAGTTCCAGGAAGGATAAGCAACAATAAAATCTACTGATTTTTAATTAATTTGTTATTAGAAAAGTGATAATATGTGGATAACAATGAAATTTGAAAATTGACCGATAGGTGGTGATCGCCATTCGACATGAGAAGTAGCAAAGGTGCGGTGTTATACAGAGCTAGAAATTGATAATAGCATTTACTAATAATTCAATTAAATTTAAAGAAGATTTAAATATGTGGTGTGACATATTATTTATTTATTTAATCGGTGCGACAGTCCTTAGGCAGGACCAGGACCTCCTCAACGAGCCTCCTTCAACCTTCTCGATCCGCTGCCTTGCGGCGCCATCCTCTAATACCTGCCTGACGGAGGTCTTCTTCCACGTCGTCTAACCATCTCATTCGTGGTCCCCCTCGAGTTCTTAAACCTTCTGGCTTTTCTTTTAGCAGTTTTCTAGGAAATCTGTCTGTAGGCATCCTTTCCACGTGTCCTAGCCACCTTAATCTCGCTTTTTTTATTTGGGCTACTATATCTTGCTCACCAAACAATGCCATTAATTCATCATTTTTTCTTATTCTCCATTCACCATTTAGATATTTTGGGCCAAATATCTTCCTGAATATTTTTCTCTCCCAAACTCGGAGTAGCGCTTCACTTCTTTTTGTCAGCACCCATGTCTCGATTGCTTATGTAACAACGGGTCTGATAATAGTTTTATATGCTGTTATTTTAGCCTTATGCGATAAATCTTTGAACCTAAGAGCTTCTTGAACGCCGAAGAGGCTTCTGTAGCCTGCCACTATTCGTCCTTTGATTTCCGCGATAACAGCATTATTATTTGTTACTAGCGACCCTAAGTATTTAAATTGTTCACACGTTGGAAAACTGTACTCCCTTAACTGTATTTGTTCAACTTGAGACTGGGTTCGCGACGTTAACATATATTTAGTCTTCGCTTCGTTTATTTGCAAACCGCGTTTTTTACAAGCTACTTTCAGCTCTTGAAAAACTCCTCCAAGGGCCGCTTTAGTCCTCGCTGTGATAAGTACGTCATCCACGTGCGTGGTGCGACATAGGAGATCATTAATTATGTGAAGTTTGAAAGTCGACCGATAACTGGTTAGCACCATTTCGCAATGAGTTTACAATAGTAATGTTGTATTCATTGGCCTTTAGCTGTAAGCAGTGATAATGCTGTCTATTATCCGCAAGAGTTTCTTAATGGTCTCTGTCCTTCTGAATTAGCAACTCAGAAATTAAAATTGGATCCAATAAAAATTGGATGTCGAATTATGCTTTGACGTAATTATCTATAGTTATCTAATAAATGATACTTTATCTTTATTCATCAATAAATTTTAGTTACACTAATTTATTGATAATACAATTAATAATTTTATTCATTAAATATTAAATTTTAGCATGGATAAAAAGTATCTATAAGCCGCGTTGAGGGACGCTAGTTATTAATATTCTAATTTGGTATTGGCATTTTTTTTTATTGTATAAATAGGCATAACCCTCTTACAAAATTGATATACAAAATATTGATTACAAAATATTATACTTCATTTTTTTTACGATAATATTGTGAGGTTGTAAGAAAAACGAACTTTTTTTTTAAAAATAATTTTGTTGTTTTTTTCATGTAATAATTAATAAATAATATAAATAATTTATTTGTATATTTAAAACTGTAACTGAAAATACATTTTTAAATCAATGGTTACACTATCGATCTAAAATGACACAAGCTGAAAGTGTTAACGAATTATATATTGTAAACATTTTTTAAATATATCACATCATTTTAAACCATTATTTTTTTCTTTTGTTAATTGAGTATTTTTTGTCTGTTTCAGGTACGTAATTCATTTGTGCCACGTCTATAAAATATACGTCCACCTTTGTAAGATATTATTGTAAGTAAAAATATTTAAATTTAATCTTTATATTAAATTACATAAAGTAAACAATATTGATAAATTTATAAGATAATATTATTGAACTAGGTTGAATACAGTCCTTCAAATTATAATATTCATATTTTCTGAAAATATATTTTTTTCGACAGGGTTAAAAAATATTCTCTAAATAACAAGGAAGGTTACGAGAAATAGATTTTTACGAAGTCTTTATTCTATACAAAAACTTTTCTAGATCGAATCAAAATTAAAAAAAAAAAAAGTTGCTATATTTATATATTTTATAAAATTGCTCTGAATTTACTTTTTTCTTTACATATTATAAACAATCACATTTACATATCATATATTTCTTCAACAATGTGAAAATTTATACTTTCGACTTTATGGAACAATGGTGGGTAAAATGGAGACATTTCAAAACGTTTTGAACGTTGAACGCCCTAGAAAAAATTTTAAATTAACCGAGGTGTTAATGTGTAGAGAAAAAAAAACTTTGGGTATAAGTAGTAGATTGGATGAAATAAATCTAAAATTCGTTCCTGTTCAGAAAAACGTAAAGAGTGGGTCCTTGAGAAAAAGAAAAAAAAAAATTCGAAGAACGAAAAATTACTCTGGAAACCGGAGTATGCTAATTTTGTATAATTAACTCTGAGATGAGATCTTTTGTTTCTTTTCGAGTAACCTTCTATAATGGGGCTAGTTATTTAAAGTAATTGAGGCCGGGCAGTTTTCTTGTTCTGCGGTGGAGGTTTGGCAAATGAAAACTGAACCAGGGAATTCCTAAGGAAAAAAAAAAGAAATTGCAGTTTATTTTTGGCTTAGACAATTTAA
This sequence comes from Euschistus heros, assembly GCA_003667255.2. Lineage (NCBI taxonomy): Eukaryota > Metazoa > Arthropoda > Insecta > Hemiptera > Pentatomidae > Euschistus > Euschistus heros. The sequence goes on along the minus strand of RCWM02000623.1, from coordinate 392,430 downwards.
CATTTTTAGGAGATCAATAGATAATATCGGTAACGCATTTCTACTAGGAAATTCATTGAATAAAATAAAAGTTTTTTTTTAAAATTTTAAATTGACAATCAGGTCCAATACGATTCCTAGAAAGGGTTCGCCTCACCTGGGCTATTTAGTGAGAAAACATTCAAAAAATTAATTTTTGTAGGAAAATTATTATTATAGGAGGTTGTTATGAAAGTCCTTGTTCATGCGTATAGCTTTATTTCAGATTACATTATTCAATATTTTTTTTTTTTTTTAAATCAATCATTTATTGAGGAATTATTACAATCTGCCACAAATGTGGGCAATAAGTAATATTGATGACTTCATGATTACATTCATACAATATGTACAATAAGATAAGAAAGAAAAAAAAAGAAAAATATAAAAATATAAAATGAAAAAAAAAATAAATAAATATATAAAATAAAAAATAAAAAAATAAAATTAAATAGAACAATAAAGAGCTATGCTGATATATATAAACAATATGCAATATAGAATAAACATACATGTGAAATATATGAATATAAAAAAAATAAAAAAATATTTACACATAAGACAAAATAATAATAATAAAATAAAATGAAAATAAATTGAATAAAAGTAAAACTAAAAATAAAGCTAAATTAAATTAAAAGTTAAAACTACATTCATACTTTATTTACAATACACACTCATCCTAGGGATCTCCCAACCGACCCTGCCTCTCCACTCATGGAAGGACAGGCCCGGCGCAGAGAGGTCCCAGCCCTTCTCTCTCAGCTGCGTCACTGGAGTTAAAGAAAACCCAGTGGAGGCTGAGTGAGAGCGCAATGTTATTCAATATTACTCTTCAAAGTAATATAATAAAGGTATATTGGACTTCTCATAATAAGGTGAAACGAAACAACAGAGTAGAAAATGTAAATAAAAACTAAACAAAGAAAAATAGTCATTATAAGAATAAATATTGTACAGAAGATTAAAATGACACACAGTAAAGGATAAAAATAAATAATTTTTATGAAGTGGATTCAGAAAATATGATAATGAAAAACAAAAAATAGAAAATGAAAATCATCTAATTAGGATTAATGAATTAATTGCGACTTCATCGGGATTATTTTATTAGAAAACTAGTTCATCTTCAGTTCTTAGGAGGTCTAACAGATATCTCTTGAGATTTGAAGATGAAGGGTTAGCATTAGAAACTATTTTTCTAATAAAATAATCTCAATAGAAGTGGCAATTAGTTCATCAATCCTAATTGTATTGATCCTTCTATACCATCATGAGTACACTATTATTAAAAAAAAATGCATTATAGGCTAGTGTTTTATGTCTGTTGTGTTAAAATGACATCACTGTGAAGCTTCCATGTGGTTAGAGAGCGTCAGTTTGGAAAGAGAAGGTGGTGAAAGAGTTCTTTGAATATTCCGAGGAAAGAGGAAGGAAAGAGCTCCAGAGAGTAGAGGAGTGTGCGAGAAAGGATCGTTGGAATGTAGAATTTCTAAAGGAAGGAGTGTAGAGATTAGATTGAGGACTTGAGTTGTAGGATACTGTAAATAAAGGAAGGGTTGCTGTTCACTTATAAGAGGTATGTACCAAGGAAATGTATACATATGTGTTATATGCATATACATCTATAAATATGTCTATATATCTATGTATCATCTATTTGTGTATCATACTAGCATAGCCCGTCGCGGCTTCGCCCGCCCTCATAAATAATGAACTTAGATTATTTTAACGAAACATTGAATTTCATTTGTTTATCGGTAATATTTTTATATTGAAGTACGGTCTATATCCAACCGTACCTTTTTAATCTCATTCGAATGATGCTCGCCATCTATCGGTTGATTACCAAACTTCACTGCGCTCCACATATATAGGGCATTTTTTATGGAAATATTATTGAAAATCTTTAAATTTTATTATTTCTAAACCTTAACTATGAAGTTGATGGGGTTAAAAATTGGTTCAGATTGGTTCAGTAGTTTTCGCGGTTAATGATCACAAACGAAAAATTGTTTTGTTTTTTTGTTTGTTTTTTTAATACATTTATTGAAATTTACAACTGTACAGAATATATGCATCAAGTAAATTTATTGACAACGATTATAATAACATGTTAAAACTTGAAAAGAACTACTCATCAGTAGCACTTCATTATAAATTCTTCACTAGAAGGTCTCTAGGCCATCTTCGTTTCAGACGCCTCGGAGGATTATCAGGAATGGATTGGGAAGCAAGTTGAGAAACTAACGGATTTGAGTGATTATGGAGCTTACTATGAAAGGATAGGTATCTGGTGTGGACTAAATCAGCAACATATGGAACATTAAGATCTTTATGGATAAGTTTATTGGTGACAAAGTAATGAGCATTGAGGATTTTACGAAGGATTTTGAATTATAAGGATTGAATACGAGATGAATTGGATGGTTTAGTGGAGCCCCAAAGCTCAACTCCGTAGTCCAAATAGATCTAATCACAGTCATGTATATGAGTTTTGTAATTAATTGGGAGCTTTGAACGTTTGTCTAGTAAATGTTGAAGTAGTCTGTAATGACGGGCAGTTTCTTGTCGTTTTAGTCTTAGCTTGTTTATTTATAAAATAGTATAGATGTTTCCAATATTCATTTGTTAAGTAAAGTACTACAATCATCTTGGAAAAGTAACTCTTCTCGACATGGAATGACATATATCGGAGTGGCGAACACCTTTGAGTTGAGCGCTTGGCAGGTACAATAAGGGACCTCTGAGGTTTAGCTTCAAGTGTTAATCTCCGCAGGTGTGTTAATGATCAAAAGGCAATCTAATCCTCGCTAACTCATAGCTCATACCAAGATGTGTATTGAGGAAGGAGCGTCCTGTTTGTAGCAAAGGGCTCCTCTGATTAGACATTTCCAATTTAGCTCCTGCGGAGATCAGACAATATCGCCTCCTAATTATCTCCTATGACACTCTAGAAGCAAACGTTCTATTTTGGGAGCTCTCGGTGGCACAACATGCTCACCCTCTTTGATAAAATTTTAAAGGATTCATCGGTAAAATATTGTTGCAATGCCACAACTTGTCCTTGCTTTAAGTGAAAATAAGCTAAGCACAAACTGATCCGTTTAGGAATTTGATAAGGCACACCTAAATAAGTGTAGAGCACGAATTTTTGATAATTCTTTCGTAGAAGCTAAAACCGGGGAGGAAAAAAAATTCCGCCTGTAAAAGTGTTTATAGTGGTGGCCGCCCCGGATTATTTCACAAGAGAGGGGACGTTTTGAGTTGTAACTCACAGATTTGAATGTCTATTTTCGTGTGGGTAGTAGGGACCTATAATAGTACAAAACTAGAGTTATAGCCGCCAATGAGCATTAGGAACCGAAACAAAATGTATAAAAATCACGTTTTATTTTTTTTTCTCAGTTCTCAGTCAAGATAGAGGAATGATTCTTTCACGTTTAATTGCATTTATGTACGCTGTTTGAGATAACAATACTTGCGTTATTTTCAAGACACTATCCGGCGTTAGGGTGCACAAAAAATGACAACATTCCAAGGAAATCCGCTGTAAATCATTGGAAAATGTTTTTCATGAACAACTGACCTCAAATCTCCATTTAACGCACCATAAAACCTTTATATGTGAACTTTTATTAAAATAAAAAAATATTGATTTTTTACCCCTTTCGAGGAGGGGGGGGGGGGGGGGTATATTGAGATATAAGGGTTTTATGGTGCATAAATGCAGATGTGAGATCAGTTTTTCGTTAAAAAAAAATTTTCCAATGATTTTCAGCTGATTTCCTTGGAATTTTGTCATTTTTAGAGGGGTTTTGAGCACCCTAAAGTCGGGTAATATCTTGAGCATAACGAAAGTACTTTTATTTTAAATAACATTCATAACTGCAATTTAATGCGAAATAATCATTCCTCTACATTTACTGAGAGCTGAGAAACAAAATAAAACGTGATTTTTGTTGTTTTTTTCTCGGCTCCTAATGCTCATTGGCGGCTATAACTCTAGTTTTGTACTATCATAGGACCCTACTACCCTCAGAAAAATCGACATTTGAATCTGTAAAATACAACTCAAAACGTCCCCTTATCAGTTTAGATCAAGAATGAAAATTTCAGACGAGAGAACGAAAAAATTATCTCAGTATAGATGGAGGATCAATGCAAGGATTCATTGTGCTTGTTTTTCCAATAAGTTTATATTTACATAAGTAAATATATTCTATGAACCACATTAGTTATCATAACCAGTTCTTACTGGTAATTTTGATATTACGTGCAAATACTAAATAAATACAAGAACCACTACACTGTGTTGGACTAAAATTTTATTTGTTGATGAGTCTCACTAAAATGATATTAATAATAAAATTATTACTATTATTACAATTATTAATAATAATGTTAATATTAATTCACTTTAGACTTCAGTGTGACCTTAAAGGGGAATTGTAATACATTAATACAATATATTCATGTACATTTGAGGAAAGTTAATACAATCACATGTAAAGAACTACTTACTAGTAGCACTTCAATAAAAGTTCTAAGCTAGAAGGTCTCTTGGCCATCTTCTTTTCAGACGCCTTTTTGGGTTATCAGGAATTGAGTCTGAAGCAGGTTGGGAGTCTAATTGATTCGTGTGGGAGTGCAGTTTACTATGAAAGGATTGGTATCTGGTTTGGGCTAAATCAGCGACGTATGAACATTAAGCTCTTTATGGATAAGTTTGTTGGTGACAAAGTAAGGAGCATTGAAGATTTTTTTAAGGATTTTGGATTGTAAAGATTGGGTACGAGATGAATTGGTTTAGTGGGGTCCCAAAGCTCAATTCTGCACGTCCAAATAGGTCTAATCACTGTCATGTAAATGAGTACTTTGTAATTTATTGGAAGCTTTAAACGTTTGTTTAGTTAATGTTGGTTTAAATACATTAAATTTTTTTTTTTTTCTTAACCGCCGAATTCGGGTCCGGGAGTTTGGTAGTCAGGTGCCTTACACACTGAACCACTATGAATACTATAAAAAAATGAATGTACTATATTATGAACGAAATAATACTTATCTACATAACTCTTTTTGTTTAGTTAATTGAGCGATTTCTTTCCTCTTTTCTATTTAATGGTTTAGATAACTTAGTGTAAAACGAAGTTATATATAAAATAAAATAGTAATTAGTAAAAATAATATAAGTATATTAAATAATTAATTCATAAAATAAGTTTTATCACGCCAAAAACGGATTGGGATGGGAATTCAGTGGCTAACTATTGAAGGGCCAGTATTCACAAAAGCCATTCACTTCAATAACAGCTGATGTGAAAAATTATCTCTGCCAGAGAATAGACGTGTCTGCTCCACTAGCCACCCTTTCAGGAGAACATCTGTTGTTCTACATCGGGATTAGGGGATTATAAATTCAATTGTCTCAGATTAGTCTTCTCTTAATATCTTTCAGCACCCCTTCTAATAAATCACTTATGGTCCAAGGATTACCTCACCCGATGTTAGGGAACATACTTAATTATAGAACATGGATTAAATGTGAGTATTTAACTTTTTCTGTGCAATCCAAGGGATCAATAGTAAATGAATTTATTTTATTTTTACATAGTTCTTGTTTTCATTAAATAATATCTTTAGATAATTAACTGTTTACGTTTGACATATTACACAGGCCAACAAAAAAAATGTTTTTGAAAACCTGTTTTACTTTAATAACTGATTTTTATAGATTTATGTGTGCTGAATCCAAATCTGGTCTTAGTTTTTTTGTATCACCCATAGTTTTTGAGACATTTGCTTTTTTTATATAATTTAAAAAAGCATATATAACTGTTTCATGAGGCCTAACTTTATATGTAGAGGTGGTAAGAGAATGTTTCTAGGATCTACAAGGTTTTTGCCGAGAATGTTCTTCTCACCGGGTTTTAAAGACTCCCTCACAGGCCAGTTCTTTCTGCACCAATGTTGATCCCTTGCTCTACTGTCCCATTCACACAGAAAACATGGAAATTTGGTAAAACCGCCTTGCTGACCTAGAAGCATGCATGTTACTTTCAAATCACCACTTATCATCCATGTGCCGAATAGCCAATTTTATTCAACACTATTTCCTAGGTTTTCATAGCTCTCTTTCATATGTACAGAATGGCCAACAGGTATAGATGCATAAGTGTTACCATTGTGCAATAAAACAGCTAGTTTTGGAAGAATCAATAAACAGCCTCCAGTCTTCTTTTTTGTATTCAACACCGAACTCTTTGATCAGACCTGGAATGTCCGAGCAGTACACTAAATCACCTTCTTGTTCAAAAAATTTCGAAAACTGCTGCTCTCTCTTCCTATACACATATATGCTAGTTTCAACTGCCAACAAGTTCTTTTCTTTCAGTCTAGAACCAAACAATTCAGCTTTTTCTTTTGTTAACCCAAGATCCCTAACTAAGTAGTTAAGCTCAAACTGAGTAAACAGTTTAGGCTCTATATTTGCTGTAGCACATTGCGACTCTTCATCATCTTGCTCATCTATATCTATATCTGTTTCAGCAGTGCTGCCAACTCTTCCACATCCAGCACAAATTATTTTACTATTTTATTTGTAGTATATAAAAGCTGTTAAATTCTGTAATAAATAAAAAAAAATTAATATATTGATGTGCAAATGTGAAAAAATGGTAGATGATAAGTGTCATATTTGTATTTAGCACTCTAAAAAACAGATTAGTAAGGTGTTTTAAGTAAAAAAGTTTTTTCATCGTTGGCCTTTGTTATTTCTTTGTACTGATGTCTTTAGTAATTAATCCTCTTTCAAACCAAAATGTATGGTTACCGCTGTTGCATGTAGCTTGGTTATGGTACTGTTTGTACTTAGATGTCAAAGCGAAATTTTCGCCTAGTTTCGTTTTATAAATTCAAATTCCACCAGAACGGGGCTCAGTATTAATGAAGTCTGTGGTGATGGCAGTGTGGATGAGTGAAGCCATTTAACTGTTTGAAGAATGTCAGGAGGGATTTTATAGTCATGGAGAAAAGAAAGGTCGTGTAAAGATGAAGATGTTATGAGAACTTATGTCGAAGAAAACCCCGGAACAACTTTTGCAGAATTGTTTGCAAGATTTGCCACCGCAAGGAAATCGGAAAGGAAAAAATGCTCGGAACTTGGGTCATCATGCATTAACTGACCGCGGAAACACCACTGTTAACGCCAATAAATCAATCTGTGTTTATATTGGTTGTATTAATTTTCCGTTTTGAATTAGAGACAATATGTTATTGGTGAGGTGAGCGATTTAGGAGGTCGCTGCTGCGGCTGGAGGCTTTGGCTGCCGTTACCTAGCAACGGCCATATGATTGTAGGCCCAACTTGATAATTAGTTGTTTAGAGTGCAGTACAAGATGGCGATTAGTTGGCGTCATTGTTAAGACGCTGTTTCCATCGTTGATGGTTAAAATGCAGACGTGGGCCCACTAATTCTTCGACCGCTTTCGAAGACGTCCAGCGTTCACATCTTAGACATCTTATGAAAGTTCTCACACCGAGACCATCTCATCACCATCCCGTTGCGGCTGTACTAATTCACAGTCGTCCCGCTCCCTCAGCTAAGTTCTTCACCTATAATAGCATATCTTTTTATTTTATTTATTTATATTTTGTTTTGTTTAGTAATAATTGTCATAATTTTCATTAATAGGTTATTTTTAGTTTTGATTCAAAAGGTATAATAATTATTTGTTATTTAATTCATTGTTTGTAAATAGCTAATGTTTGTTTTCTTTATTGTAAAAATATATTATGTATGTTTGGTATATGGTTTCGGTTTTCTCGGATAGATACCAATATTCGGAACCTTAGTTTATTTATTTATTTCCCTTTAGTTTATTTTATTTTAGTTTTTTTGGATCCTCATTCAAAAGACCCTGTGAATTTTGCGGGGGCTCTAACAACCACCTTTGTGAAGTTTGCTCTGCATCTATTGGCCAAAAAAGAAAAAACAAACAAAAATAACGGACCTTTTCTAGACAGGATAGTCATAGTGATAAATAGTGGCTTCATAAAGGAAAATCAGCACTACATTTTCCTGGCGAAACAATGATTGCCGAAATGCTCTCAAATCGAAGCTACACGCCAGAAATTAGCATTAATGAAGCCATCATTGGTAATCGAAAAGGCTCTATTGTTATGACACAATGATCAGATCCATGTCCCACGTATGACTTTGTTAGCCACTCCTCTCGCTTACCGATTAACATTTTATCAAACACTTTTATCCATTTTAAGAGATTTGATGGAAAATGCGTTTTTATACTTTGTTAAATCATATTTTATTTTTTATGCCATTCCTTCCATGTACATATTTCCTCATCCTCCGTTCCTACCTTTCTGATAGAGTATTTAAAGTTAACCACAATTCTTCAAACTCATCCTTCTTTCCTCAGACCGCTGATATTCCTCAAGGTAGTATCCTGGGTCCCATTCTTTATACCGTTTATACAGCTGATATTCCAACTCATCCTAATTCTATCCTCACAACCTTTGCTGATGACACCAGCGTTTTATCAATGATGATCCATTTTCTGCATCCTATACACTCCAGCCACATATTACTTCCCTTGAAGAATGGTGTCATAACTGGAGAGTCAATGTAAATCCTAGCAAATCCCAACAAATAACCTATACCCTCCGTCGAAAACCTACCTCATCCTGTTCTCCTGTATCCATTAATGGTGTACCGCTAATTAATGTGGAACCAATAAGATACCTTGGATTTCATCTGGACAAGAGGCTTACGTGGAACCCTCTAACAAGATTAAAAAGACAAGAAGCTGCACGTCGATTTCGACTACTACAACACCTACTTGACAAACGTTCAAATTTCCCGATTCACTACAAAAAACTCATACTTATGACGATTATCAGAAATATTTGGACTTACGGTATAGAATTGTGGGGATCCACTAAACCATCGAATTCTTCCCGCATCCATTCACTCCAATCCAAAATCCTTCGAAAAATCGTTAATGCTCCTTACTTTGTCACAAATGAATTAATCCATAATGACCTTAATATCCCATATGTCGCCGACTTTGCACGAACCAGATACCTTTCCTTTCATAATAAACTTAATCTCATCCAAATCCGCATGTTGCACAGTTAGCTTCCCATTCCATCCCTGGTAATCTTCCGAGGTGCCTGAAAAGAAGATGGCCTCGTGATCTTCTTTTGTAAATATTCATTAGAGTACTAACAATGGGTAGTTCCTCTACAAGTTTTATTTATGTCGTTATATCTCATATATACCGCATATTTACTAGATGTGTTTTCTAATACAGTTGTAAATTTAAATTAATAAAAGAATAAAAAAAAAAAAAAAAAATTTATCCTGTTTTATTTTTCTTTTAAATATGTTTTTATATCTTATTTTTCATGGCATAATTCGTTTTAAATTGTTAATTTTTAAATGTTTTTCTAAACGTACTTATATTATTGTATTTTGTATTATATTTATTTTCTTTCTTAATTAAATCTACAGAAACTAATGGCTATATGGAATCAACTCTGAGTTTAGCTCACAGTTGATATTTTAAAACTAATTACTCCTTACATTTGGTATACTAGAGTGTTAAGCTAGACTATTTCCAAGAATTTCTCTATTGCCTTCTTATTCCGCTCTTTCAGCGTCCACCTCTTCCCAAGACCTCTATCTGTTTCTCGGATTTGCGCTATATACATTCCTCTCTCTCTTTTCTAAGTTAACTTTAAATTTTCTTTAGTGTGATATTCTTTGCCCGAAAACTTTGTACGTCCTATTGTCCTTGCTGACAAAGTATCTACCTTTACGCAGGTAGAGGGTCGGCACTTATGGTACCCCTAATTGGGTGCGTGGCCTTAATGCCTTACCGAAAGCTAAGCTGCTTTCAAGCTTCTAAAGGGTGCGGTTAACCCTTGAAACATTTAATGTATATTAATTATTTGTATTGTTTGCTATTTTCCTGTATGCCAAATAAATAACTGTTTTCTTTGTATTTTTAGTTTGAATTATTTCAGTTTTTCCTTTGCGGATGTAATTGTTTCCCAATAATAAATACATTTTGTAAGATTATATATATATATATATTGCATTTATTGACGAAACTGTTGTTATTTATTTTTATTTTAATTATATAACGCAATAATAGCTCTCTTTTCTTTTTCCCTACATTCTCATTTATTATAATTTTTTTTTTTTTTTTTTTTTTTTTTTTTTTTTTTTTTTTTTTTTTTTTTTTTTTTTAAATAAAATAAATGGATGACGTTAAGCAATTGACTAGATCAATTTTTCTTTGGGTTCTTCCTGTTCTCTCAATAAGCGAAGGCTTATTGAAATAAAGAATGAAGATTCTTAATGAGATAAAGAATGAAGATTCTTTCCGAAAAGTTGTTTACGGTCTTCTGACCACTTTGGTCTCTACGTTTTTTTTTTTGGTTGCTCTGGTACAACTTCCCATTTGTCTACTCTGTGTCTGAAGATGATTCTTTCTAAAATGTCGGTTAGTTTTATTAGTATTTTTGAGGTTCTTTCGAATTTCACCTTTCTAAGGTGTGGAATTCTTAAGTGAAGTTAAATAATCAATTGTTATTTTCCTCAGTCGATGTTCTGGTAGTTTGCTGAGATGACCAAAGAATTTCATTCGCCTTTTCCTAATATCAATTTCGATTCTTAAAAACTTTTCTGTAGCTTTAATTGTTTGTCGCCTGTAACCCTATTGGGTATGTCTTCCTCCTAGAATTTTCTTCATGATCTTTCTCTTTTCTTTTTTGATTTCTTCAAGTTGTTTCCAGTTAAGGGTTAGTGTTTCACTTGCGTAGAGGATTGTTGGTTTTATGACCGTATTGTAGTGTTGAATTTTTGTTCCTCTTAACATTGATTTTTTGATGTACAGGTTTTGTGTTAACCTTATGGCTTTTTTTCCTAGAATTGTACTTATTTGTATTATATAGCGTTCTCACTCAGCCTCCACTGTTTTTTTTTTTACACCAGTGATTAGCTGAAACATTCTGACCTGGCTTGTCCTTTCAAAAGTGGAAGAACAGGCCTGGTTGGAGGTTACCTCGGATGGGTGTGCATACATTGTAAATAAAATATGATTGTATTTCTATTATTTTTTTTTTTTATTTCACCATTTTATTTTATAATATATTTTTTTTATTTATACATTTTACTTATAGTATATTGTATATTTTCTATTATTTATGTATAGAATAATTCTTTTCTGTTCTCTTTTTTTCCTTTCTTCTTTTTAATTTATTTTTTTATTTCACTTCAAGCTATCTATATTACTTATTGTCCACATTTGTGCCAGATCGTAATAATTACTTAATGTGGTTTAAAAAAAACTTGGATTTCAATGCTGCTAATGTTTTATCCTGACAAATTTTCCTCTATAATGAACTAAGGAGGTCATAGAAGTAAATTATATACAAAACAACATGAATGAAAAATAATGATAGCACGAAAACGGTTCAGTTTATCGTAAAAATGTATATGTCCAAACGTATAGCAAATTTATTAAGCTTTAAGTCTTAATAATAGTCTTGGAAACTTTTTCTATGGAACGCACTGTTTTCAGGTTGTAAGCGTAAAACCCTTCAAGCGGCACCGACATTTAGGGGGATTTTATTTGTTCCTGTTCAGGGGACCATCCCGTACACACTTCTGAAAAAAATTATAACTAGTATTTGTAGTTCCTCAGATTTCCCATTTCTGGTCTAGATTGACTGAACTAATTATTCATGAGTGTATTCCATGTGTATACAGCTGAGTAAATTTTAATTTAATACTTTTTTTTTTGGTATGGGAACCAAAGCAATAGTAACACCTCATAGAACTGTTTTCCAATCAAAGGTTTTTATCTGCAACGGATCCTTAGGAATTCCCTTCCTTTATTTAACCACTTTACCCCGGCCAGTTCGTAGCCCCAGTCACGTCCGCTCTTTGGAAATGAAGGCAGTCTTTTGTCGGGAGCGAGCTAAATGGTTCCACCCAATCCACCTGCCCCAGGTAACTCAACATAATCCGTCAGGAAATGTGTTAGCACCTCGTTATATTGGGTAAACAATTTGGTTTATCAACATAATATGGCTATATGTTTGCCTTTGTGATTAGTCGGCCAGTTGGCAGCGGGTCGTGGAATCAATGGACTCTGAATAGTTCAACGAACTTTAGCATTGAGTTGACATGAGGCTCTTATACTGCTATAGGTTTATTCATTTTGCCTAAAAATAAAAACCCAAAATGCAATCAATTTATTAGGTGCTTCCAAATTTTGATGTAAGTCTAACGTTAAACCTGTAACAAGTAATAGATATAATAACTGGGTCATTTTCACAGATAGGGCCCATCTCAACTTTTACATTTCAGAATATTAAAAGTGGTTGTAACTTAATACAGAAATTTGTGTGTGATCAATATAATGTTTGTGGAACCTCGATATAGCGAATTCCGTGATAAATCGATGTTTTTTATTCCCCTTGAATCTGCCTATCATTTTTATATTATTTATACCTCTACATATCGAAGGATTGGTTAAGAAGACCTCGATGTATCGAATTTTCGAAGATCCCTTAGCATACACCGCACCTCAACAAAACGCAGTTTTTATCGGATCACCTCAATATATCGAAGTCGATTTGTTAAATATTAGAGTTTAGACTGATTAAAGATTCTATGAAGGATTGACTGTAATTCCCATCCTGACATCTGTTTCTTTATTTCACGGTTTAATATTATTTCAATAAAATATGTCTATATTTTCTGTATTTATCTTGGGCATTTTATTATAATTGATTTGATTTGATTTTGATTTGATTTATTTTTATTGCTTTATAAATACAATTTTTAGAGCAATGAGTTGAGAGCTGTTATACAATTTAGAATTATTTTAACAAAAATAAAATAAAATAAGAAAATTATTTACAAACTAAACAAGAGATATTAACCCAAATTTGATCTAACTATATACATGATAAATTAATGCATAAGTATACATAAAAATGAAAAAAACAAATGGCAGACTTTTAATACAAAAACAAAAAGTAAATGGAAAACTAGTAATAAGTTTAAGCAAACTATTTCTTAATTTCAGACAATATTTCATATAAAAAAATAAATTATTTAAATGTTTTTCATTATCTATTGTCAGCCATGAACATAACCAAAAGTCATCATCTTCTGCGGAACGAATTCTTCTAAAAAACCTTTTCCTGTATATCTCATAAACTGAACAATTCATTATTAAATGGTGAAGAGAATCTGGTCCTGAGTTACACATCGGGCAGGGATTTTCTGTATTAAAACTGTAGCTTTTTCTATTGTAATATATTTTGGAGACCCTGGAGCTAGCTAAACGGAGTTGTGCGATAACCACCTCCAAGAGAGCTAAGGTGTCTGTAATGGGTGTTGTAGTGAGAGTTGACTGCATGTTCAATGTCCACAGACAAATAATGACTCTCAAATTCTCAAGTTCAGGCTTGAGATATTTTCTTTAACAACATTCGCATCCTGTTTATTCCATATGTCAATTGCGCCGATTCTTTCCAATTGTAGCATTGATTGTTCTGCCCAATTAAAGGGCACGGAAGGATTTCCAATCAATTCGACAAGCCTGCCGTAACAAATCCTTGGAAATTCATCAGTTGCCATATTTAAAATTTTATTATAAACCTTTAACCTCTTTCTATCAAAGTCAGCCATAAACCACTTCAATAAATCGGACCTCGATGTATCGAAATCCTCGATAATTCAAGGTTTTCTCGTTCCTGTTGATGTTCGATAAATCGAGGTTCCACTATATTAATGAAATTTACACACGTATTCATACAGCAAGTTGTAAAAGTATTTAATTAAAAATTAAAAACCAGACCATCAAACGGTGGGGGAATGCCAACCGACGCTGGGGAAAGAAAAACTCTTAATGGGGGAAAGACAAGATTTGGGTAGGCAAATAATGCTTTTGATATTTTTTCGTGCTTTCGTTTTTATTCCTTGAAAAAATATCTATTTCAATAGAAGGAGGTCTTTGAACTGTACAAGAATAGAACATTTGAAAAAAAAATAGTTTTTATTACTTACGTTTTTATTGGTGTGAGCTTATCAGCACGTGCTCATAGACAGAAACAAATGGTAAACCCTCTCAAATTTGAAGAAAAAAAAAACACACAATGTGCGGAGTAAAGATAGTTCACCTCCGGACATACATTTTCGCTTTCCATCCTCATAATCAATGGACCCTAAAATCATACCAAACCGATTTTCCCAATATATGTACATAGGCCAGGGTTCTACAAGGAACATAAGCGCCATAAGATGATGATGATGATGATATACATATACGAATGTCATACAGAGTTTTAAGTTGGAATGTCTATTACAATGTTCCAAACGTGAATCCGAAATTGGAAAAGTCAGGTTCGGAAATGGCGGGGGAGGGTACATTTCACTGTTTGAAATAATTTTTCACGGTTAACAGCATGATTAATATTTCTGAAATATATGTTTCCTTGTTTGGGATAACGTGAAGAGTAGCAAGCATCTTTTTTTTATTATTTTAAGGTATTAATGTGAGGTCTGGAACCTCTTGGGACAGCGTTTGGTTCCTTTTGATAAAATCAGTAACACTCCGATAAAAGTTCTGGATTAAAACGTTCCGAAGCCATTTTACTATCGTCAAATTTAAAGAAAGGTTGGATAATCCCTGTTTGCTGATCAATAGATTTTGTCTATTGAAGTGTAAGTACCATTGATTGGTTTATGATGGAGCTCAAAAGATATTTTTTTTTTACCAAATACCAAAGAAATCAGGTATGACTTATTATTAAATAATTATGGTATTAAACCAAGGAGAAATTCCATGGTAGCTGCTGGAGCTACATGTAGCTATACATTCGCTTGATATAAAGCGTGTTGGGAAACCTTGAGTCATGGTTTCCGCGTGAGTTATAGCAGGGCCACATTAGGGAAATTGCGTCTCATCTTCCCTTTCAGAGGCAAATCACAAAGCCTATATTTTTTTTTTTTTTCATTTTTAGAACGTAATAAGAGATGAAAAACGGTTCTCACTATGTATCTTTTAGAGGAAAATTATAATAAATAAATCTTAAGATATATATTTGTAGATTTATGTCAAAAATCAAATTTAATGGATATAGTAGTATCCGACTGTGAAACTTCACATCTTATAATTTAGATTTTTTAATTAAAAAAAACAAGCTTTTTCATGATATATTTTAAGTAAGCGTAGCATTTTCGTTGAACTCTTAGATAGATTCTACTTCAAATGGTACACTTCTCTGCTACGGATCTTCTTCAATTCATACCTATACTATTATATAAAAAATCAAGCTATTCTTCGTTTGTGATCACTTACCACGAAAACTACTGAACCAATCTTTATCGAAATTTAACTACATCATCTTCATAGATGATGTAGTTAACCTTCAAAGTTAACCTTCAAAGAAGGTTCAGCAATAATTATAGTACAATTTATTGAGTTCCAATTGCATAGTAAATATTCTTTCTTCATCTGTATTACCACTCACACATTAAAATTAAAAATTGGAAATCCAACTATGTTTTTAACAACTAATTTATGCAATGGTACCAACTTAAAAAAAATACACCTATGCATGGAAATTTAGCGGCTATAAGCGATTGGATAAATCTCATTTATTCCTAAAACCCCAGTAATTTTGGTATAACATTAACAAATCGCAAGACCAGACGTGCAAAAACCGTGTAGCGGATTTTCGGAATGACTGTTCCTCCCTGTCAATAACATATCAAGTTTTCCAGATCTGGAAACGCTAACAATCAAATCGTTCTCAAAATATCGGGATACAAAACTTGAAATGAAGTTTATTCGGATGTCTTATGAATTTATTTTTCCTTTTTGTATGACATATATAATACTATAAATAAAGCTTTATTTGATAAATAAATAAAGCTTCAATTATATGACAGGGTAAAGCCGCGTTTTTGGGGGGGGGGGTTGGTATGTTATACATTGAAAAAGGAAATAATAAATAAATTGAGAAGAAACCAATACAATATATTTTTTTGGGAGAAGGGGTATTTTAACCAAGCTTGAAAAAGCCAGCTCTAGGCGAGAGATTTGTTGAGTTTCAACTCTTCGGTAATTTGGTCTGGCTAAAAAACCGCCAAGTGAGAGTTGTTACGGTTTTTGTAGGTTGAAAACAGTAAAATTGAAAGGGGTCAAGGATATTAAGTTCAGGATGCAGTTATTTTAACTCAGTTTAAGTTGGCTACAGCCACTCTGTGAATTCCATTCCTAACTCCATTTGCCTCCAACCTCTTTCCGGACCTTTTTAGAACATAACTCAACCGCATGGCTCATTTCTTGGGTCGCTCTTCATCGTCGTTGATTCTGGATGACTTTCTTTTGCCTGATTTCATAGTTATATTATTAGCCTAGGTGGACTACTAAAACTTCTAGTTTTTTAAAAAATAATTAAATATGAGTAGATTATCTTATAAATTTTAATACAGGGTAAACTAGACACACTATCTTAAAAATTAGCCAAAAAAAAAAAAAAAAAAAAAAAAAAAAATCATTAAATTCCTTTTAAATCCTATAACTCAACTGTAAAAGTACTTATTTTAAGAGATATCCATAGGATGTAGATAATTGATTTACACTATTTATTGTCACTATCTTGTAAAATACTTTTTAGGAATAATGTTTGGTGTGAAAATCTGGCTTAGATTACAGTATAGTAATTAAGGAAAAATCAATGCAAATTTTAACTTAATTGAACTATTTTTCTTATAATTTTAGTATGGGTATTCCCGAATATTTCTTTAAGGGTGTCAACAACTGTCTGGTTTATCGTAAAACCCTTTTCCTGTTCCAAACATAAATTTAGGAGGGATTTCACTCTACTGAGAAATTATAAAATTAGTAAGTCTCTACTAACGGGAAAAATAAATTATGACATAGCTTCAATCAGAATAGCGGTTTCGCAGAGAATGCCTTTTGTTCCTTAACAAATTCTTGGGTCTCGAAAAAATAATTCATCTGCAAAGACAACTGTTTACAAAACAGTAAAAATACCGGGTGGTCACATATGGAAGTGAGTTTGGTTTTGACTTGAGAGAATAAAGGGATACTGAGGATTTGGTGAAGAAATGTCCTTAAAATACTGGTAGTGAGAGGCTGGAAAGTAAGGCGGAAGATAGACAGGGATGGCTGGCGATTCTTCGTTACGCCAATACCTGACTGTAGCGCTCCATTTAATAATAATAATAAATTTACAGATTTATTCACATATGCCTTCAATTGAAGAGTTCCTATTTGCATTTCAGCGGAATTCGAGGAACTTATTTTGGACACTGATCGAACTGAAAAATATCATTCGGAGTATTTCACGGTATATATAGAAATATAATGCATTTATGAAGTAATAGAGTGGAATTTTGACTGCGAATCTGAGTTTCTGCCTGCCTAAGACAAAAAATATATTGTTTGTTTATTAGTTGCGGATGGATCATATGGTCAGAGTCAATAAAGTACGTTTTCCTTCATTGATTAGGGAAAAATTTATCTACCGAGCATGGCTGCACCCATAATTATGAGGCAATTTATTTATCTAACTCCAAACCAAAGACTTTTTATACGTTGTGAAACAGTCAGTAGTTAGGCTGAGATGTAAAGAAATTGCAGCCTTTGATTTTTGTTTATCACGGTAAATTTGAAAAATTTCTAACAATGCTTGTTGTGTCCAAGAAAACCGCTTGTTGAGCCTCTTTTAGCACTGGCTATTTCAAATCATCAACACCAACTTTAGTTGAAGTCGGGGTCAGCCCATTTGTCGAAATTACGATTGGTGTCACCATTGCGTTAGACGATACAATCGCTTCACTTGAGAGGTCAGTTCTTGATATTTTCGTAACTTCTTTCCGGTAGTTGAAGCTATATTGTTGTCATTAGGAATGGTGATATCAACTATCCGTGATGTTTTCTCTTTTGAGTTTATAAGCAGGATATCTGGTTTGTTATGTCGCACAGTGTGGTCCGTCAGAATGGACTCGTCCCAAAACAGCTTCAGGGGCGCATTTTGAAGTAATTTGTTGGACTTATATCTGTGCTATGGTGAGTGTCCCTCAAATAGCTTGATCTTCCGGGCTATAGTATAGTCTGATGTACAATTTTGGCCACATTATTATGCCTTTGGAGAGCTGGTCAGTACTACACACAGAATACATAAAGGAGTAGAAGCGGCATCCAAGGCTAATAGGCGAGGGAAATGTGTCACCCTAGCGCTCGGGTCATCCCCACCACACCCACCCCCTCGCACAGTGGGGCAAAACGGCCCAAAATGGGTAAAAACCTCATATTTTCTAAACGGTTCGTGCTATAAGCATGAAATTTTGAAATTATATATTTCATGAGGTGCTGAATTGAATGAATCTATAATCAGCTTCATCAGATGATTAGAAAGGGTCAAAATTTAAGAACAAAAAGTAAGAAAAAATTAATAAAGTAAATTTGGGGTATATTTATATGCTATCTAAGCTGCTGAATAAAATAAAACTATAACCAGAGCAATCTGATCATCAGCATTGAGCCATGTTTTCAGTTTAAAAATTAAAAAAAAATAAAATCAATTTAAAAAAAATCAAGTTTGTTATTATAATCTATGTTTTTTAGGTGCTAAATTGAATGAAATTTACTATATAGCTCTATTACAGACCCAAGATTCCTTGAATTAGGTTAAAATTCATTATTAGGTTATATGTATATGGAAATAAATTAAAATGTTTAATATAATTTGAAAAATGTAATAAGTTTTACAAAGTAATTTCAGTTGAATTCTATTGAATAGACTGGACAGTTATTTACAATTATCAATCTTATATTGACAAAGATTACATTCAATTGTTATATTACGTACAAAAATAAAGCTATTAACTATAAAAGTAAAGAAAAAAAATATTTCTAATAGTTCCTTTTTTCTATAACAGTAAATAAAAAGCTTCATCATTTAATGGGAACTTTTTTTTTTTTTTTTTTAATTGCGGATTTAAATTATTTAGCACTGGATCAGAAGTCACCATGATAAGATGAAAAAACATCTTCATTTGTTGCTGTTCGAGAGCACTTTCTTGAATGATGATCTCTGTGATATTTATTATAGCTCACCTTCAGTTTTAAAGCCAAGTGTGTTTTATATATTAATAAAACACATTTTTAAAAATATTTTACTAAAATGTAAAATTCTTAGAATTTAGTAAGACATTTAGATCCAAAATGATTGGAGTGGTAGAATATCCTAGCCATTGATATAAAAGAATAAAATAAATAAATGTGATAATCTTCATGAGAGAACTAAGGTATACAATAATTAGAACTCAGTGATACAAATAATAACCCCATAAATTAGTCATCCAAATTCCAAAACTTTTATTTTCAATTGATTTTGATTTTTTATTTGAAGAGCTATTTTTAAAAATTATTCTTTCTGCTATATTCTGGTACTAAGTCTCTCAAGAAGAGTTATGTGTTTTTGTATAGAAACCAAGAAATTATTTTACAATGAATAAAGAAAAGAAAAGAAATATATCTATATATATATATATATATATATATATATATCTATATATATATATATATATTAAATAAGACAAACTAATAAAAACAAATATACATATATAGTAAGCCAATTTTCACATCTTAGTTATAAAAAAAAAAATAAAAAAAAAAAAAAAGCAAAAAATTAGTTTCTGTATAGTGAAAAATAACACATAAATTCATCCCCTGAACAAATATCGCCGAAGCCGGGATTTATATTTATAACACGGTTCCTCAGATACCTGTACTTCAATTTGAATCCCTAAAGAGAGCCTAGTTGGGTGTAGCTTTTTTTGAAAGACCAAGTGAAATGAAGATAAGTTAGATTTACGAGACAGCTAACTTTGAAAATTCCTGGCAGTCAAGGTTGGGGCTACATTTACGAAATAAAAATCGTCCATAAACCAGTAAACATCAATAGTGAAGTTCAAAGGGTTATACAAGATTTTTGCTTAAAATTCAGTCTTATAAAAAATTATTTTAATAGAACTTTAAAACCGTGTTATTTTCTCAACTCCAGAAAAGGGCAACTTCAAGGACGTGTAAAGATCCTGGTAATGAAATAATCGAAAAATCAGTTCCACAACCTTATGCTACATTTATTTATGTATACAAAAAAAATGAAAAAAAAGAAAAAGAAAATCATAAGATTTTAGGGTTTTTTCCACGTTTGCCCCACTGTGCCTCCTACCAAGGTGTTCAGCTTACCTCTTTGATTTATTACTTAGTTTTTGTTCTACACATTCGCGAAACTACTGTCGTTTCTTGATAGTTGGAAATAACCATATAAATAAATCATAGCCATGAAAATCAAATTATACAATATAAGTAAATTATTTTATTCATTGCCAAACTGACATTACAACAACAACATGACTGAAATAACAACAAAAAAATTAATGGTAAGTTAAAATAACACGAACAATTATTATTGGCCACTGAAAAGAATATGCTTATTATAAGTACTTCTAATTTTTTTCATGTGAAGATCATCATTAATTTTTTTTACATGATGGAAAATTCTAGTTCGAAAGTACAAAACTCCAATCGATCTAATTAGTACTGAGTAGTGAGATTCGTCGACTAAAAAAAATGATCGCACCATGAAAAAAATTGTTTCCCGATACATTTTTTTAAACAAATGAGAGATCCAGGATTCTATTGAAGCTAACACAATTTTTCTCTTTTTCTTTAGCGCGAAAAATTCGTTCACAAAATTGGCAAATTTCGACTACGTCCTTTCCTGGCAAAACTAATCCACCGCGATTCTTCGCAGCAATCAATCCATTTATTTTTGTCAAATCCGGGTTTCCTTCAATTGCTTCTAAACAGCCTTCACATTTCAGCGTGAAGTTTAGCTTCCGAACAATGAAACCTGAAATTAGATAAACCAATTATTAGAGTTTATTATTGAGGATTTAATCTAGATTAAACGGAACCTCAGGTTTACAATAAAAGAAAAATAATAATAATGTTTTTGCTTTATTACCTGAGATGTATTCCACTATATCACGTGTCACATCCATTAAATGCCCATTTTCTATGTCGATGTAGGGAGATATCTCATCTTGAGCGTTTGCAGGAATCTGCAAATCTTCCATTCGTTCCGTCACTGTTTCCTCTTCCGTAGTTTGATCTTCTCCTCCTGCATAGATAAATAGGAGAGGAATTAGAATTGATTATATATTCTGAAAATGTATTTCATTGCATTAAGTTTACCATTTTTTTCCCACGTTCACGTATTGGTCAACCATGGTGGTCCTTGTTCCAGTCTCATTTATATATTCCATTGGACAGAACTTCTCTGTTCGTGAGTTTAAACTTAAAATGTTTATCTTGTCCAAAGGGATGGCGTTCCCACTAGTTGAAGAAGATTCATGAAGTTGCTTGTGGATGAGAATAGCTCTAAACGTGTACGTGAATTCTCTGCAGCTGGGATTATTGTTTCTGCCTCCTTTTGCTCGAATATAAGAAAATAATCTTTCAAGATGATCTTGGCTGATTTTGTAAGTTGGGAAAAACTGGAGCCACTGCTTTTCTTCGACATACATCTTGTAAAACGCTAAGGTGCTTTCTATGCTCAATAAAAACCCTTGAAACCCTAGCTTCCTTCCAGTTTCAAGAATGTTTTTTCCATTTGAAGTTTTTAGGTTTACTATATAAATTTTCACTTCACACAAAAAAGTCCTTATTTTTCCTATGTTCAATGGATTCAGCGATTGCTTGAATCCTCTTGAACGCATGTTGCGGGAATTAAGGACATCGAATAATTTGTTAAAAAGTTTAACAAAGCGAATAGTTCCCTCACAATTTTCAAACCCGTGAAATTTTCTCAACAAGCAATACTCTAAAGCGTCTCCAACGGAATCACTCAGTAGTTGAGATGCCAATTTTACTTTCATCTTTTGTTGCTGGTAAAATATATGAGATTTGGACAATTTGTTTCCAAGTTTCAGTCCTACTTCTAACTGCAAGTCATATAGTTTGTTGAAGAAATCCCACTTAATTTCTTGACCATCCGCATCTATTAGAACTTGGTAATCGTGGATCGTATTACGGACAAGCTTCAGCAAGTGACAAGGATCGAAAAATGCCAATAAGTCTGATCCTTCCACGTCAACCTTACATTTTATTGAGTTGGGATCCGAAAAAGTGAAACCCCATCTTCTTCAACATTGACACATTGTGTGCCTCGCCATCACAAGTTAAGGAAGTTATTAAGGCACCTACTCTTCGTAACTGTCGCAAGGCAATCGATACCAAGTTTTGTAGCTGTGCAGCTGTTATAGAATTTATGAAAAAATACCCCAAGGGTATTTTCCATGGACAATTTATACCAACAAGATTGAATACGATAGCTTCCCTTGCTTCAGGAGCTTCGTTACCATCAATAGCATGTCCAAAATCCACATAGCCAAAATACTTCGATCCATCCCAGTCAATCCTTTTTCTAATCGCCATACCATCGAACATTAGAGCGAACATTAAGGGATATTTCTTATCTTGCAAATGCTGTTTACATTTTTCTTCAAGTACCCTCAAGACTTCTTCACTGAAACCAGCGGATGCATTCACTGTCGCATACCACCTACCTATAGTACGTCGATGTGGCAAGCATGTATCGAAATTGTCCCGAACGAAATCGTAGGCTTTAGGAGAGAGGAAGTTCAATGTAATTGAAAACGCTTTCAGTCTCTTATCGTAAATCTTCGAAAGTTTTGTGTTATTTGATTTCGAGACTTGTCGTTTTATGAGAACTGAGGTAGTTTGTGATATGTTTCCGAGCATATCCGCGTACTCATCGGCAACTAGATCTTTTCTTTTCAGCTCAGCAATAATATTTTTCAGCTGACAGTTTCTCTTCTTCAACCTATTTGTCCGTCGTCTCAAATTTATCAATTTCTTTTTCTTTTCACTAACAATACTTTGAGTGTAGTGGAGGGTATTTTGAGCAGAGTTCAATTCAGCTGAAGTACTTTCAAGCTGTGTTTGTAATATTGTTACGTCGTTTCTAGCTTTTTCCAACATTGACTTCAATTTTTTCTTGTCAGGAGATTCCGTTATTGTTGTAGGACAACTATGTCTTTTTATCGCTCTTCTCTCCTATTTAAAAAAAAGGTATAAAAGAAACCTGTAATATGCATCTGATAAATATTAGAGCACATACGTTTACACAAATGTAAAGATTTATATACAATGTGTATAGGTTTTATTTTTTAAAGAAATTTTATTTGTTATTAAAAAATGTGTAAAGGTTTTATTTTTTAAAGAAATTTTATTTGTTATTAAAAAATGTGTAAAGGTTTTATTTTTTAAAGAAATTTTATTTTTTATTAAAAAATGTGTAAAGGTTTTATTTTTTAAAGAAATTTTATTTGTTATTAAAAAAATTAAGAAAATAAAACCTAAATATTATATAACAAAAATTCACGAACTTGTTTATCCTTTGGTCTCAAATGGTCAGGAAATCCGTCAAATACTGATGGGACTACGCCTTTTTTCAATTTTGTGAGGAAAGGAGAGGATCGGTCGAAGTCGGTTTCCTTAAAATGCTTTGAACATAAGCGACTTGTTTTTGTTGGGCTCCAATTCTCTCGTCTGACGGCATTAACCCATTTAATTCGTTCATCTTTATCCGAGGGAAAAACTAGGAACAAAAATAAAATATGATATTATTATACAATAAAAAGCATATTTAGAGTGCGCTATGCAAACACAGACTAATCAAATGAAGACAGAGGTTTGATATTGATATTTTTCTTTGTAATTATCTTTCCGTCCAATGTTTCCGGATGAATTCTTTTTTCAAGTGTATTACTAACAAATAAAGAAAAATACTTTTAATTGCCACAAAACGTTTTCAAATCATTCGGCTCATCATCAGTGTGTTTAAAGTACCCTCTTAGTAACTCCTGTCTCGTTTAGGTTATGTTT
This sequence comes from Euschistus heros, assembly GCA_003667255.2. Lineage (NCBI taxonomy): Eukaryota > Metazoa > Arthropoda > Insecta > Hemiptera > Pentatomidae > Euschistus > Euschistus heros. Next base: position 368,352 of record RCWM02000623.1, on the reverse strand, counting down.
TAATTATTAGAACTTTTACGTTAATTTTTTACTTTGTATTACTAACGTTGTGAAGTTTATTTAGTTATACACTTGAAAATAGGGAATCGTTCCAATCTGAAGAAAATAAAATTTTAAAGATGAATCTACTGTATTTCATTAGATAGCTCAGAAAAAATTAAGAACTTAGAGTTTTAAGAAAATTTTACTTACAGATGGAAAGTAATTGGAGGAATAGCATTCTTATTTTGGACTTTGGTACTGCAACCACCAAAAGCTACACAACACGGCATTTCACTAGCAACTGCAAAACCTCTTCAAAACAACCAAAACATAAACAGAGCGTGGAGAACAGTGAGGCCGTCGTGTACTGAGGGGGCGGGTGGAGTGGGGGTAGCTTGTGCCACTTTTTCCCTTGCATTGCCGCTTCTACTCCTTTACGTATTCTGTGGTACTACACATCCACCCGTGATATGCTGGATCGACTCCAATGTCGCGTTTAATGGATTGCTTTGAAAAAAATACATAACAAACATTAGAGCGTTGCTAGTATTTTCTAAGCATTTAAACGACTCTTTTGACGAGGAGTTTTATTTTTAGATAATTGATTTGTCCTGCAGGTTTTGTTGGGGAAATACAGAGAAGGTAATGTCAAACTTTGTGGAAGGTCGTCTGTGTATATAGGATTTATCTGTTACTCTGGCTAGCAAAAAAATTAGTTAACAAATATTAGTTTAAACAGTATCTACTAGCACAAAGATTGATTTATTCACTAACAACCAATTACTGATATATCTACCACTGATTGAGAAATCACCTACTCGCCTGTCAATTAAGGTTCAAAGTGACAAATGACCAACCAATTGGGACCGATAATGCTATCATTAGTAGTTAGCTACCCGCTCATGTTAGTTTTATGCTCCAATGGTTATTTCTCTCTCTCTCTCTCTCTCTCTCTCTCTCTCTCTCTCTCTCTCTCTCTCTCTCCGAGTCTCTCTCTTCTCTCTCTCAATTCTCTCTCTCTCGCTAGTCTCATTCTTTCCTCGTACTATAGTCTCCACGTATGAAACATGCTTTTAATAATACTGATGTATATATATTTAGTAATGTTTCAATAATTTTAGAAATTATGACAGAAAAATTTAATCAAAAACCATTTAATCAAGAAAAGTAAATAAAAATAAAAAACAATTAGATGGTATTTTTGCATGTCAGTGTTTATTAATAAAATGAATTTAGAGTAATATAAAAACTGGTGTTTTCCTTGTTCATTTTCATATTGGTTTTGATTTTCCTCACTCTAAATATTTGTCAAGTTTTTCCCGGGTTCCAACTAATTGTGATCCCACTGGAAAGTTTTCTCAGATTTTAATTAAAACTCTGCCTATATGCAAATCTATGAAAAATATTTAGATCCGTTTTTTCCTGCCGAGGTTAACTCGGACAGTTCTGCCTCTTAGCCACTGAAATAAATATTGGGTAGGTTTGGGTTACATTTTTTTTTTTTAAATTTGATTACATTGACACCTTATAACAAGCACATTTAAATTATAAGTATAAAAAATCAAGTCAGGAAGAGGTGCCACTGGGTTCTGATCCCCCTCATGTCTTTTATGGAAGATAATTTAGTGTTTCATCAGATTCTCTGAGTCTCTTATCGAACTCAACAGACAATCCTCCGTGTAATCCGTCGTGGGGTTTAAGGGAGGATACAAGGAATAGGTGACTACATCCTGAAAACCGTTTAAGGATAGAGATCAATTTTCATTTGAAATATGGCTAGTGTAGACCAAGAGCTACCCAAGAAGATTTTTCATCGAATTTCGGAAATGAATAGGTGGTCGATGACTGCATAGATTGTATCGCTGGTCAAAAAAAAAAAATGCTTTGAACAATATTTAAACAATTAAATTCTAAATACACTAAGGTGATTGTTTAAATTTATAAGAATACATTGTGTATATACTTCATGTAAATGTTGCGATAGAGATTTCAATAACATGTCAAAACTCGAAAAGAACTACTTATCAGTAGCACTTCAATAAAAATTCTACACTAGTACATCTGTAGGCCATCTCCTTTTCAGACGCCTCGGAGGATTATGAGGAATGGAGTGGGAAGCAAGTTGAGAAACTGACGGATTTGAGTGGTTGTAGAGTTTACTATTTAAGTATAGGTATCTGGTTTGGGCTAAATCAGCAACATATGGAACAATAAGATAGATTACAAGATATAAGATAGATTTATAGATTGGTGTTTTTTTTTGTGACATGATAAGAAGCATTGAGGATTTTTCGAAGGATTTTGGATTGTAAGGATTGGATACGAGATGAATTTGATGGTTTAGTGGAGCCCCAAAGCTCAATTACTTACGTTCAAATAGGTCTGATCAGTCATGTAAATGAGTCTTTTATAATTATTTGAGAGCTTTGAACGTTTGTCTAGTAAATGTTGAAGCTGACCATTTTATCTGTTTAGAAAAAAAAACTAATACGAACTATGTATTAAGTTTTAGAACTGTATCTTTTCTCTCAAGTTTTATAACATGTACCAGCTTGGGATTTTTATTTTTATATATTTTATCAGTTTGATTGTTTTTTTCATTATACAATATATTTTTCCAAGTTATCTTATTGTTTACGTTCTAGAGTTACTTTAAGGTTATTGTTTTTTTAATTTTTTTAATATTCGAAAAATTCTTTGGCTTTCAATGTATTAATTAAACCAATAGCTGCCTCTTTTTTGTGATATTTATTCATTTTTAAAATATTGTGCAATATCTGTGACTTTCTTTTTGTTGTGTTTTTTTTATTCACCCTTACATTAAATTTTGGTTTATTTGGCTAACGTTGAGAAAAATTTTGCTAAAGCTCTATTAACACGATCGTCATTTTAATTATAAAATTCAGTTACAAGATGACTTTCTTTCACTTGAAATAACAAAAAACATGGAATTAAAAATACTATAAATTGTTTAACTGTGATTTGTGGAATAGAAAGTATGCTTTGATTTATTTGTTTCGATTGTTAAAATTTTGATAGTCGGGAATTTCCAGAAACATTTTTGAAAAAGTCGGGAATTGCGTTTACCGAATTTCTTAGACCTTACAAATAAATTGTAACAAAAATTTATTTTATTAACGCCTCGAAGATTCTGTTTTTTGTAGACACAATTAAATTCCAAAATTAAAAATAACTAAAAATAGAATTTAATAAAATTCCCTATTAAAAAATCCTTAAAATATTCTTAATAAACTATGTTAAAATACTATGAATTCTGCCCTTATATTAAAATATATCCTTAGTGAGTCAATAACTGATCTTACATTATTTATTGTCACTATCTTGTAAAATACGTTCTAGTAAAAATGTTTGTTGTGAACTTTCTTTTTTAGTTAAATTATAGTATTTAAGGAAACATTACTGTAATTATCAAGTTTATTAAACTATTCTTAAAATAATTATAGTATTAATATTTCTTAAAGGTGTCATTACCTGCCTGGTTTACTATACAGAACTATACAGAAGCAAAGATTGATTGCAGAAGTAAAGATTTTTAAAAAATGTTTTTGGATTATATTTTATCCTTTTATAATTAAATAAAAATTCAACAATAGTGAAGGTTAATTATCTTTGCGAAGCTCAGGTATATTGTGGGAGATAAAGCATTATATATAAAAAAAAAGAAAATTAAATTTTTCCACTGATAAAATTTCATAAATAGTTCACTATAAAACTATGTAAAAATATATATAATATAATAAAATCTCTGTTTTTCTTTTTAGATTTTTTTACTTTTAAACAGTGTAACGTAATAGGTTACATAAGATACATACATTTATAATGACTTGATCAGTGTAGGGAAATTGGATACTGTGAGTTTGCTGCTAGTAACTTAGCACTTACTCCTAATGCTTTGTATCATTAAAGATTAAGTACCCATTGTTAGCTTCATCAAAGGCTAATTGTGTTTATCTAAGTTTACGTAGTTTCTGTCTATAGAGCAAAGTCGATAAGATACTTATCGCAGGATTGCAGTTCGAGCTAAATATCACTGAGTTTTATGAGGTCTATAAAAACATTTATATTTTCAAAAATTAAAAAAAATATTTTTTTCATCGTATATTATTATTTTTATCTTACATTTCGAGTTCTTAAACCAAAAAGTATAAATGTATAATTAACCTTCTAAAATTTTATAATAATGTGAGGCGATTGACTAGTTATGGGCTTAGGAAAAAAAAAATGTTTTCTAGGAACATTAGCGGCTATAGTTACTTCTAAAAAAAAAATAATAGATTTCTTAAAGCGAACATTACACAAGCCACCTAAACACTTCAACACAACCTTAGCGAGATCCAAACTTGGTGTAAGAAATGGAAAATTAAACTTAATTATGACAAATCACTTCATATTACATTTACACTACGACGCAAGATCTGCCTGCCTGTTTGCATTGACAACCAACCTTAACATCAAACTGAAAAAGTGACATACTTAGGACTTGATAGAAGTCTGACATGGGGCCCACATGTCAAGACAAAAAAACAGACGTTACAGTTAAGACTGCGACTTCTATACTCAGAACTTCACAGACGCTCAAAACTACCTTAAAAAAGAAACTTAACATTTACAGTTACTTGCTAAAACCCATTTGCATGTATGCATCGCAAATTTATGGACCGGCCAAAATAACACATATTGAAAAAACACAAACATTTCATTCCGAATTCCTAAGAGTGATAAGAGACTCCCCTCCTTATGTGTCAAACGATACGCTACCTATTCCGAGTTAAGAGCCATATTCATAAAAGTTACAGACATTTTCATAACAAACTACGTGGACACACTAAAAAATAGATACATAATATAACAATACAAATTCCTAAGATAACTCAACGGAGGCTGGAAACAAAGTGGATGAGGGATCTCCTAGTCTAATCCCTAATAATCTAGTATCACTCCTGGAGATTGTACCACTGGGTGCTGACTCCCTCATGCCTGATCATGTCCCTGGTTTTAATGTAACTTCACATTCACTGGTTGTCCATTGTGTACAGTTGTGAATAAAATTATTATGTTAAAAAATAAATAAACAAATAAAGACCTGAAAGTGCCTTAACATCGCCAAATTAAGTTGTTATTTTGTTGACTGAACCTCAAGAACCTTATTAAAAACACTAAACTATTTTTGGTAATAATTTTTTATGGATTGTTTTATGATAAAACATATTAATTTATGTTATTTCTAGTTAACTGTCGGTGGATTCTTGTTATTGCCGTTGCAATGGCCTATAATTCTTATCCTCCCAGCCCAACCAGGTCGTTAAATAAAAAAATTATGAAGTGAGAGACAAATAGGATACCAAGCGCAGCTACTCTTCGTTTTCCAGGCCATAACCTCCCCTGTTCTTGCTCTTTCTTTGCAAACACGTAGGCCCAATTTTCCATTTATCACACAATGGAAGTTATGTCGTTAAGGGAAAAATATTTGCACGTTGTAATTTTTTTTTCTTAAACCTTAAAGCCCCTATAGAGAAAAATAATTTAAAAAAAAAATCATACAAATTTTATTAAACAACTGAGCTTATTAATGGAAAGTTTAATCAAATTTGGTGATCATTTAATGTTGTTATTAAAAAAATAGACTGGGCCTTTATAATATCTGAGTTGATGTAAACATTGTTCACCTGCAACAACTCAAAAATGAATTATTATGAGAGAATAAGGCCAAGAGAGAAGTGCTAACAAATGATAGTAACATCATTGAATAATAAAAAAAAGGATCGGTTTATAAGATTTTATTTTCATTATTGCTTCTGACTACATAGTGTAGCAAAATTTATCTGCTTCCACTTTATCCTTAGGAGGCAGACATTTTTGGGTGAAGACTTGATATGTTCCCCTACTATATTAGAACAGGTGACATTTTTCCTCTCTTTACTTTTTCTCTAATACCTTTCAAGGGTTCTGACCTGCACATTAATTTATGTACTTTCGAGGCGTACTACTTTTCAGATAGTGACAAAAACTAAAACCATGGACAGTCTACTTGTCCCAAGCGCTACGAAATGGACATAATGATTCAGCACGTAACATGCTCATTTCTAGAATAAATAAATAAATTTAAGAATAATAATTCTTTAATATTTCTTACCTGTAATTTCCAATGTGCCTTGCAAAGCGCTTAAAAATAATTGAGGCATTTAAATGGAAAAGGCTGTAAGTGCCAAAATTAAAATATAAAAAAAAATTTTCGTTGTAAAATGAATAACCTCCATCGCCATTGGCGGTGGAACTTATTCATTTTCCAATTTAAAATCTTTTCTATTTTATTTTTGGCACTTACAGCCATTTCCATTTGCATTCCTCAATTATTTTTAAGTGCTTTGCGAGGCACATTGGAAATTACAGGTAAGAAATATTAAAGAATTATTCTTCTTAGATTTTAGCATGTTACGTGCTGAATAGAATTAAATATTTAATTCAACCTTTGGAGCTATATACAGTAAGTTATCAAAATGGATAAGTAGAAACCAAAGTAGAATGTGATCCTTTAAGAAATGATTTAAGATTTTTATCAACAAGGTAATTATAACTAATTTGAGTGATGATAAAAATAATAATAAATTTTGCAAAACTAAAGTTAGTGATTTGTACAATAGAATGCTTTGAAATTATTACAGATATGATGTTTTTTCGGATGTTGTAAACTAGTGGCGAGACTTTTCAGTCGAAAATAATTACATTTATTGACTATGTCAGGGAGATTGGAGGTGACACAGAATGGTAATTTATTTGTATTGTATATTGGAATGAAATTAGAATAAAAATCGTCATAGCTAATTTTTATATATTATCCATTTGTGTTTTTATGTTTTAAGGGCTTGAAAATGTGCTATAGTTTATTATTATGTCGCCCAAATAAAGAATTATATAACAAACTTGTTTAAATAAAATTATTTACAGGAGATAATATTGCTGATAAATATTCCTTATATATTTAGGATATTTTCCCACCCAATTTCGACTATTTTTTATAAATTTATAAATATACAAAACTATTTTGTTTTGAACTAGGTTATAATGTTTTTTAAAAATATTTTTTCTCTATTAAAACAGGGATATTCTGGACGTCTGATATTCCAGTTCAAGGGTATCCGATGAGGCTGTAAGAGCGAAGAGTGGGGAATAAGCCGTCAAAGTTTAATGACGTAGGTACCTTCCAAGGGGCATTTCTGTCACCATGGCAACGTCCCCAGGTCCATTCCGGCCGTAGGGGCGGAAATATTTCTCCAGGTTGAGGGGAGGTGGAAGTCAGGGGAGAGTGTGAGGGGAGGGGTTTGGAAGTGTAATCCAAGGCGAGCTCTTCGATAACTAACTCATGTGTCCATTAATAGTAATAAGTACGAGTTGTGTTGAATAATAAATTCAACTTCTTCTAGTTATTTTTTTATTCGCTAGAGAGAGAGTTAAATAAGTAAATCATAAAGATTAATTGAAACACTTTTTTTTTTTTTTTTTTTATATCCATCTATTGAAATTTACAATTGTATAAAATATATACATCTAGTAAATAAGTTGATTATGATTACAATAACATGCGAAACTTGAAAAGAACTCATCAGTAGCCCTCAAAAAAAAAAAAAAAAAAAAAAATTACACTTGAAGGTCTCTAGGCCATCTTCTTTACAGACTCCTCGGAGGGTTATCAGGAATAGAATGGTAAGCAAGTTGAGAAACTAGTGGATTTGTGTGGTTATGGGTTTACTATGAAAGGATAGGTATCTGGTTTGGGATAACTCAGCAATATATGGGACATTAAGATCTTTATGGATAAGTTTATTTGTAACAAAGTAAGGAGCATAAAGGATTTTTCGAAGGATTTTGAATTGTAAGGATTGTATACGAGAAGAATTCGCAGGTTTAGTTGAGCCCCAAAGTTCAACTCCATATGTCCAAATAGGTCTGATAATTGTCATGTAAATGAGTCTTTTGTAATAAATTGGAAGGTTTGAACGTTTGTCTAGTAAATGTTGAAGAAGTCGAAAACGACGAGCTGTTTCCTGTCGTTTTAGTCTCGTATCTGGATTCCAAGTTAAACGTTTGTCCAGTTGGAGTCCAAGATAGCGGGTCTGTTCGACAGGGATCAGTGGGATGTTATTAAAGGATATTATAGGACAAGAAGTCGTTGGTTCACGGCAAAGGGTAAAGGTTATTTGGTCGGATTTGCTTGGAATTATTTTAATTCTCCAATTTCGACACCATTCTTGAAGGTTGAGGACATGAGATTGAGATGGAGTTTTTGTGAGGCAATGAAGGGATCATTATTTACTGATAACACACATATGTCATCAGCATACGTGGTGAGGACGGTGCTAGGATAATTGAAAAACTAAAACGCGATTTATTTATTTACTTTGTTTTTTTTTTTTTTTTTAGTGTTTCCTTTCAGCAGTAACCCTGTTGGAAGGGATTTTATTTAATTTTTCTGTACACACCATACTTGTACAAAGTATACAATGTAGATGTAATTATTATTTTTGATTTGATTATAATTTTACATGTGTTGAAAGGTTAATATATTTTTTTTTTCTCGTTTATTGATATTTACAACTGTACAAAAACATATACATCAAGTAAATGTGTTGATAGTGAATACAATGGCATGTATATAACTTGTGAGAAACAACTCAGTAGTAGCACTTCAATAAAAATCTACACTAAAAGGTCTCTAGGTCATCTTCTTTTCAGACGCCTCGGAGGATTATCGGGAATGGAGTGGGAAGCAAGTTGGGAGACTAGTGGATTGGAGTGGTTATGGAGCTTACTATGGAAGGATAGGTATCTGGTTTGGGCTAACTAAGCAACATAAGGAACATTAAGATCTTTATGGATAAGTTTATTGGTGACAAAGTAAGGAGCATTGAGGATTTTTCGAAGGATTTTGGATTGTAAGGATTGGATACGAGATGAATTGGATGATTTAGTAGAGCCCCAAAGCTCAACTCCGTACGTCCAAATAGGTCTAATCAAAGTCATGTAAATGAGTCTTTTGTAATTAATTGGGAGCTTTGATCGTTTGTCTAGTAAATGTTGAAGTAGTCTGTAACGACGAGCAGTTTCTTGTCGTTTTAGTCTTGTATGTGGATTCCAATTAAGGCGTTTGTCCAAGTGGAGTCCTAGGTAGCGGATCTGTTCAACAGGGATTAGTGGAATATCAGAAAGGTAATATAAAAAATAAACAAGAAAAATAAAAGAAAACAAAGAACAAGAAGTTGTATAACATAAATAATTCAAAATTCAATAAAATCAAGCAACAAAGTTATTTAGAGAAAAGTGTATGCATATTTAGTGGTTTAAAGATATTTCATATTTATATCCTCTATTTTAATGATTGAATTTTTAAGGAGTATTTTGAAATTTTCAAATAAATTGTTCATGTATTTATTTACTTTATGGGGCCGTGTACCACGACATTTTGTTTGTTTGTTTATTTCGTTTAACGTCACATTATGCTGCTATGGCTAATCGGACGATGCTACGGTGGGAGTCCTAAATTTTCCTATCCAGGTATAATTAGGATAGGATCTTTTACGAGTACCTGACATCGCACAGGCTCGGGACCCCCATTTTACGTCCCTTCCGAAGGACGGCATAGCTAAGGATTTTTGATTCCCTTTAAAAAATCCTAAGGTCATCTGCCGGGCTGCGAACCCGCGATGTTGGGTTTATTAGGTTGCTATGCTGACCAGTACACCACAGATGACCCCCGACATTTTGTTAGTGACACCATACTAAAGTTGGGAACTATAGGTTCTTGTACAGATTAGTTTGTTTCAAAAAGTTAATAATATGATTTTGGAGATATTTCTTATTTTTAAGCAATGTTGAAATATCTTGTTTAATCAGACCGTTCGTAGTCTTGTAAAGATGAATTATTCTTTTCTTGGTGCGGGCTCTTGTTTTCATGGTCCTGGGGTAGGTATTTTTTTTTTTTTAAGTTTTTTATTGTTGTCGGTTCTAAGCGATCTTTCATGCCAAACTATATTAATTTGATGTTTTAAAAAGGATTTAAGATCTGGTAAAGGGACATGAATTCATGGTAATGGGAAGATGGAACACGCTTCTTTGGCTGCTCAATCCGTTTGCTCATTACCTTCTGTACCTGAATGTTCCGGAATCCACATAAAGGTGATAATTTTGAGTTAAGGTTAAGAATTAAGGTGGCTTAGTTAGAGATATTATGTAGTATTTTTCGTCAGGTTTTTTGTTGCTAATGCTTATGATTCAGAGTAATTTAAGTATTCTTTTTGGTCCTTGTCCAGTATTTTAGTGCTAATGTGTGTTCTAGTGCTAATTTAATAGCATACAATTATGCCGAATAAAAAGAAAAGACAGATGGTAATGAGTAGCGTATGACTTCTGACCCAATAATCAAATCAATGAGTTGTAAAGCAACAACCTACTCCTTACATTTCAATGAACTATATCATTAGGTCCCGAAGTCTTCTTCTATTTTGACTCCTCATACGAATATACTCAATGGGAAACAACTTGAGGGAGTTATGGGTTAGGGTGGCTAAGGAGTTATTATGAAAATAAATTTATCTCGGCCGGTTCAAAACAACTATAAACGGAATATTTATAATCGAAATAATGAATTAATTAACAAAAAGAAAAATCTATTGTACCTGTGGATACTTTTAACTGTCTGTCCACAGATTCAGCTGGCAATGGTGTCCACAGTTACAACTGAACGCCATGTTGTGCGGGAATATCTGTTTTACAAAACTCGTAAGTGATAACTGATATGCAAACATATGAAGTCATCATATATATTTATCGGACAACCCAATGAAATATTACTGCCTAGAAAATTTCTAAGTCTAGGTCTTAAAAAATGTAAAATCAATGGTTGGATTTGTCAGAATTTGGAAGAAAAAAACTTTAAAATAATAATTTCTACTAAACTGTTGATCTGACAATCTTGAAAATATACGTGCAACTGCAGGGAGATGCTTGCATTACTACCAATCTAACAATTTCAATTTCCCTCATCCGACTCTCTCTTAATTAAAAATGTCTACTGGTAAAACTTTGCTTTAGGTACAGCACCTTCCCTTATTATACAGTTGTAAATATTAATAAAAAAAAAGTTTTGATTAGTTGATAAATTATATGAATAATGTCGCCCTAACTTCGAATCTCCATGTATGTCTAATTTCAGTTGCTAATGAGTGGCTAGAAATCAATTGACGTTTCGGAGCGATGTTGTAGTAAAAATCGAAATTGTTGATTTATATTCAGATCTTATCAATAAAATGAGTTGTTTTTTGTTTTTTTAACATTGGTTCAATGACATCGCCGGTCCAAAAAGAAGACGAATAGCGAACATCCAATTATATGGTTGGGGTTGGGGGGTCGATTAGAGGCTTCCTGGTCAACATGTTGAAGACTGCTGGAAGGGTGGGGGGGGGGGGGGAAAAGGACCATTAATTCCAGTTTAGATTGGGTATAATCTACTGGATCTGTCTACTGGGTAATGGCTTTAGAATAGGGTTTTCCTCTAACATGTCTGCGAAAACAATTAGAAAATCCACTTCCATGTGTCGGTTTAAAATATTTGCTAATTGTTTTCTACCGTTGTAGTGGTCCGTTGTTATCATAGATTAAAAAAAAAAAAAGTGTTGAATTGGTAAATATTTATAAATTTTGATTGTAATTTTTATTTATTAGGAGTTGAATTGTTTGCCACTTTTTTTTAAATATTTTTTTTTAACTTTACCTGTGTGTATCGGAATCTTGCATCGTAATTTTCACCAATTTCCAGCTATCTGATTATTTTGAAAATTTGCACACGTGTCAAGGACCAATGATAATACAATAATTGCACAACTTATTATTCTTAGTTAGTCCAATCGAAATACACCCAAAAAGGGTGGGGGGGGGGGGGGGGTCTGCCTTGCAATAGGTGGAGTTATAGGTTTTATGATTCAGTATGGTCCTGATGTGTCCTGAGAATAAAAAATCAAAAATTTTGGGTGCAAAAAACCCAACATTTTTTCACTTTTTTCAGATTTTTTCCAAAAAATATACAAAGATGCTTTTAATCGGAAAATGTGTTATTTAACAGATTAAATTTTATAAAATTGTGCGTCTAATGGCATCTCTTAAGCTGGCTTTGATTTAAGCGTTCAGCCACAATCGATTGTCAAAAATCGAAGAACTTCGCCAACTTTCTCAAAAAGTTAGTTTTGTTCATGTTTAAGAGTCTATAACACAAAAATGGCTAATCTAATCAAAAAATGTTGTATATTATTCGTTGTAGATCATTAGATTTTGTTTGAGATAGGTTTAGATCGGTTTGCTACTAAAGCGAGTTTTTTTTTAGTTTTTTAAACTATATTTTTTTTATTTTATAAATTAAGTCATCTATTTATATAGTCAATTTTATTAAGAAATATAAGTTATTGGAAGATTATTTTCGATTTAGTAAACATCCAGAAAACGGTTTATCGAACTGAATCGATACAGAAGTCGATTAGACAAAATTCTGCTCTTTTCAGTAGGGAACTGTTTGATGGTTTTCTAAATCCTGTAATAGGAAGCAAAGCCACCATTTTTTTTATTTTATTTTTTTTATTTTTTTTTTGTTTTTAATAAAAAATTCTTCATGAAGTCGAATGGGTAGTTCGTTTTCAAGGTTATTTGACTCATCAACTTTTTCACGACAACCACTGATATTTTACTGATAATGTACAAAATGAAAGACACATAATGATGCTTGTTGGCTTTTACTGCGGGAAGGGAAACATTTAGGTATAACCTAAACACCGGATAAATAGTGAAAGATGGCGTATGAAATGTTGGGGTAGGTATTATAGTAAATAGTTAATAAAATCAATTGGTATTCGTGTAAATTACTAATGATTCGAATGTTCTTAGAATTGTAGATAAATCTTTTGCAATACATAATGAGTCTTTAAATGGATTTAACATTTAAGAAGTGACAAACAATATATCAACACCTCATTATATTGATCCTTCTATACCGACATGCATACCTCAACTTATTATTTTTATTTATCTATTGTGCGGTTATGCAGTTTATTTTTTTTTTTTATTATTTAAACGACGGAAAAAAAAGTAGACAATTTACTTTCTGATACATAAATATTAATTTACGTAACATAATTTTGTATACATTTCATTCTAATGTACTATTGAAGTAAACTTTTAAACAAATGTTCATTTATTACTTTAACTTTTCGTTACTCGGGGAAAAAAAATGTAGGAATGTCTACATTATTAATTCGAAGAAAAATTGTTTTATAAATAAATGAAATTCTTAGACGAATCCAGGAATTCGTTTTATGAACTTCTCTGTTGGCCCTTTTAGAAAAATAATTAATTTCCTGTACCTGGAATTTTACAAATAACTATCGGTTTTTAACGTATTGGGTCGTTCTTTAGTGTGTTGATAGTTTATTTAAATTTTAACCGAGTCTCTTATACGGTATATATTGAAAAAATTAAATTAGGATTATCTTTAATAAATGGATATCTGTAAATGATGACTGTAATTAAAGGACTTATTTTTTATATTAATATATAATTATATTATAAATAGGTATTGATGAGGTATAACTAACTGTTAAATACTAAGAAAAACTTATTTTTTAATTGCTGTGTACCTTTATGACTTCATACCCCAACTATCTACTTCTCCTTAAATATAGGTATAAAATAAAATATTGTAATAAATAATTTAACTATTTTCTAAATTATTCTATGAAGGAGTTAACAATTATTGAAAAATTTCACTTATTATGGCATCACTCCTTTTAATTATTCATCTATTAAGTTACATGTTTCGGGAAAACTTTGTCCCATCCTCAGACTTATTATACAGTATATTTCTCCTTGGTGTTAACACACCGTGTCTGTTCCTTTTACATATCTATAATAAAATGTATGTATGTATATGTAAAAGGAACAGACACGGTGTGTTAACACCAAGGAGAAATAACTGTTAAAGTCTGAGGATGGGACAAAGTTTTCCCGAAACATGTAACTTAATAGATGAATAATTAAGAGGAGTGATGCCGTAATAAGTGAAAAATTTAACTATTTTCATATATCTGTTTTCTATTCAAATAAAATAAAAAAATTTAAGCATAGATGAGAATTATTAGCTTTAAAAAAAATAAAATGCAACGGAATAATAAAAGATTGAATATGGTTTGTTTTTTATATATTTACTTATTTCTTTTTATAAAGTTTACGAATAATAACAATTGTGTTTTCACTTAATAATATTTAATAAAATATTTAAACTTGTTAGTTGAGACTTGTATGTAATTGCGAAATTTGACATTCCTTGCCTGATGCTCTTAAAGAACTCCAATCCACCTCAAAGTGTTCTCAAAGCCAAAAGAACTTGAAAAGAAGTCTAAGTTGACATTAGCATGATAACGGTTATGTCGGAGTGCTATAGTAACCGTCCCAGGATAAAGCCGCCTTAGCAGTTTTGCATACGAGGTTACTTGGCATGGGTTACGTATTCAGCAAGGACCCTTCTCTAGAATATGCTTAACTATGCACTATTCTTTTCCATACTATTTTTCTAGGTAAAACCTTATGTATAATCAAAATAAAAAAAATGTAATGTACTAAGAATATAAATTATTTAATTAATTTTAGAAATGTTCTGTAAAATATTTAACATAAGACTAAAACGCTTATATTTACTTCTGGATAAATAATCAAGATTAAAAATTATACAAAAACTAAATATGTATACTTATTTTCATTGCATTGCAGAATGCAATTGAGCATAATTTCTTCAATAATATTTCACGCATAGCAGTATTTTGAACTCTAAAATTACACTGATTAGGTGTTTAAAGATTAGGTAATCACAATCCGATTTTTAATTTTAAGGAATTAATAATAATAAGCGAGACTAAAACTTGCAGATAATGGACTGGATTATCAGTGCTTACATCGAAAGGCTCATGAATCACATTTTTACACACAATATAAAAATACGACATTGTGGCTAACCTCACATCTGCCACTCAACTTTGTATATTTAACTTTGTATTATAGCAATTTCATTAATGCGTAACCTTTCTGGAACTTTGAAGATGATGTAAATTTAGTAAAGATGGTTTGAGTTGTAGCATTGTACCGCAGGATAGCGCTAACCACATACCAATCAATTTTCAAACTTCACTGGTGTCTATATTTCACATCCCCTTGTTAAAAACTTTTTTTATTAATTTAATTAAATATAAGCATATTTTATTATCAATTTCAAGCTGTATATAACAACGTATTGGGTTGTTTCACATGAAATGTCCGATTTTATAATATTTGAAATACATAGAGGATTTTGCGAGTCTCTGTTGTTGAAAAAGCTCGATACATGGGTACCTCACGATCTCACTGAGCGACAGCAATTGAAACGTCTTGAGACCTGCGTTTCGTTGCTTGCTAGGCAAAAAAACCGACCCTTTCCTTGAAAGAATAATAACTTGCGACGAAAAATGGATTGCTTATGACAATCAGCGTCGGTCAGGGCAGTGGTTAGACATCGACGAAAGCCCAGGACAAATGCCAAAACCAAATTTGCACCCAAAAAATTGATGGTTACAGTATGGTGGTCCATGGCTGGAATCATACATTATTCCTTTTTGCCTAGAGGTGAGACCATTACCTCTACAACCTACTGCAATGAAATTGGCCAAATGCACGAAAAATTATTGAAAAACAACCTGGATTGGTAAAATCGGAAGGGCCCTATACTCCTACACGACAACGCTAGACCCCCACGTTTCAAAACTTACCATGCATAAATTGAAAGAGCTGGGGTACGAAGTTCTTCCGCACCCACCATATTCTCCCGACTTGTCTCCAACAGATTATCACCTTTTCAGGAATTTAGACAACTTCTGCAGAGGAAAATTTTTTGCAAATGATGCTGAAATCAAAAGTGCGTTTTCAGATTTTGTTTCACTTCAAAGCTCAGAGTTTTTCAAATCCGGGATGAAAAAGTTGTTGTCACGTTGGGAAAAATGTGTAGAAAAAGAAGGTAAATACTTCGAATAAAATTATATTGCTTTCATATTGTATTTTTACTAAAATCCCTATACCTTGAAAACGGACATTTCATGTGAAACAACCCAATACCTTTGTAACCTCTCAGGTAGAATGACGCTCGCTCGGTCAAGTTTACAGTTATCCACACATTATCGTTTTTCTTTTTAATAAGAAATAAATTGAAAATAAATATATTTTATTGTTTCTAAACATTCCTGGAACTATAAAGGTGAAGTGGTTCAGCAGTCTTAGTGGTTAGTGATCACAAAGCTAACAGCTTGTCCTTTTATATAATACTGTAGATTTCAATTAAGACATTGTGGCGAGCTTCACATTAAAAGTGTCTATATTATTCTTAGCCACTTCGGCCTCCGTATAAATTAAAGAAGGATTGTACCTTACATAAATAGATGTCACCATAAATGCTATTATAATTTCAATGAAGCCCTTATTTAAATTTTAAAAAATACCGTACTTAGCTAAATAATAAAAAACTAGTAAAGGGCAAGATGTACCAAGACCTTGGCACGGACTAGTACCTGACGATATGCATCAGTAACTTGACGTTGGCCCTTGCCAAGTTCAGGTCACTAAGGAGGCATTACCTGAAGATACCTAGATATCTACTCAATATCCTTAAAATAC
Source organism: Euschistus heros (assembly GCA_003667255.2). Lineage (NCBI taxonomy): Eukaryota > Metazoa > Arthropoda > Insecta > Hemiptera > Pentatomidae > Euschistus > Euschistus heros. The sequence continues at coordinate 351,621 of RCWM02000623.1, read as the reverse complement.
AGTGTTATCTACCCCCATTGTTACACGAAAATACATAGTAAAAAGAGATAATATTTATAGTTTCAGTGAATTATTATATCTATAATTGAGAGCCAGTAAAATCTGATAGCTCTAGCAAATCTCAAACAAACTTTTTTTTATTTTTTTTTTATTCTATTTAATCAATTTATTGAACTTTACAACTTTACAAGTATGCATCAAGTAAATGTGTTAAAAAAAACGTTTTCATTAACATGTTTAAACTTGAGAATAACTACTCATCAGTAGCACGTCAGTAAAAAAAGAAATCTACACAAGAAGATCTCTGGGCCATCTTCTTTTCAGACGCCTCGGAGGATTATCGGTAATTGAGTGGGAAGCAAGTTGAGAAACAAGGGGATTTGAGTGGTTATGGAGGTTACTATGGAAAGATAGGTATCTACTCTGGGCTAAATCAGCAACATATGGAACATCTTTCTTTATAGATAAGTTTATTGGTCACAAAGTAAGGAGCATTGAAGATTTTTCGAAGGATTTTGGATTGTAAGGATTGAATACGAGATGAATTGAATGGTTTAGTGGTGCCCCAAAGCTCAACTCCGTACGTCCAAATAGGTCTAATCACACTCACGTAAATGAGTCTTTTGTAATTAATTGGGATCTTTGAACGTTTGTCTAGTAAATGCTGAAGTAGTCTGTAACGACGAGCAGTTTCTTGTCGTTTTAGTCTTTATCTTCGATGTTAAATATATTAACAATTATATTTTTTATTTTTTGTGATTTTCAATGTTCAGTGAATTAATTAGGAAAAGTTTTATTTATTTTTATTTTTCATTTTTTTTTTTTTTTTTTTTGTTTGACCCAAGATTCCCATTGAAGTCCTATACTGCCCGGAAAAGTTTCATGAAGTACAATAAATCTTTCCTCAATACTTATTTTAATATAAAATGTTATATATAGTATGCTCAAACCAATTTAAAATTTAAAATTGATATATCCTCTTCATGTAGGCTATCCAAACAGTCCTGTTTTTTAATAGCAATGAATAATTACATTGAAATATATTTATTTATTAAAACATAACCTGTTGCAATCAAAGATATTCTCCAAACGTGGTTTTAAATCCCAAATCTCTTCATCAAAATATACATATCCGTCCGAACGAGCATGATGAATTAGACAAAAGAGAACCTTACAAGCAAGATGCTTCGTAAAAAAAAAATCATGCCTTACGATAAGATAGCACATCTTACAAAAATCCTAAAAGTATTTTTATAGCAGGTTTAACAGATTTTAACGAAAGTTTGTGCTTGAAGAGCATACAATTTTTCACTGGAAACATTTGGAATTGTAAACCAGGAACAAGATTAATTTCTATTCTCCTTTTTACTAAGGATAATCTTTCACGTCTACATGGAATATATTAATTAAAAAAAGGTCTAAGGTCGGATTGTCTATTTTGTACTGAGCGATTAAAAGTAAAACTAGTGCTCTGTTGTATATGTATATGAGGCCAGGATCTGACGATTATTGACGGCAGGAGGACATCTCCTTCCTGACAAATAATTACTTTTCGTCCTTAGGGATAAATAAGTTGCTTCGTGTATAGATAGAGTCAAGTCACCAATTATTTCGTAGCTAGGTTACCTTGTAACTCGAGTTGCCAACAAGTTTAGTTGCGTTTCAGTTGCTCCGTTTGCATAGGCCCTCGGAGGTCACCTGTGGTTTAGTGGTAAGCATTACAACCTACTAAACCCAAAATCGCGAGTTCGCAGCCCGGTAGATGACCTTAGGATTTTTTAAAGGGAGTAAAAAATCCTTAGCTATGCCGTCCTTCGGAAGGGACATAAAATGGGGGTTCCGAGCCTGTGCGATGTCAGGTACTCGTTAAAGATCCCTATCCAAATTATACCTGGATAGTAATTAATTAATTACTTAAATAGTTGAAAATAATTCGATTTGATTACTGCTAAATCTTCGTTGAACTATAAATATGATGTGGTTTAAATTTGTTAAAGATTGGTTCAGTAGTTTTCGCGGTTAGTGATCACAAACGAAAAATGGCTTGGATTTTTATATAATAGTATAGGTATCAAGGTTTATTTATATTGAGATTTATATTTTAGTCATTTAATAACATTTGGAGTTTTCATAAATATATTCATATATTCTTATAAAATAATTTAAGATTGTAAATAATACATATGAAAAGAAATCAACGTTGTAACATAGAGTTCATTTTGTAGATCTTTTTTAAGTTTGCCAATCTGTTGGAAGAAGAAGTTTAGATATTAGGTTATGGTATGTCGATCCATCATGTAGAAGGAGATATGTCGTGATCACAAAGGCACGCAATTTTATTAACCACGGCCAGCCTTCAAACCTATCGATCACATACGTCCAATCTCCTTTACGGACAAAGATTTTTTTTTTTTTTCGTTCTACCATTTGTGATAATCGAAATTTTCTTTAATAATAAAATTCAAAATAGTATCTTTTTTCTTCTTTTTTTTTTTTACACCTGCCTACAGGTAAAAAAAAAAAAAAAAGCAACTTCAACTACAGGTAACCAGAACTATTTATCGAATCTTATTAAAGCTAAATAAATATATATAAATAACTCCGAACTGAACCTAAAACACTACACCTTATAAACTACTAAATAATGTTACTAATATGATCGATCAAACACTGAAAAATTGATTTAAAACTCCTACTAGAAATGCCAGAAGACAGAATTACAAAAAAATGCTACCTTAAACTAATGTCCATATCTTCATCAAATTCAGATCCAGTACATAATTGGGTTTTACAATTGAAAAACTTAATAAATGAGTTGGGATTTGAGGCCGTATGGGATGCACAAGATTCAAAAATAATTCAGGAAAGCAGTAAAGCTATTCTAGCATCCTATAAACAGAAACTCATAGAAGAGGACCATATCAGTATTAACAACTCTAACTATAGCCATATATATCAATATTTACAACAGAACAATTACCTACAATTCAATTGCAATATTTCAAAGATTAGACTAGTGAGCCAATTAAGAGTTGGAGGAACAAAACTAATCCGAATATATCATAAAGGCACCACATATTGTATAAATTGCGAGGATGACTATACTCTCTGTAACCTTAAACAGAAAGAAGACTTATTTCATTTTATATTTGTATGTCCACATTATGCTCAGTTAAGGGATAATTATATTAATCCAATCGTAAGACCAAATTATATTAGATTCCCTGGTATTTATGCTGGAAGTGGATAGCATGCCAAAGCTAAACCTCAATTTTTATTTTTTTGTAAATTTACTAAAACCAATAAGTTTTTTAAGGAATGTATGAATTACATAAAAGCTGTAATATCAACTGCTTATTGTAATTTTCATTTCGTATCTATGAAACTAAGGAATATTTCTGTATATTTCTAGTTTTATTCAATTATAATGTAAGGTTATGCTTCATGTATATGTATGTATGTATGTGTATGTGGTTGTGTATGTATATATATGTAGTTATTTTTGTGAATTTAGTTATTTAGTTATTTAGCCCAACTCCTTGCTATGAGATGTATCTCTACAAGGAATAAAATTATCTATCTATCTATCAAAACTCCTTGAATGTAAAATAAACAATAAATAAATTATGATAAAAGTACTGTTGACTGTTAAGATGAATAAGGAAGAAGATAATGAAGGATGTAATCAAAGAGAAAAAACATCAGTCATCGTTAGTCTCCTCTCCAGTGTGGTTCGGTGGCCTAAAGAAGACCTGCAAGGCAGGTCGAAACGTCAGCACGCATTAAAGTAATTCTACTTGACGTGGTGTTTCTCTTTGACTGCATCTCTGATTATCTTCTTCTCCATAAAATAAATTACGTTATAATTTTTTTTCTTTTACTGTTTATTAATATTTACAACTGTACATCAGTATACATCAAGTGAATTTGAGGAAAATGATTAAATAGTTCCACATTAGAAGGTCTCTTGATGATCTTTCAGACGCCTCGGAGGATTTTCAAGAATGGAGTTGGGAGTGGATTCGAGTGGTTAGGAAGTTTACTTAAAGATTTAAAGTTAACATAAATATCTTTATAGATAAGTTTGTTTTATACATAATAAGGAACATTAAGATTTTGGATTGTAAGAATTGGTTACGAGAAGATTTGGTTTAGTGGAGTCCCAAAGCTCAACTCCGTATGTCCAAATTGGTCTAATTACTGCCGTGTAAATAAGTTTTTAGTGATTTATTGTTAGCTTGTCTAGTGAATGTTGGACTAGTCTGAAACGACAAGCAGTTTCTTGTCTTCTTAGTCTCGTATGTGGATTCAAAGTCTGTAGTTAGTCCAGATGAAATCCTAGTTGTGGATTTATTCAACGTGGATCAAGAGATATATTATAAAAGGATATTTGGGGGGTAGGAAATCTCAGGTTTACGACTAAAGGGTAAACGTTATTTGTAATTAATTGGTAATTAATTAATTTACGCTTTTCTAGTAAATGTTGGAGTTGTAGGGGAACGAAGAGCAATTTTTTGTTTTTTAAGTCGGGTATGTGACGTCATTATAAAAATATTTTAATAAGCTATAAAAATAAAAATAAAAATTTTAACTTAGTTCCGAAAAACTCCCCCCCCCCCCCCTCAAAAAAAAATCCTTAAAAAATTGATAATTTATTTTATTTATATTTTTCATTTTAACGAGCTCTTTCACATATGGAATAAAGCCTACAACGAAAAATTTGCAAATGTTTTTTAAATGTTTCCATTATTATTATTTTTTTTTTAACGTTATACTTCTAGTTAAAATTCATATTGTAAAATATCATTCGTTTGTAAAGGTTTTTAAATAATAGGAAATAAATTCATTCGTTTGATTTAATACTGATAAATATCAGTGTTTAAGCGGCTAGTTTGCTAGCTCAAATAGGAATGTAGCTGATTTGCATGTTACGCTGCCATCATAATCTGGATGATGGACACTGATGGAAAATATGATTGCGATTAGTTAGCAGTTGGGTAATGGGTTTGACCAATTTACAAGATGATGCCTTCATCTCTACCACTAACCCCCTTTGCCGAACAATTCCTGCTGCCGTATCGACCATCGTCACTAAATTGAAGGAGATGTCGAGAACGACCCCTATGGCCCTAACGATAACGACCAAGTTCATCCGATTCACGAGTATTGGAGAAATGGATTCCTAAATTCGTATGCCGATGTGATTGTTAAAATTGGTACCATTTTCTTGAATCCCTTGGTTTTTAGAATGAACCCTTAATATATATATATATATTTCTATTTTTATGGATCGATACTACGGTAAGCCATTTTTTCGTTTGGTACCACTAACCACAATAACTAACTAACCAGTCTGTACCAAATTTAAACCACATCATTTTATAGTATACATAATAATAAGCTATACTGATTTTCGAATAATTTATTAATACAAAATTGATAACATGTGGATAACAGTGAGGGTTAAAAATTGACCGATAGGTGGCGAGCACCATTCTACATGAGAGGTTGTTGTTGTTGATTGTTTTTTAAGGGCAAAAAACTGCTATGGTTATTATTGCCATACCCAAAATTTAGACAATAACGAATTCCCAAAGAAATTATATTAACCTCCAAAAAAAAAAAAAAATAAAAAAATAAAAAAAAAAATAAATAAAAAAAATAAAAAAGAAAAAAGAACATTAAATTTTATCATATAATCCAATTTGCTTGATTAATTTTATCGTACTACAAACGTATTGTTTGCTATCGCCCAAGAACATACAGAGCTGACGAGGCACACCATACTTATCCATATCCCCCTGTACTGAGGGACACTCCTCGAAAGATATGCCTCACTGTTAGGGCAACTCTGCAGAGTTGACACTGAGGGGGATCTCTCTTTGCCATCAGGTAGTCATGTGTTAAACGACAGTTTGAGAGAGGTTACAAAGGTACGGTGTTATATAGACCTATGAGCTGACTTATATTAAATTATTAAAAAAGATTTAAATATGTTATGCGACACCTGGACACCGGTGAATTATCAAATTGGCCGATAAGTATCAAACACTATTCTGCAATAGAGTTTACAATGGTAAAATTACTAAACCTAACTGTAACAATTTTAACTACATCATTTTCATTGTTCATAATTCATGAACAATACGAATATTTTATATTCATTGTATGTATATATATATATATATGTGTGTGTGTGTGTGTGTGTGTGTGTGTGTGTGTGTGTGTGTGTGTGTGTGTGTGTGTGTGTGTGTGTGTGTGTGTGTGTGTGTGTGTGTGTGTGTGTGCGTGTGTGTGTGTGTGTGTGTTTAGTAAGGTTCTTGAGGTTGTCATAAAATAAAAATCAACTATTTTGGCGACGCTTCGAGACTATACTGTTTTCATAATCATATCAATGTTACTGGTGGATATGAATAGACTATTTATCGTCAGTTTTATTCATATCCACCAGTAACATTGATATGATTATGAAACAGTATAGTCTCGAAGCGTCGCCAAAATAGTTGATTTTTTATTTTATGACTGAACCTCAAGAACCTTACTAAACATTTGATAGTAACAGTCAAGAAATTATCCATATATATATATTATATATATATATATATATATATATATATATATATATATGTGTGTGTGTGTGTGGTGAAATGAAAAAATAATGTTTATCTGGAACATATCGTCCCCTAAGAATAAAAAAAGGTATCACAAGGTAGTACAATAGTCTGGCTTGCATAATTTCATACAGCGCTATTTGTACATAAAGAACATGAGACATATAAATACGGTTAATTGTAAATAATTGCGTAAAGAACTTCAGAAAATACAATAAAATAAGAAGGAGAAATGAAAAAAAAAAAAAAAAAAACTATTAGAAAATAAGAAAAGTTATATATACAGAAAATAAACTATATATATATATATATATATATATATATATATATATATATATCGATATATATATATATAAAAAAAATCTTTCCATAAAAGCCCAAAATTAGACACTATGAACAGTCATAAAACCTGTGATCCTCTACGGGGTAGAGACTATGGGATTTACCAATATGGAAACCTTGTTAAGGACGGAAAGAAAGATATTGAGAATGATATACGGACCGAGAAAAGGGGGGGGGGAAGAATATCGATTAAAAAAGAACGATGACCTTTACGAACAATTGGAAAACTTAGAATCATCGATGAGGAAAAGGAGATTAAATTTTTTCGGACACATGAAAAGAATGAATAGCAATAGATTAAAAAAACAAATATTTGATAGAGTGATGAAATTGAAAAATATAAAAGGTTACCCAGAGCAAATGAAAGAGGAAGTTAAAAAATTGGGTATCACGGAGGGAGACTACAAAGATAAGGATAAATTCGGAAAAATGGTTAAAAATATAAAGGTTCTTGTGTAGCGGAGAAGAGAAGCAGAACGTAGAAGCATGAAGGAGTAAGAAAATGGACGGAATTTGAGAGAAAGAGGGAAATGGTTTAGCCGAAAAAATGAAAATATATATATATATATATAATTTGGGCAGAGAGGAAGAAAACCTGAAAATGATATACGCGTGGTCCCGGTGGCCGTTAGCCTGTATCCCGCGATAATCTTTTTCTCTTCAAAAAATAAAATAATATATATATATATCTATATATATATATATATATATTATATATATATATATACACGTACATTTAATGAAGAATATATCTACAGATACCACGATATATATTTATATATACTGCACATATTCACTTATATACCCCATACACTCAACCTTACACATATGAATTTTCAAGTTAATAGATATTATATGAAGTGAATATTTCTTTTTATAGTAAAAATAACAATTAAAGTAAAAATAAATTTGAATTTTTATAAAAGGAATGATTATATTTTTTATTATTGAACAAATAAAGGTTGTTGTTTATTATTATTATTATATAAATAAAATTTATCATCTAATTCACCGGTATCAGATTTATTTATTCATATTCATACACACACACACACACATATAAATTAATAAAATATTGTTTTAGGATGATTGGATAGGATAGATTTGATTTCCTCGAAATTATTGTTCGTCGTGAATATTTCTTACTAAAAATGGCCGTGATAACCGAACACCTACATATTTTCTGGTCGGTCATGTTCGGTAGTATCAAATAATTATTAATAGGAGGGGGAATAATTAAGTTTATTGCAACCAAATAATGTTCTTTTATTCAATATGTAAGTGAACTGTGCAATGTACTGTGCTACTTCTTCTGTTGAACCCGTGTAAAAATTTTATTAAAGTTTTTATTTTTATAGAGGCGTTGTAGTTCAATCTGTAAGGCACTAAACAGCTAGTTCCTGGACCGAATTCTTGATTTCACTCTTTCCAAATCTGACCCAGTAACAGTACATTTTTTTTTTTTTTTCTTAATAACATGACTTGAATAAAAATATTCACTATTCTGATTTAGTGAAAATATAGCGTCTCAATACATGCATTTATCCCTAGCTTATGTTGAAAATACCGTGAGCTCTGCAGTAATACTCTGGAGGTGTGGCTGTCTCCTGACGATATTCTCAGGAGGCTGTACCTTCTCCATTGCTCTTCTCCTGGACCGCTCTCCAGGACAGGGATGGAATTCCCTCCAGGCTGGCCTGTCCAGCTCTAAATACTCCTTTCTAACTTCTTCTCTTTGGAGAAAACTCAGGATTTCCAGAGTTCTCAAGTCTCTGTCAAGATATTTCACGGAGTGACTTTATTTTGTTCCCTTTTTTTCTGGAGTTGTCAGAAAAAAACAACAACTTTATTGTGGGATTATGCTCATTTTAAATTGGTTGCAACATTTTACACACCATATAATCAAATTCGCCAACATACGTTAGTTAGTGTTAACAAGAACTAATAGCATTATGTTAGTAACTATATCGACATTTTTATTTTCATTACTTATTACTAATTAGTTAAGTCTATTGTATCTTAATGACAATTGAAAAAAAAAATCCTGAAATCTTTCAAAAGTCATGAATTTTAAATGCTTAAGCACAATAGCTAAAACAGCTGATAATATACTGTTTATAACTCATAGACATTTTAAAATGACTATTATAATAGTATTAAAATTTAAAATCATGAATATTCCTCAATTCAGTTGATTTTGTATTATTTCTATATATAAATTTCGATTTATATTTTGAATTTTTTTAATACCCGAAATTTCAGTCTCTCAATCTGATAGTAAATATAGCAAAATAAAACTTTTTCACTAGAGGTACACGGCTGATGGTATTGAAGGATCAATACGATTAGGATTGATAAATTAATTGCCACTTCTATTGAGATTATTTTATTAGAATACTAGTTTCGAATGCTAAACATTCATCTTCAGTTCACCTTAGAGTACTACCAATGGGCAGTTCCTCAACAAGTTTTAAGCATGTCGTTATTTTTCATTGTAAACCGCTTATTTACTAGATGTATTTATTTTAATACAGTTGTAAATTACTGTTAATTGACGAATTAAAAAAAATCTTCAGTTCTAAAACATACAAAATCTTCAACACATCGGTTCTATTACACTACATTACATGGACTATATTTACTAAACTTTTCAAAAATGTAAGACAAGAAATCAATCATTAGTACTCACTTCAGGAGATCTAAGAGATTTCTGAAATATATCCATCGTAGGAAGAGGAAGGGGAAACAATGTTTCCTATTGGAAACAAGTTTAAAATGGGAAATGTTTATCTGATCATTTAACCAAAAATCTGGATCGGTTTTAAACGATTTTATTATTTTTAATGATTCATAAACATTCAATTTTAAGGTATTTTCTACTTGATGTATTATATTATATTAATTCATCAAATAGATTTCCTTACCACGATGAATACATTTCAGATATCTCACTGATCTCCTGAGGTGAGTACTAACGTTTGATTTCCTGTCTTATATTTTTGAAAACTTGAGTGTATATAACCTTGTAACATAGTACTGATGCGTTGAAAATTTTTATGTTTTAGAACTGAAGAGGAATGTTAATATACCTTCCTTAATTATAATACAATAAACCTTCCTATATCCTAGACCTACTTACTCTGCGTTCCTCCATTCACCACCTGAATACAAGATCCCAACCTTCCAACCTATACAGGGTGAGTATCTCTTAGTGTAAAAAAAAAAATTGGGTTAAGCTACATCAAACATGTAGCAAAATGCTGCAGATCTTACCTTTCTATTCCGATCCGTTGTAGATATATGATAAAACAAAGACTTTTTTGAGGAAACCACGTTTTTTTTTTTTCTATAAAAGCTGTAATATCTCCATTTTGCTTAAATATTTTTCAAATTTTGACCATTTTTTCGGATTTAGCATTAAATTTTCTATAATAGTTGAGTACCTGGAACCTTGAATTTCAGAAACTTGGTATCTACAGAACAGCTTGATCTTCACCTTATTTGGGAAAGTCACAATGTTTTATATTACTTCAACGCTCACCGTTTTTTGAAAAAACTATCCACAGAACGTCGAATCTCACAAAAACTTGCAAATTTAATAAACTTTCGAATGATATGTTAAACGTAATGATTTTGTTTCGATTTCATGGAGAAATTTACTGTTGAAACCGAAAAAAAACATGGTGTTCTTCAGATACTTGTGTAAATGAAACATTATGACTATCCCTTAATGAAAATATGAATTTTAAACATAATAAACTCTTCATTGGATAAAAAAGCAAGATAAGAGGATCTTATGTTATTACATTTATTTATTTATTACTATAATTTAGGATTTTATTTTATTAACTTTTCAATGTAAGGTTTAATACTCAATGATAATGAACATAGACCACAATTTGCTATTAGCTTCTGAATGCAGATAGATTAAACAATACCACTTTTTGAGATGAATTTTATGGACAGATGAGTTTGTTTTAACAGGGGAAGGCATTTCTACCTATCTATTATAAAATATTTAATGCTAAATCCGAAAATGTGGTCAAAATTTGAAAAATATTTAAGCAAAATGGAGATATTACAGCTTTTTTTTTTAGAAAAAAACGTGGTTTCCTCAAAAAAGTCTTTGTTTTATCATATATCTGCAACGGATTGGAATAGAAAGGTAAGATCTGCGGCATTTTGCTACATGTTTGATGTAGTTTCACCCAATTTTTTTTTATACACTAAGAGATACTCACCCTGTATACCCCCTCACATAGAACTGCCTCCTTTGCTAAATCCTTCGTCATCCATGCTACCTCTTTTTTTTGGAATTCCTTACCTATCCATATTCGCAAAGCCTCTTCCTTAACTTTTTTAAACATCTTTTATGTATCCATCTCCTCGATGTAAATGTAAATGTACATAAGTGTGCTAAAATGTTTACTGTTCATTGTATTTTTTTGTTTGTTTTTTTTTACTCAAGTTTAATTTTTAATTTTTTTTTTTTGTTTTTTTTTTTTTTCCCTCTCTCTTTTTTTTTTTTTCATAATTTAATTTTTAACACTGATATGCTGAGTTTTTACTAATCTCAGCCAGACAATTGTACCTCTTATTGTGCACTTTAATTAGTCTGTCCCAGAATAAAGTTTATTTTTCATTTCATTTCATTTAGCATTCGAAATTAGTGTTCTAATAAAATAATTCCAATACAAGTGGCAATTGATTCATCAATCCTAATTGTAAAACTTTTTTGTTTTATTTATTTATTTTTTTTAATTATTTTTTTTTTTTTTGTTTTTGGAGGTTATTGAAAAAATATTTCATAATATTCTTTGGAAACTATGGATCACAAGAAAAGTCCCCAAATAATTCACAAAAGTTCCTTAGTAATAAGAGTGTTAAAGCTTGCGGCATGAGTAGCTTCACCTTCTGGCTTGAGTCTTAATCTTGATAATTTTAGAAATATTTTGATTTTGAAATATGAATGTATATTTTCATCAATAACATTAATGGGGGTTAATTCGTAATGACCCTGTGTGGGTTTTAGTCCCCACTAGTACAGTCTTGTATAATCCGGATTTAAACGATACGGCACGCTGAGTATCGCTTACCAAGAAAAACCGGGATTGGGCCTTTACGCTTTACGCTTTACGCTTTAGGGATTTGGGTAGGAAAACAAGGTGTGTAATTTGGAGGAGGAGTGGATGGGCAAATTGGCCCCCTAAACAAGAGGATAGCCTCCGCAGGGCGAGCACTAATCTCTGTTGGCAAATCCTACCCTTCTCCGCCCCCCCCCCCACCGTCCGTTCATTTTCATATCCCTTCTGGTCAGCCGGTTCTTGGCAGCCTCTTTTGTCTTCACCCTCCTCATCTACCTCTCTCTGTTATTAATGTTAGGGCTTCCCCAGGTTAAGCTTACCTGAATACTCATATAAGATTATTTAGAATAGAAAAATAATTGTCATTGTAGTACAAAGTCCCTTAACAATAATAAATAATTTAAAGAAAAAAATGCAATTATTTCAGGTCTGAGATATGAAAATGACAAAATTAAAGAATAAATCATAATAATAAAGATAAAATAGGGTAAACCAGCCAGTTATTAACACCCTATCTTAAAAATTAAGAAAATATAAATCCTCCCCCCCCCAAAAAAAATCATGAAATTTCTTTTAAATCCTACAACCCAGCTGTGTAAAAATACTTTTAACCTTAGCTTAAAGGAAAGTGATTATGGAAAAATGACTGCAAATTTTAACTTCATTGAACTACAAATGAAATAAAAAATTATTTTCTACAGTATAATGCGAAATATATAGGGGAGACCTGGGATGGTTGGAAAAAGTTTTTTATTTTAAATTTTTTTTTAGGGCTACCATTTTTTTTTTTAAAACTTATTATAAATATTTTTCTTTTTTAATAACTTTTTATATGTACGTATGATATATTCTAAATTATAATAATCAACAGTCAGTAAAAAACAAAACAAAAATATAAAACATTTAAAAGCGTCTTAACTATCCTGGGCACACATTAGGTAATACATTAGCTACATTTTAATATTTTTATTTACTAAATGATAAACGTAAACATAATAAAATAGTACTGCGTGTTTCTTACACAAATAATAGTATAAATTAAATTAAAAAAAGAACACTTTTACCAATAAATAAATAAGGCATAATGTTGAAAAATAAGGTTCTGTGAAGAAAAAAACAATAAGAAAATGCAAGTAACAAAATATAAATAACTGCAAAAATATAACAGGATGGTTGAACACTGACCCACCCAGAGATCAAGTGTCCCAACCATCCCTTAGGTTAGTTACTTTCTTATTCAATACGTGGTCCTGACAAACATGTAGGTTAGTATTTCAAGATTGATTACTGGAATCGAATGATAATTGATAGGAGTTTTATATGTTAATTTAAGACGCTGGCAGAGTTTTTTGTCTTTAAGAAAATACCATCTCTGTAAGAAAAACTTACCTCTCTTCTCAGAAATTTAAATATCGCCGCCAAAGTATTATAACCTGCCTCAGGAGTGTGATCAACAGCTGTAAAGTCAATTCAGTAGTGCCAACCTATTAATAAAAAAAATCACTGCCCCACCATCCTCGTGTCCCAACAATCCCTACTAAAAGTTATATACAGAGCAGGATAAATGTCTATTAAGAGGAGCCTAGATTATATAAATATTTGTTATAGGACTCCAGAAATGAAGGGACGTGATATAATTAAAGTGAAACGGAACTAAAAGTAAAAAATTTATTCTGGAACTTACTGTCCCCTAAGAATAATAATAATATATTTTTTTTTTTTTTTTTTTGCATTCTATACTTCTTGCCCTGATGAATGCTTACATTGTAGGCCGAAACGTCGGCAAAATGAATTAAAATATATTTTTTTAATTATAATCGTATGTGTATCTTTGACCGCATACTCAAACGACCTACATCTTCATTAGTTTCACAGTCAACAAAAACCTCATCAATAAAAAATAAAAATATGAAATTAAATTAAGAGAAATAACAGTAGCATAGAAATCTAATAATAAGTATTTCGAAGAATATTTTAATTTACAGATTTCGAATATTGGTCCAAAAAGTCTAATTACAACTCTTAGTGTATTTTCGAGGTTATTGGATAAGCTGGTTTCTAAATTATTCGACAAAAAAGGATGTATGTCGACAAAAAGGATGCCGTTTTTTTTGATTATTTTCTAAAAATAAAATTAAATACCTAGAATGTGTAGATGATTTAGTCTAAACCTATCCTTCCATAGTAAGCTCCATAACTACTCAAATCCACTAGTCTCCCAACTTGCTTCCCACTCCATTCTCGATAATCCTCCGAGGCGTCTGAAAAAAAGATGGCCTAGATAGAGACTTTCTAGTGTAGAATTTTTATAAAAGTGCTACTGATGATTATTTCTTTTCAGGTTTTGACAGGTATTTTTTACAGTTGTAAATTTCAATAAATGGAAAAAAACAAGAACGTAGAAATGGCAGAGGAAAAAAGGCAAATTTCAAATTGGACTATGATTTTTTCCTGTCATAGTTTCCTAGCAATGACGAATGATAAATTTCTATAGAAAGACTAATGATGGCGGTCAAATTTTAAGTATGGTTCCAGATGGGTTCTTGACCTTGAAAAAAATTGGTTTCTAGAGAACATATTTGCATTTTTATTCAATTTTCTAACTTAGATTTAGGACTTTTCAAATTCTGTCTTAAAAAAATACAATGTAAGAAGTAATATTTTTTTGAAGTTTTGAAAACGACATAACCTCTTTAGGCCAGATGTCTGGAGTGAAAGAAAACGATGGAGAGGAAGATCCTAGGAACTATCATCCCTTCATCATTTGAGAAAGAAAACAGATCCCTTTGAACGACGAGCTGAGGAGAAGTTTCTTGAAGTACAACCTGGCAGTTCTTTATCTAAAACTAAAACTCGAGGAGTTGAATCCAATGTTTTTGCTGGCTCTTGGAAAGCTTCTCATTAGCGTCTGATGAATGAACTAACTCCAATCCTCTTTTTATTATTCCAGCGAATAATTTCTCAGCTCCAGGCACCTCTAACTTCTTGATTCGGCTAAAAACTAAAGTAATGGTTATTTGGAAAAAAATAATAATAAAAAAATCTTTGTTAATATTTACACCTATACAGGGTGAGTATCTCTTAGTGTAAAAAAAAAAAAATTGGGTTAAACTAGATCAAAAATGTAGCTAAATGCCGCAGATCTCACCTTTCTATTCCCATCCGTTGCAGATACACGATAAATCAAAGACTTTTTTGAGGAAATCACGTTTTTTCCATAAAAAACGTAATATCTCCATTTTGTCTAAATATTTTTCGAATTTTGGCCACTTTTTCGGATTTAGCATTACATTTCCTATAAGAAAAGTGTACACCTGTAACCTTGAAATTTACAAACTTGGTATCTAAAGAACAGCTTGATCTTCACCTTATTTGGGGAAGTCACAATGTCTCATTTACTTCAACGCTCACCGTTTTTTTGAAAAAAAACTATCCACAAAAGGTCTAATCTCACAAAAACTTGCAAATTTAATCAGCTTTCGAATGATATGTTAAACGTAATGATTTTGTTTCAATTTCATGGAGATATTTACTTTTGAAACAGAAAAAACATGTGTTTTCATTTGGCATACAAATCAGTTACTTGCGTAAATAAAACATTACGACAATCCCTTAATGGAAATATGCATTTTAAACATAATAAACTCTTCATTGGAATAAAAAGCAAAGAAAAAAATGATTGTTTAATAGAAAATAAAGGAAAACTGTCGATAAAGCGACACCAGATCAGAGGATCTTATGTTATTAAATTTATTTATTTATTATTATTATTTAGGATTTATATTATTAGATTTTCAATGTAATGTTTAACACCCAGTGATAATGAACATAGACCTTAATTTTTCCGTTAGCTTCTGAATGCAAATTGTGTCTAAGAATACTACTTTTTGAAGTGAATTTTATGGGCAGATGAGTCTGTTTTTAAAGGGGATGGCGTTTTATCATATATCTGCAACGGATTGGAATAGAAAGGTGAGATCTGCGGCATTTTGGTAGATGTTTGATGTACTTTCACCCAATTTTTTTTTTACACTAAGAGATACTCACCCTGTATATAAAATGAATTTGTGTTCATTATTACATTTTTTCATTTCAATCAATTTCTCCCTGAGTGGGAAAAACATTAGATCATGATATGTCTATTTATAGTCCACTGATTTTATATCTAGTGCTCCTGATTAGGAACAGAGCTAGGTTGTGCGAAAAAAAATCCAACTCTTAAAAGACAAAGGCAAAACTTTCTTTTTTTTTTCATTCAAAATAATATAGTTCCTAAACAGTAGGTCCTAACGACAAATATTACTTATCAAAAACTTTTTTCAATTAAATATCTGACAAGATGGCTATCGTTAAATTTTCGATCCGAGCGACGCTGGAGCTAGGGCGTGTTAAAACAATAAATTTTACAGAGTGAAAAAAAAAGTTACATATTTGATAGTAAAAACAATTGTATAAGGATTTTTTTCATTACACACACACATTTTATATTTATATTATATATATATATATATATATATATATATATTATATATATATATATATATATGTAGTCAACTTCCTACTATTACTATTTATGCTTTTTATATTTAGCTATTAATTAGTTGTTGTTAGTCACAAACTTTTATATAACTAAAACTCATTCTAATTCCTTTTCATTTTAA
Organism: Euschistus heros; assembly: GCA_003667255.2. Taxonomy (NCBI): domain Eukaryota; kingdom Metazoa; phylum Arthropoda; class Insecta; order Hemiptera; family Pentatomidae; genus Euschistus; species Euschistus heros. The sequence goes on along the minus strand of RCWM02000623.1, from coordinate 334,923 downwards.
TTGTTAATTCACAATATTGTTTTGTATTGTCTTCTTGGTCGGTATAAATTGTCTTTATGTTATAGTCCTTGTTCTCATATAGTTATTCATTTCATATATATTATTTTTTATACTCTGTGAAATTTTGTCATATCTTTTTGTTTGTTTTATTATTCTTCTAGCCCTGATGAAGGCTTGCAATGCAAGTCGAAACGTCGGCATAATAAATTGAAAAATTTATTTTAAAATGCCGTGCATATACGACGGCATACCCCAAGTATTTACATCCTAAAATATTTCTTAGTGAACAAATACCCCATCAACTAAAAAAAAGAGGTTTTAAACTTGACTTTTTTCATTTAAAGCAACCTAGCTCTTAAACGCTGGGTCATAGCGATCAATGTTATATAAAAAAAAGTATTCTCCATTAAATTTCTGAACAGTGAACTGTCAACAGCAACAGCCGACAGAGCAGAGCGTGTAAAAATGTTACGTGTTTGAATTTGAAAAAAAATATTACAGCAAAAAAGTATAGACCCCCTCTGCCAAAAGTCATATCCTTGTCAAAACCTATTAGCAGCACTTGAATAAAAGCCTACATTAGGTTTCTACGGCTTATTATAGTCGACATGACCTGATATAAGGATCGTTCAATAAGTAACTATGTTTTCAAAACTTTCCATGTGCTTAAACGATTATTAAGTATAATAATAATTGTTATAAACCTACTTAGCAGTCGTGAAATTAAAATGCCACTATGTAACTGATTGCCCAGCACTCAATTTTAAGTTAGAAATAATTGGGAGAAGAATTATGAACAGTTTCACAGTTTTAGGGCTTATTAATAGCCTAGAAGCCTGAAAATTCAAGATGTAGAAAAAACAGTAGACGCAAAAAGAAAAAAGAAGACCGATTTTTTTTACATTCAAAATAAATGACGAAGTAGACCGAAGTCCACAACAGTGTAATATTCCTAACCAGAACTGCTGTCAGGCATTACTTCACGGTGGGCTGGCTTCCTTGTATTTTGCGTTACATATTGTTAATTTATTACTAACTAGTTGCCTAGTCGGCAGACGTAGTTCTGCCCTATTTTCTCTAAAACAACACAACATTGATTTTTTATGTAAATAGTTCCTCCCCGACAGACTTTGTTCTGTCAAAAGTTATTGTCCCTTCGCAGTAATAAAACATTTCCGAGTGATCACTTTATTTATAGATTTATGTCTCGATAATAAACAACGATTGCTTACAAATATGTTTTCTATTTTGTACATTGCAAGACTTTAGTAGTGTAATCTGGTATTTTCATTGTAATGCCTTATGGTACACGATATTTTTTGTTTGATTACTTGGCGCATAAATAAATAAAGGCAACATACAACTGTCCATGAGAGAAGCATGGGCTTTGCAGATTGACGCCACAAACATTCAACGACTGACCCTGTGCCTAAACAAAAACGTTAAAAAAAAAAATTAGCGGAATTGGTCGAGCCGTTCTCGAGTTTTACGTTTAGCAACACATTTGGCGGTTCATTTTTATTTATATAGATAGATAAAAACCTTCCTTGTGCCTAAACATACCGTTAAAAAAAAAAAATTAGCAGATTTGGTCGAGCCGTTCTCGAGTTTTACGCTTAGAAACACATTTGGCGATTCATTTTTATTTATATAGATAGATAAAAACCTTCCTTGTGCCTAAACATAACGTTAAAAAAAAAATTAGCGGGATTGGTCGAGCCGTTCTCGAGTTTTACGCTTAGCAACACATTTGGCGATTCATTTTTATTTATATAGATAGATAAAAACCTTCCTTGTGCCTAAACATACCGTTAAGAAAAAAAAATTAGCCGATTTGGTCGAGCCGTTCTCGAGTTTTACGCTTAGCAAGACAGTGGGCGATTCATTGTTATTTATATATATAGATAAAAACCATCCTTGTGCCTACACATAACGTTAAAAAAAAAAAATTAGCGGAATTGGTCGAGCCGTTCTCGAGTTTTACGCTTAGCAACACATTTGGCGATTCATTTTTATTTATATAGATAGATAAAAACCTTCCTTGTGCCTAAACATAACGTTAAAAAAAAAAATTAGCGGAATTGGTCGAGCCGTTCTCGAGTTTTACGCTTAGCAACACATTTGGCGATTCATTTTTATTTATATAGATTATCCATGACAATAAAACAATTTATAAATAGGAAAACAAGGCGGGGGGAATTACCTCGAGATCCAAAAGTTACATTGTAAAAAACAATAGCATTGTTTCCATCATTAAAACAAGTGACTTTAACCCAAAATTTATTTGTGGTAAAAATAAACATTTAATATAGTTGATTTTGTAATATTATATTTTAGTCCATTATTGTGATATCTGATGAAAACAAAGCTCCTGTGGTCGCTACGACCTCTTATTAAATTTGTCATTGCTAAGCCGAAAAATCATGAAATATTCTTCCGTTCCTTCTACAAATTGGGCTATAGAGTTAATCATGAGAAATGTTGCCATCTGTCAGGGGCTCCGAGATAGAACATAGCCTAGGCTCGTAAGTCCCAACTCTCAACAGAAACACCAAGTTTTTTCAATCTTGTTAGCTCCTCTTAACTAGGTCTTATTTCTTCTTATCTCTATCCTAGCTTTTTCTTATTAATAAAACAATTCAAGATTATTTTTAACATTGCCTTTTGTTTTAAAGATAAATTTGGATATATCGATTAGTAAATATAAAAATCCTAAATTAAATTTAATTAAACCATTTTTTATTACAAGTTTATCTCTTCTGCAATATATACAATCAATATGTATATTTTACGACGCCCTTTAAAGTCCAGTCAATTAAAATATTGTAGAGAGGAAAAGGTCCCATTTTTGGGGTTTTCGATATTATCTCGTAAATGGTGGACTCTAGAAAAATATACTACATACCAAAACTAAAGCTAATTTAATTTTTTTTAAAATTGTGTATATACATATTTATCATTATGTATAGTAGCAACATGTTTAAGAAATAGTGATTTTAAAAATTCAATTTGGCCATGAGAATATATCCCTTTTGTAAGCAATGCAATAAAATCTAAAACCTCTGAAAGATCTAGTGCTGGTTTAATTGCATTTATTAATGGTAATTTGATATTAGACGCAGATATTATCGAATAAAACCAATATTTTTATAATAATAAATTTTTTTTAAAATTTCAAATTAATTACTAAATTAATACTAACTCTATTGCTATAAAGTTTATACTTTAAAGCAATTAAATAAATTAAAAAGAAAAAAAAAATTATCGAACTACTAACGGTTTGCGATCTATACGTTATTGAAAATCGATAATTTTCGTAAAAGAATGTTTACATCACTTTTTGTCACAAAACGCCTTCCGCGATCGTTTCTCAAAAAAAATGTCAGAATCCAAGTTGTAGAGCATTAAATTTACTTTAATTTTATTTATACATTTCTTGCACTTGAAGCAAATGTTTGAAAAAAAGTGAGGTATGCATCATTATTATCGATATTCTATAACGTATTTCTCGAAAACCGTTTGTAGTTTGATAAATATGTATATAAACAATTTTATAGAAAATTTAATTAGCTTTAATTATGATATGTAGCATATTTTTCTAAAGTCCACCTTTTACGAGATATAATTGAAAAATCCAAAAATGGGATCTTCATTCCTCTCTCCCACCCGCCCGCCAGAGGCGGGGACTTTTAATATGTTTACCTTGTGACTACTAACGATGTTTTGAAGTTTTTTTTTTTTTTTTTTTTTATATCCATTTATTGAAATTTACAACTGTATAAAATATATACATCTAGTAAATGAGTTGATTATGATTACAATAACATGCGAAACTTGAAGAGAACTACTCATCAATAGCCCTAAAAAAAAAAAAAAAAAAATAAAAAAAACTTTTCACTAGAAGGTCTCTAGGCCATCTTCTTATCAGACGCCTCGGAGGGTTATCGGGAATAGAATGGGAATCGAGTTGAAGGACTAGTGGATTTGTGTGGTTATGGAGTTTACTATGAAAGGATGGGTATCTGGTTTGTGCTAAATCAGAAACATATGGGACATTAAGATCTTTATGGATAAGTTTGTTTGTGACAAAGTAAGGAGCATTAAGGATTTTTCGAAGGATTTTGGATTGTAAGGATTGGATACGGGAAGAATTAGAAGGTTTAGTTGACCCCTAAAGCTCAACTCCATATGTCTAAATAGCTGATAACTGTCATGTAAATGAGTCTTTTGTAATAAATCGGAAGGTTTGAACGTTTGTCTAGTAAATGTTGAAGAAGTCGAAAACGACGAGCAGTTTCCTGCCGTTTTAGTCTCGTATGTGGATTCCAGGTTAAACGTTTGTCTAGTTGGAGTCCAAGATAGCGGATCTGTTCAACAGGGATCAGTGGGATATTATTAAAGATATTGTAGGACAAGAAGACGTAGGTTTACGGCGAAGGGTAAAGGTTATTTGGTGGGATTTGCTTGGATTTATTTTAATTCTCCAATTTCGACACCATTCTTGAAGGTTGAGGACATGAGATTGGAGTTTTCTTGAGGCAATGAAGGGATCATTATTTACTGATAACACACATGTGTCATCAGCATACGTGGTGAGGACGGTGCTATGTTTTGAAGTAAAAAAATTTTTCATATGTCATGCACTATGCTTATTGACTGACTACAGCGTATAGGAACGCTGGGACATTGTCGGAAGAAATTAATTGCGGGTGTTTTGATAAATATTAATGTTTTTAGATCATTTTACTCTAGCCAGGGGCCAGAATTGGAAAGGAGACAAAATCTGTTTCTCAATTTTATGTTTATTCGTTCACTCTGAATATATAACAATCAAGTAATGCCTTAGCGTGCTGAATATAAGTTTACTATGAGAAATCCGTAGATTTTAATATTACGAACCGTTTGGCAGACCTCGAGTAGAAATCTCCAATTTGGAAGGATATATCATAGCATTGGACTATTGAACACTAGCCCACCTTACATATCACCAAAAGACCGGATCCATTGCCAAAAGAACTAGCAGCGCTATTGGAGGTGGTTGTACCTCATACAGATGACTTGTAAGGACATTTTTTGAAAGGGCGGTCACAATTTATGTGTTTATCCTTTGGAGGAAGGGACGGGACGACTTGGTGGCTGCGCACCCCCCCCCCCCCCCCATCCACAACCCCTCAATATAGGACAGGACGCTATTACAGCCGTTTTCATTTTCCACGAGAGATTTATGATGAAAGCTTGAATCGTGGGCTTTGATGCTCCAGCCTTCAGCACTGTAGATTTGCCTTGACTGCCTGTCTACTTCACGGAGCGGTCTCCTTAGCTTGTTACCAGGAAGTTCCGTCTTTGAAATATTGAATAGGATGAGGGGGGAAAAAGTTCTCTTCGCAGCGCATTTTATTCCCATCATTCAGATGTTTAACTGAATAATTGAATAAAAAAAAAGTATATTTAATGAAACAATTAGGATTGATGAATTAATTGCCACTTCTATTGAGATTATTTTATTTGAAAACTAGTTTCGAATGCTAAACATTCATCTTCAGTTCTAAAACATACCAACATTTTTTTCAACACATAGATTATATATACTAAAGTTTTTTAAAAAGATAAGAAAAGAAATCATGCATAGGCACTCACCTTCGGGGTAACTAAAACACTGAATTTGTGAGAAGTAAAAGGGGGCAGGTAGGTTAAGTTTTAGATTTACAACGGGGTTTCCCTTATGACTCATTGGGTTTTTTTTTCCGTTCCTATAAGAAACAAATTTAAAATGGGGCTATTGGATATGTTAATCTGATCATTTAAACAAAATCTGGATCGGTTTTAAAATTTTTGTTTACATCGAAACTAGTTTTCAAATAAAATAATCTTAATAGAAGTGGCATTTAATTCATCAATCTTAATTGTAATGATCCTTCTATATCATCATGCGTACCTCAAGTGATTTAATGAAACAGCTGTTCAGAATATAAAAAAGTGTAAATTAATAACCTTATAAAACAAAATAGGAGTTTTTTGTTCTACCCAGAACTGGAAATATTTATAGTTTTTTTGCATATAAAAATAATTTTTTTTCTGTTAACTATTTATTGATATTTACAAATGTATACATTATATACAACAAGTAAACGATTAAAATAGCATGTAGAGAATTACCCACTTGTAGCACTTCAATAGTTCTACAATAGATCTCTTGGCCATTTCCAATTCATAAGCCTCGGAGGATTATCTGGAATGGTGTAGGAGGCAAGTTGGGAGACTAGCACATTCGAGTCGTTTTAGAGTTTACAGTGAAAAGATAGGTATCTGGTTTGGCCCAAATCAACAACATATGGGACATTAAGATCTTTATGGATAAGTTTATTGTGGCAAAGTAAGGAGCATTAAGGATTTTTCGAAGGATTTTGTATTGCAAGGATAAGTCTGATAAGTTTCATGTATATGAAATTTTAAAGAAATAAGGAAAAGTTTGTTTGTGAGATAATAAGAAGCATTAAGAATTTTACTAATTGTAAGAATTTTGTATTAACGATTGGATGCTAGAAGAATTGGAAGGTTTAGTGGAGCCACAACTATCAACACCGTTTGTCTAAATGGATCTAAGATCTGAATTAGTTATAACTCCTTGAATGTAAAAGAAACAATAAAATAAATTATGATAAAAGTATTGTTGACTGTTAAGATGAATAAGGAAGAAGATAATGAAGGATGTAATCAAAGAGAAAAAACATCAGTCATCGTAAGTCTCCTCTCCAGTGTGGTTTGGTGGCCTAAAGAATACCTGCAAGGCAGGTCGAAACGTCGGCACGCAATAAAGTAATTCTACTTGACGTGGTGTTTCTCTTTGACTGCATCTCTGGTTATCTTCTTCTCCATTAAGTAAATTACGTTTTAATTTTTTTTTTATTTTTACTGGTTATAGATATTTACAACTGTACATCAATATACATCAAGTAAATTCGAGGAAAATGATTAAATAGTTCCATATTAGAAGGTCTCTTGATGATCTTTCAGACGCCTCGGAGGATTTTCAAGAGTGGAGTTGGGAGTGGATTCGAGTGGTTAGGAAGTTTACTTAAAGATTTAAAGTTAACATAAATATCTTTATAGATAAATTTGTTTTATACATAACAACCATCATTAAGATTTTGGATTGTAAGGATTGGTTACGAGAAGAATTGGTTTATTGAAACCCCAAAGCTCAACACCGTTTGTCCAAAATGGATCTAATTACTGTCGTGTAAATAAGTATTTTGTTATTTATTAGGAGCTTTGAACGCTTGTCAAGTAAATGATGGATTAGTCGGAAACGAGTAATTTGTCTATTACGTTTGTTATGTATTTTGTATTTTAAGTTTTTAAATTTAAAATCATTCATAAACCAGGGTTTTGGTTGACAATATATAATAGGAGGCATTACAAATTAATGTTTTTTCTAGGGATGTATTGACTCTCGATTCTATCGACTCCTGATAAAATAATCGGCATTGAGAAATAATGATCCTAAGTCGATTCCTAGGAGCCAATCGATAGTTTTGTGAAACCTGATTGATAGTTTTGATGATAATTATCTTTTAAATATCTAGAATGTTTACCGCAATCGTTGAAGATATTGGCTAGTGAAAATTGAAAAACATAGAATTACGATTTTATTTTTGATCGTTTTCCTAAATCCTTCGATTATTTCAAAATAAATACTTTAACTCCTTATTTAAAGCCCAACCTTTTTACGCTCTAAAAAGTCAAACAAACAAGAAGCACAACTCAATGAATTTTTTATGGATATTAAAATGCTTTGAATGTTTGTTAATAGTTAACTTATTTAAAAGGTAATTTGAATTCTTCATACGCATATTTTATGTACCGTAAAATGGGGTCACATTATTCGACTTTTACCAAATGAGAGCCCACGAAACGACTCATTCATACGCTCTCATTTAGTAAAAGTCCACACAACAACCTGTCAGAAGGAAATCACCACAGAAATAATTGTGTACCAATTTTACCCCTCCGTACTAATATGACCCCATTTTACGGTATGCTTCTAAGCTTCTCTTAACATACGACATGCATTCTTCATGCTAACAGCGATTTATTTTCTAAAAACATTTTGGTCTGATTGTATTGAAACTAAATATTTCAGGCTAAAAGTTCATTTTTGAATATTATCACTGTATTGTATTGTGATTTCAAATATAACTTCATTATTACTCATACATTATTTAATAATACTCAGAAAATATGCATTTCTACTATTTTTTAATTTTAATTTTTATTTTTTATACTTTAAGATAAATATAAAGATATGAATCTATTTTAATTCTTCTGCTGTTTTTTATTTTTCTCAACTATAAAAAATATATATATTTTAATGTAAATTAAAGTTTCTCTTAGAAAACTAATTTATCACTAATATATTTAAAAAAAAAAAAAAAAAAATTGTTTACTTTGACGATGACAAAGTATCTGAAAGGTGGGCTCCCGGTTTAGAATATGCTCCTCGCAGAGGAGATATGTAAATACAAGGATGAAGAATGGTTGCCTCTAAAGCATATCGATCCATGGGTTCACTTTGGCTAAAATTTCTTTGAAAATTCATGAACTTGCTAATGAAGTATTCTGTTAGATTTACGTGAAAAAAACCGAAACAAGGCTTCGACATGAGAAGGGGCGCTTCCATGTTATCGGCTTTGTAACTGGATCCTTTTTTCCTTTGAATTTTAACATCAAAATTACCTTTGTTTGTTGAGATTTTTAAAGTCATCGGTTCTTTACTTTTTGTGGCCTGAAGTACGTGGTGTACATTGATGTTTTTCTAAAACATGAAAAGTCAAACATTTTTATTTATTACTATAGTAGTCATAATTTTTACTATATTTATATATTATAATTATATAAATGTGGAATATTAAAAGTGTACCGAATCACCTTGAAATCCACGCGTCGGCTTATTTGTATGTATATATATTTTTTTTAATTTAAGATAACCTCTCATAAAAATAAATGAAAACTATAAAACTTTTATACAAGTGCAAGCCTACCTTAAGAAAATAAAAAATATACAGTAATATTAGTGAACATTAGCGAGTGGGATTAGAAGCTGATTTTCTAAACTTTTAATATTTCATTACCGATTGTGAAATTTTATAGTGCTAATACGAAAATAAAGATTTCAGACTTGAGTTGCTTAAAATAATCAAAAATACTAGATTTATATTTCCTTGTTTATTCTTTAAATTCCCTTATTATTTCAATCCATAAAGAACTGCAGTTGGTAACTCGGAAATACTGCCCTTTCAGCTGCTATGCACTGAGTATTAAAAAAAAAAAAAAAAAATTTTTTTTCTTATGTTGAACATTTTATAGCTGCTTAAGAACTACAAAACGTGCAAAGGCCAAATATGCAAAATGGCGTATTGATTATTTTATAATAGATTCAAGTGAAAAAATTTATTCTTTATCAAACACGACACCAATCATCAATCATGTTTCAAGGCAGAAACATATTTTTGAGACTAAATGAAAAAGCTTAGATTTATAATATACGATACAATTTAATATTAAAAATGTTTTATTTGCAACATTATTGTGACATTTACTTTTTTTTTTTTTTAAATAACAAAAAATTCTCTTATAATTTCTGTTGTAATAACATAAATTCCCTCCCAAAATATCGTGACTTATATTTTCCTATGTATTTAGATCAAATAGTTAAATATCTACATGAAAAAAAAAAAAAAAAAAAATTCTTTATAAACTGCTCCAAATTGATCGATCGATCAGCTTTTTGTTAGAATTTTTTTTTTTTTTCTACGTTCAAATTAAATTTAGGTAAAACATATTTAATTATGAGAAATTTATAAATGTTTTTCTTATATAAACAGATGTTTTACTAATGCGAAAATTTATTATGTTTTTTTTTTTATACTAATATATCCTTTATTGGTCTTAAATCCAGGGAACTCAAAACGAAAGATGATTATCCACTTTTCAAGTAGGATTACGGTAAAGTATAGCTGCTTCCTTTTAATCCTGGCCGAATAATTAAGGGTTTTAATTAGCCATTCAGGAGATAATGACATCATAAACCAAGGAGCTAGGGTCGTTATGATAAAAATGTCTTCTGCAGATGGGCTCTGATTCTTGGAGAAGGGCGGAAGTCGGCCGCAGTAAAATATTCAAATTTCTCGGTTGGGGTAAGGAGTTTTATCTCTTCCATGGAAGATATAATATTAATATCAATTTTTTAGTTTTCTGAACAATATCTGATATTGGAAAAATTATTTACAGTAAAACCTCGCTAATCCGGCACCTGTTAGTCCAAATCTCCGGGTAATCTGATCTATCGAGGAGTTTAGTGGGTGCACAATATTTTTGAAAAATCCCTAATTAGCAAGTCAAATTGTCTATTTTTTTGTGCAAAGGGTAGGATTTTTTAAAAAAAATTTTAATTTTTTTTTTTTTTATTTGTTGGTTGGATTTATTTATGTTTTTATTGGCGTGCTTGTATTCTGAAATCCAAATTTTAGATTTTGAAGCGCTGCCGTCAAAGCGTCAAAAGTTTCGATCGTGTCTATCTATATTTCGTCCAAATATCTGCTACATGGTTGGTTCTGAAAAAAAACAAAAACTTTTTTGTATTTAAAATTAAACTTCCCGACTCATCCTACCACTGTCCTCACCACTTACGCTGATGACACGTGTGTTATCAGTAAATAATAATCTTTTCGTTGCATCCCAATCACTACAATCCCATATTACTAACATTTAAGAATGGTGTCGAAATTGGAGAATAAAAATAAATCCCAACAAATAACCTTCTAGGACTCCACTTGGACAAACGTCTTACATGGAATCCACTTACAAGACTAAAACGACAAGAAACTGCTCGTCGTTACAGACTACTACAAAATTTACTAGACAAACGTTCAAAGCTCCCAATTAATTACAAAAGACTCATTTACATGACTTTCATGTAGCATTTCATCTCGTATCTAATCCTTACAATCCAAAATCCTTCGAAAAATCCTCAATGTTCCTTACTTTGTACCAATAGATTTATCCATAAAGATCTTAATGTTTCTTATGTTTCTGATTTAGCCCAGACTAGATACCTATCCTTCCATAGTAAGCTCCATAACCACTCCAATCCACTAGTCTCCCAACTTGCTTCCCACTCCATTCCAGATAATCCTCCGAAGCGTTTGAAAAGAAGATGACCTAGAGAGCTTTTAGTGTAGATTTTTATTGAAGTGCTACTATTGAGTAATTCTTCACAAATTATTTACATGCCATTTTATTCACTATCAACACATTTACTTAATGCATATTGTTTTGTACAGTTGTAAGTATCGATAAATGAAGAAAAAAAAATTAAACTAGTCTAACTTTCTGCAATTTGACTACGAAATAAGCTCTGTAGCATAATAGGGTATATTACAAGCTTTTAAATTTCATGGAATTCTCTCAAAAAGTGCCTGAAAGAGTAATTTTTTACCGGGTTCGCTCTATACGTCCTTAAAACGACGTTTGGAGATTACTTTGTTTTGAGAAATTTTAAAGTTGAGTTATTTTACTACAAATCCTAGCACCATATTGTGTCACTACGACCAATGATTTTATGTATAAATAGCTGGCTAAAACGTATGTATCAGATTATTATACTAGTATCCCACGTTGTGGCTTAGCCCGCTATCATAAGTAAAGAACCTATTTAATTATAACCAATAATTGAAGTTTATTTGTTTATTGATAAAAGTTAATTATTGAAATACTCAGTTGAGTATTATTTCTTCAATGACATTTTCACGCATAGCAGTCATTTTTAATCAAGTTAAAATTGTACAGATTAGGTGGTTGAATATTATGTAAAAGCATAATTTAACCTGCAATTTTTAATTTTAATCTATGAGTTGGTAATCCAGATGTACAGAGATTATTAAGAAACTCTTGCATAATTTATCAGTGCTTACAACTAAAGGTCCATGAATTATAATTTACACACAATATCAAACAGCAACCGATCGAAATTTTGATTTGGTTATAATTTTTTTCGACAGAAATATTTTTATTGATTTCATCTAGTTGGATTTTGATTTCTGACCATAAAAGTATATTAAAAGTATCTCACCTCTTTTCTGCCACTCAACATTGTACATATAATATTTTATTATTTTAAATTTTTATTATTTCCAAACCTTCCAGGAACTATGAAGATGATGTTAAAATTTGGTACATTCGGGTTCAGTCATATCGGTTAATTTTCAAAATTCCTTGCGATTATATTTTGCAGCACAAATTTAAATATTTTATAATAATTTGATTGAATATAATGGCTTTAAACCGACAACAATAACAAACTTAAAAAAAATTATATATAAACCGATTCCAGGACCATGGAAAGAAGAACCAGGAACAAGAAAAGAACAACTCATCGTTACAAGACTAAGAATTGGACATTCAAAATTAACCTTCAGTTACTTATTGGAAGACAAGCAACCCCCAAATGGAGCGAATGTCCTGACATTATAAAACATTCTTGTTGAATCCAAAAATACGAATAAGTGTCTGATGAATAAAGACATTTCAACATTGCTTGATAACAACTCGTATCTCCACAACCACATTATTCAATTAAAGAAGAAAAAAAAATCTGTACATGGCACCAGAAAGTAAATAAATAAAATAATTGAATATAAATAAATTTTATTAAAAATTTAATGATCTACAGATATATCACCGTGCCTTTGTAACCTCTCATGTAGAATGGCTCTCGCCACCTATTGGCACTTTAAAACTTCACATATTACCGCATTTTTAATAACAAATACATTTAAAATCACTAGAAATTATTGTTACTAGACCTTCCTGGAACTATGAAGATGATATGGTTAAAATTTGGTACAGATTAGTTCAGAACTTTTCGTGGTTAGTGATTACAAACGAAAAATGGCTTGTCCTTTTATATAATCGTATAGGTTGGTGCATATAACTTACGTTTCTATTTCCTTTATTTTAAAAAAATATATTAATATTTACCTTTTAATATAATTTAACTATGAAAAATGTTTTTCATTAAGATCTACATTTAATTCGACCTTTTGACCGATCCGCCTTATACTTTGGTCAATTAGTGCTCTGATTGGTGAGGTTCTACTGTGAATATAAACTGAAGATAATCTGTTAATAAAGAACTAAAACTTTATAGAGTTAATATTTTTTTTATTCTCTCAATCATGGATTAAAACTATTTCACAAAGCTGGAACCTGATCCTTCGTTACGCGATTGGAAAAACTTCACAGTTGAGGAACTCAATGAATTACTTACCCAATCCTGTAGAACTGTTGACGAAGTAAGAATTACTCTCTTTTTTTTTTTTTTAAACTTTACAATTTCGTGTTTTTTTATAAACATTTTTTTTTCTCTCCCTTCTGTATTTCCCTCGAAAAAGTTTTTCTAATGAGAGGACAGAGCCTGGAAACTTCATTTTTATAGTCCGTTAAAGCTGTGAGGAAAAGTTTTCCGTTTTTCATTACCGACAGCTTTTAATGAAAGAGACGAATTTCATCTGCGATTAGTTTCTCTTCTATTTTCATACTTTTTTCTTTTCTTTTTTTTTTAAATTTTTTTCAATCTTTTCTTAGCCAGCTGCCGGTTCCTGGTTGAAGCTTTAAATTTAAAAGTGACGTCTAATGAATGGAATGAAATAGAATACAAAATGTCTTTTTTTTTGTATACACACCTGTTTCAGTTACTGGAAATTTAAGTTATTAAATACAGATTACAAATATATATATATATATATATATATATATATATATATATATATATAGAGAGAGAGAGAGAGAGAGAGAGAGAGAGAGAGAGAGAGAGAGAGAAAGAGGAAGAGAAAGAGCTTGATTATAAAATGATTTATGTAGTTGTAAAGTACTAGTGGATTACTGCATTAATTTATTTTTTTCTTTTTTTAGATTTTCCCTGACCTGTACCATCTTGATCATCGCAAGGTGGCTAAAAGATCTCTTCGGCCTAATGTATATCATCATGAAAAACTTATCACAGAAAAACAGGTAAATTTTCCATATTACTAGCCAATTGGCAATCAAGTTTGTTTAAATTGGAAAAAAAATAATGGAAAACATTATTTGGAATAGAGTCGGAAGCGAGTTAGAATACTAGAGAATCGGAGAGGTTTAGGAGATTACTATATAAGGATAGGTATCTGGTTTGGGCTTAATCAGCAAGATATGAAACATTAAGGTCTTTATGGATAAGTTTATTTGTGACAAAGTAAGGAGCATTGTTGATTTTCGTAGGATTTTGGATTGTAAGGATTGGAAGATCAACTCCGTACATCCAAATAGGTCTAATCACTGTTATGTAGATTTATTTTTAATTAATTGAGAGCTTTGAACGTCTGTCTAGTAAAGGTAGCGTGAAAATAAAAAATCTTAATATAGAATCCAGATTCATTTCTTGCTTGAATTAACTCTAGGTCCAAGGTCACGAACCTGAATAAAACGACAAGGTTTTTTAAAAAAAATTCGCTCAATAAAAGCAGATGTCAACTAGCGGAAACCGGATTCAAATAACGTAGATCACATTGGTCATTTTCTCGTAGAACTTCAATCGTACCATCGCTTCTGAGAATCAGAAAAATATGCGACCAGGATTCGAGTGCTCGAACATATCAACTCTTAAAGCCATTTTAAAAATATAATTTATGACTGATGCAGCTTCAGTTATCATGAACCTGTTAACCAAATTGAAAATACTGGTTTTCTTGTCTCGGAATCGCTCTCAAATATCAAATAAAATACAAACCCGCAGTGGATCTCTGAAAACTGTGGAATACTGGGAATCAAAATGGCAGATATACTTACAAAAGACGTTTCCAATTTACCTCAAATCACTTCCAAACCTTGGTTTGGAGCATAAATAAAGCAATAAAGCAGCTATTCAGGAGAGGTAGAATAACCGGAATTCAGAAATCGATCGTCATTCATACTATGTACTTGCTTTTCCCAACATTATGTTAAAATTCCCCTGAGTTCGGCCCTCTCCTTCCCGACAAAATAATTTTCATGATTTTGGAAATGGATTAATTTATTTTGTATTTTAAAGGACACTCTTTATTTTATTTTATCCTTTTTACAGGACACTAAAGGGTACTAGTTTCAGATCTAATGGATCTTACGGTATTTGACGGCCGGAGGATATTCGGCCTTTCATTTCCGACAAACCAATCCTTTCTCATTTTGAAAACTATATTAATTATTTCGTTTTATTTAAATGACTCTCTATATGTCTCTCTCTCTCTCTCTCTCTCTCTCTCTCTCTCTCTCTCTCTCTCTCTCTCTCTCTCTCTCTCTCTCCTCTCCTCTCTCTCCCTTCCCCCCCCTCTCCGTTCCCGTTTTATCCATTTTACAGGACATGGAAACAAAAAAATTAAATTTTAAATTATTCTTTCTCCTTAAAGTAAATATGAAAAAGGCTTACAAACAACTGAAAAGAATTCTCTAATGCTTCTCTCACATAAAGAAACAGCGGAAGCAAATGTGGACTAAATCTATTAACATGGCCATATTTGAATTGTTGGACTTGACCATTTGAATGGGAAGATCGCTAGTTTTTAGCGTACCTCTTTAACTCTAGAATTTTTTTTATTAAACATTAGTGCTTGAACACAAGTATTCCTTTGGAAAATAAATGACCAAGTCACAGGTTACTTAATTACTCCAACCAATTAATAAAATGCCTTTTGTGATTTCATTTGTTTTTGTAGGTCATTTTAAAATCATTTCGTTGATCCCTTTGATTCCTTTTTCTTTCAAAAAGCTTTTAATCGACATTAAATACCTTTTAATATATATCATGCTTGTTAGCATTTTTTTTATTATATCAGAGGAATACCTTTTGCGAGGAGTGTAAGTTTTAACTCAAATAGTGTGTTTAAGTTAGTTGTTAGTTGGTATTTTTTCAAACAATATTTTTCAAAAGCCCGATGTGAGGGCCAATAAATAGACACTGACTCTGGGCGAGGTCTTACCTTAAAACAAAAACACAATTCAGTTAAAATGAACATAAAAAATAACGAACATAAGCAAAAAATCTGCTGATATTTAAAGCACACATAATTAATAAAACTTTTTTTTGACTTTATATATTTATTCACACCTTTCAATTAAAATTTGACAACAAGTGAATGTATTGTTAGAATAAAAATGGCTTGAAAGGCATGAGGGAGAGCAGAACCCAGCGGCACCTCCAGCTCGTTTTTAGTCTTCTCTAAATGTTGTCGGGAATATGTTGTGTTCATGTCGTTACTAGTGTATTAGAGTGTCCATGTAAATTTTAGTGGAATCGTTTGTAGTTGGTTCGTATTTGTTCTTTAACTTTTGGTATGCGCAGGTCAGTATGCAAAGTTATGTTGCTTACGTACCGTGGTGCTTTTGTGATCGTTCTGAATGTTTTTGTCTGGAGGTTTTGGGGTTTGTTAATATGTGTCTTTTTGGCTGTTCCGTGTATCTGCGAGGCGTATGTATAAATAGGTTGTAAGTAAGTATAAGTGTTCATTTATTGTTTAAGTTGTAGAGTTTGGTCGTAAACCTACGACTTCCTTTCCTACAGTATCCTTTAATGATGTCCCACTAATCCCCGTTGAACAGATCCGCTACCTAGGACTCCACTTGGACAAACGTCTCACTTGGAATCCACACACAAGACTAAAACGACAAGAAACTGTCCGTCGTTTTCGACTACTTCAACATTTACTTGACAAACATTCAAACCTTCCAATCCATTACAAAGGGCTCATGTACATAACAGTGGTTAGACCAATTTGGACATACGGAGTTGAGCTTTGGGGCTCCACTAAACCACCCAATTCATCTCGTATCCAATCCTTCCAATCCAAAATCCTTAGAAAAATCCTAAATGCTCCTTACTTCGTAAAAACAAACTTATCAACAAAGATCTTAATATACCTTACGTTTCTGACTTAGCTCAAACCAGATATCTATCCTTTCATAGCAAACTCCACAAAAATTCAAATCCATTAGTGTCACAACTTGCTTCTCATTCCATTCCAGATAACCCTCCGAGGCGCCTAAAAAGAAGATGCCTCGAGACCTTCTAATATTATATTAATATTTTTATTATTTCAATAATAAAAAATAAAAAATAAGTTGTAGAGTTGAACGTTTGGAGAGGAGTGAATATAAAAGTCTCAGTCTTTGGTTGAGCATTTTACTTCTTTCTTTTTATGTGGACTCCATGTCATTCTTCGGTAAAATAACAAGCTTATTTCAAATTTTCCACGTTCAACACAGGAGTAACTTTTTTAGTTGGAGATGATCGCTCAAATATTTCTGCCTTACGGTTTTTGAAAAGCTAAACAATGCAATAAAAAGTTTGTGATGGTTTACTATTAAATTGTCTATATTTGCCGTTACACGATAATCGTGTTTTCTTTTTTCCAGCCATCATCAGTTAAACGAGAATGGTCTGTTTATCTATTTGGGCGTTAAAATGAAAGAACGCTTAATGTTCCAAAGGTTGTTACGTTTCTATAATTTAGATAAAACTCATATTGCGCCACTTAAACGAAAGCTAGACTTAGCAGATGATTTTTCATTGCATCTTCGAGGTCAACACTGTTTCTTTCAATGAATTCCACATTCGAACAGGCCATGATGTTTAGTAACTTAATTAAGATTACCAAGTTAAAATCAATTTACATTAAATATGAAAAAATATGTATTTAATATTTTGGCTCTTAACCTGGCTCAGTGTTAATTACTTGTTAGGTAATTTTACTTGTTAGGTAATTAAGTAATCATTTTTTACTTGATTTAATTTAAAAAATCGTCGAGTTAAGAGGTTAGCCACTAAAAGGGTAATTGTTGTATATAAACGTTTAGCCTAAGGAAACGTTGAGCTGGCAGAATCCCTGATGAATAGCCCATTCAGTTGAGCACGCCCCCTCAAACCCGAAAGCCTTCCTCCTTCCATCTCATCTTTGCTTCAAGAAACATTAAAGCAGAGGAGAATCTATTTATGTTCTTCAATATTTTCCGTTACACACATATATATATATATATATATATATATATATATATATATATATATATACACACCATTTATTTATATTTACAACTTTATACATGTATACAATAAGTAAATATGAGAAAACATGTTAATAACATGTGAAGAACCTCTCACTAGTACCAATTATATAAAAATTCTTCATCAGCCATCTTCTTTCCAGACGCTATGGAGGATTATTGGGAATCAAGTTTAAAGCAAGTTGGGAGACTAGTGAATTCCAGTGGGTATGGAGTTTAGTATGAAAGGACAGGTATCTAATTTGGGCCAAATTTGCAACATATGGAAGATTAAGGTCTTTATGGATTAGTTTATTTGTGACATAATAACGAGCATGGAGGATATTAAGAAGGATTTTGGATTTTAAGGATTGGATAACCCGGGGATCTAGACGGTCCCCTAGAAATCATAAGACAATGTGAATACCATGATGAACACAAACCAAAGGTGGCAATTTTTTTAATACAATATATATTATAAAGTGAAAACATATTATTCGTAACCCTTATATGAGGCGTCCAGTTGCAAAACGTAGAAAAACCATATTTCTAAATTTTTCACCAGAAGCCAAAAACCATAGCAATATGATGCCCATTTGATATGGATGTAATTTTTCTTGTATAATTAGCAAAAAAAAATAGGCGGTTTTAGTTGGGCAAGCGTAATAAGGGCCCCTGTTGACCAGTTTTTTTTGTTTTTTTTTAATTGGTTTTTCTTCTGTACTTACTCCGTTTTGCAACAGTTTGAGACTTACTTCTTTTCGATAATGAAATAAATACATGTCCAGAGTTGATTTATAAAATTGAAATGATAGATTAAAAAAAATTATTTTACGTTCAAAAATCTTATTAGTCTAGTGAACAATAAAAACGGATAGTAAAGTAATAAACGATATACAGTGGACCCTCGTTATAACGCGGGTTAAGGGGAAATGAAACCTCCCGCGTTATAGACGTACCCGCGGTATAACGAGGGCGGAAGTATGAATTATTAGAGGTCAAAAAATAATAAAAATGCACTCTGATATAAACTCGGGCAACAACTAAAGGAATAATACAAAGTTTTTAAAAAGAAAGTGAAGGGGATTCTATGAACCAAGAAGGCAGGAATAGAGACAACTTCTTCGTATGTCATCTAGGTAGGTTACCGGGAAGATATTCAATCGACATTGTCTAAGCAAGACATTTCGGCTTATTTCCAGGACGATACAAGCGATGTACCCAGTCTTCCCTAAAGTTTTTTTAAAATTCTAATAAAAATCAAACTTTAAAAAGTTCTAATATTGAAACAAAAACAATGAAACTTAGTTAGACAATCGTAATTAATTCTAAACGTCCTATTTAGTTTTACATCCTACGTTAACAACCAGTTATACTTTTTTACTTTACAAATTCCTTTTAATGTTCAGTAAAATTAGAAATGTGTTAAAAAAAAAATTTAACAAATGTACCTTAATTTGCAGAGTTCACTTTTTCCCAGAACTTATTAAACTTTGGAGCCTTTTCGTTTTTTTTTCTATTGGTTTTATGACTCAATTTTCTAATGAATTGTTTTCAAGTTTTCTATTGTTGGTTTTAAAACCATAATACGATGTAACCTTATTTTTTATTAATTTTAATTGAATCAGGATCGGGACCGGAGCTTGAGCCGCGTTATATCCGAATCCGCGGTATAACGAGCCGCGTTATACCGAGGGTCTACTGTATGTACTTATATGGACCAGTCTATGTAATCACAATACACATTTTCTTAAACACATTATTATTGTTCCTCATCTTACTTCTAGACAGACTTTTGTAAAACTTCTTTGAAAATGGTTAAAAACAATTTATCATTAAAAAATATTTGTATACATAAATCCGATTATTGTTTAGAGTATTGAGGAACAAAATAAAAACAATATGGTAAAGTTTTGAACTACGTAGTAGTATCAAAATATTATTGACTCTGGTTTTTAGTATGTAACTTTAAAATTCAAAATCAAATATCTATCTAAAAACTTTTATATAATGTTTAAAAACATTTATTAGTTTAGTTTAATAAAAAAAATATAATTTAAAAAATGTACTAGTCAATAGTAATTATGATCACAATAACATGTAACTTTTCTACAGCTAATTGCGTTTCTTCCATCTCGTTTATGTCTCCTCAATCTGACAAATAATATACATAATATGGCAGCCATATTGTGAAATACTCTCATTTGGTACTGTGATAGGCATGGTTTTACTCCCTTTAGCAACAGTACGTGATCTTTAAGTGTTAATTTGAACAGCTTTTCCTTCGTTTTCAAACCTAAAACCTAGTCAGTATTCTGCGTGGAAAGGAGCTGGATCGAACGGTATATAAAACTCAATTTCGATTTTCGGTGGATTTGCTACGTTTTCCAATTAGGCGCCTTATATATATAAAAAAAAAAAAAACCTGTAGCACTTACAACCCATGAAGGGTCTCGGGTTCAGTACTTTGGTAGGCAGTACTGTTTCTAAGCCAACGGTGAAAGGAGGTGATTTGGCCAGAATCACGTTCAACTGCCAGGTTTTTCCCCCAATCAAGGGTACCCACTTTTTGGGAGGCTGGGTGTGCCCCAGGAGGGTCTCCCGACCTCGAATTCGATCCACGGCCGAAATAACGGAAAATAAATTTTCTGCCTTCAGTCGGACTCGAACTCGGGCCCGGGAGCATGGTAGTCAAGTGCCTTACCCACTGAGCTACCGCGCCTCCTCGCCTTATATATATATATATATATATATATATATATATATATATATATATATATATATATATATATATATTTATATATATATATATATATTTAAATATATTTTTATAGCAATTTTTTTCTTTTGCTCGCAAAACATTTACATTATATTTATTTACCGTCACCCTACGAAATTTGGTAGCTGTGATTTAATTAGGAAATTAAATTATAGCATTGGAGCTATTTATTTATATATACTATTGTTATTATTATTTTATTTTATTTTATTTCTATTTGGCATTAGCAGCTGTATTAAAAATACATACAAGGGGATTCGATGGCCGAGCGAGTTGGGGCGAGGGTCTCAGCGCGCTCGTAACCAGAAAGTCGTGGGTTCGAATCCCACTTGGGCGGGTTATAATTTATTTCGTGGTGGACCCACCAAATGAATATTGACCTTCCCACCTAGGCCAGTATAGTATAGGACTTCAAAAAGGATATATTTTTTTTTTTTATTTCTTAAATAATTGCTACAATTCAAAATTATATGTTGTACAAAAAAAAAAAATGGACCAGTCTCAAACTTAAAATAGTAAACCATTGAACAACTTTAATATATCTAGATATAATCATAATATTCCATAAAAGAAAAAAAAAGTAAAAGGTATTTAATGTAGGTATTATATGATTATATATATATGCTACACTCGTAATATACACAAACCTACATTCCAATAAGCGTTATTCCTACATTTAAATACAATATAATAACTCATTACAAGAAAACAGCAATCAGAGTCGATGACAGAACTATTCAGAACTTTTGAGCAGTATAGCTAGTAGTCTTGACTATTCTATCTTCTAGTAGAGATTATTAGAGAACTTTAGAACTTGGAGAATTTCTAATAAATTGAAGTTACAATGCATTAAATAAAACTTTGATATTGTTAACTATTATTTAGTTCAAGTGTAACTGCTCTTTTGATTTAAATAGATGCGTTGTAAAATACATTTAAGTCGTCAATCAATCAATAGATTTATTTTATTTTAGCTTAACAGGAGATTCCAATGTTTGAGATCAAAATAACAATTATATAAAATAAAATTGTCGATCATTACCAATATCGTACTAGTAATATTTATTATACCATCATAAAAATTTATTTATTTATTTTTTCTGACGTGTAAGGAGAATGGAATGAAAAAATAAATTAATCAAAAGGGGTAGGCAATGTACTAGATTAAACCTAATAATTACAGGACTTTGAGCCTCCTTGAAACAATCTTTTAAACTTACTTTAAACTTTAGCTGAGTGCCTTTATCAGAATAAACAGACTGCTTTTTACTTTCATCAGAATATCTAAAAAAATCCTATCTCTTCATTTCACAAACATTTATTTAGTGATTATTTTAATTTTGTCTCTTTTGCCCTGGTTTTATTAAATATTTTTAGTATTAAACCTACGGTGACAGTTCAAATGACCCTTTTCGAATTTCTTCCAGAAGTTCTTGGAAACAACATTCACTACTTTGCTTTTAGATTTTATATCTTTTATTAAAACATTTATCAAAAGTATTTTTTTAATATCCGCTCCTCTCTTTTAATTGTTTTTGCCGAGACATTGTGGTAGAAAAAGTTATACATGAAATGTCGGTAGATTTAGTGTTAAGCTGTATATTTTCTAAAATAAATTCTGCTTTGTTGCTCTTTTTAAGTTTTTTATTATGGCTGAACCACCTGAGAATTCATTACTCTGAATATGATTTAACGTATCGCTGTAAGTAAATAGTACAGGTAGAAATCAGCGGAACGTGTGTTTGTTTTTTTTAATTCGCCCTTTCACAAGTTATCATACCATCACTATTTTTGTATCAAAGTAAATTCCCTTGTATAAGGAAAAGGATAGATTGAAAAATAAAACTGCCTTTTACCTTTGTGGTGTTGACTTTAGAAACCTTGTTATTATCGGTAAAAGCTGGAAACAGAAAAACATTTCTTATAAATTTTTCTTTGGGTTCTTGTTCTTCCAATAGGCTTTCATTATTTTCAGAAAGGCTTTTTTTACGTTCTACCGAACACTTTGGTCTATAGTGTTTTTGTTTTGGTTGCTCTGGTGTTAATTCCCATATGTTTAAATTTTGTCTGAATGTGTCACTTTCTATTTTTGCAACCTTCCATATTTGAATTTCATTCAGTCAACGCGTAGAAATCTTAAGCGAGATTATATAATCGATTATCCTTTTTACCTATCGATGTTCCGGTAATCTGTTGAGACGCTCAAACAATTTCATCCCCCCTTTCCAAAAATCAGTTTCAATGTTTTAAAACTTTTCTTTTGTTTTGATTGATTGCAGCCTAGAATTTTCCTGAAGATCTTTCTCTCTTCTTTTTTTTTATTTCTTCAACTTGGTATTTTCTCTTAAAGGTTAGTGTTTCGCTTGCGTAGAGGATAAAAGATTATTTTTATTTTATTTAATTTATTGTTTTGTTTTATTAGAAATCTCCGTTATTTCCATTATTGAAATTTACAACTGCATATACAAAATAAAATAATACATCAAGTAAATATTAAAATGACTAGTAATAATGAAATATAGTAATAATAAAGATGACACGTCACTTGTTTTTAAAGCATCTACCCATTGCTAGCACTTATAAATGTTCTATATCAGAAGGTCCCGATGCCATCTTCTTTTCAGGCGCCACGGAGAGTTATCAGGAATGGAATGAGAAGCAAGTTGTGATACTAATGGATTTGAATGGTTGTGGAGTTTGCTATGAAAGGATTGATATCTGGTTTGAGCTAAGTCAGAAACGTAAGGTATATTGCAACGACATGTAAAAACTTAAAAAGAACTACTCATTAGTAGCAATTCAATAAAATTCTACCCTAGAAGACCTCTAGGCCATCTTATTGTCTCGGAGGATTATCGGGAATGGAGTGGGAAGCAAGTTGGGAGACTGGTGGATTGGAGTGGTTATGGAGCTTACTATGGAAGGATAACTATCTGGTCTAGGCTAAATCAGTAATATAAGGAACATCTTTAGGTCTTTATGGATAAGTTTATTGGTCATATTGGATTTTTCGAAGGATTTTAGATTGCAAGGATTGGATACGAGATAAATTGGATGGTTTAGTGGAACCCCAAAGCTCAACTCCGTACGTCCAAATAGGTCTAATAATTGTCATGTAAATAAGTCCTTTGTAATGAATAGGGAGGTTTGATCGTTTGTCTAGTAAATCTTGAAGTAGTCTGTAACGACAAGCAGTTTCTTGTCGTTTTAGTCTTGTGTGTGGATTCCAAGTGAGACGTTTGTCCAAGTGGAGTCCTAGTTAGCGGATCTGTTCGACAGGGATTAGTGGAATATCATTAAAGGATACTGTCGGACAGGAAGTCTTAGATTTACGACGAAGGGTAAAGGTTATTTGGTGACATTTTTTTGGATTTATTTTGATTCGATTTTGACACCATTCTTGAATGTTTAGAATATGGTATTGGAGTGTTTGGGAGGCAATGAAGGGATCATTGTTTACTGATAATAAACCTGTGTCATCAGCATAAGTGGTGAGGACAGCGGTAGGATGAGTTGGGATGTCAGCTGTTTATTTCCATTTAATTTCATTTCAGCCTAATTAATTAATTCGTTAGGGCTGTTGGGTTATGAGTTAAGTTCATTATATTATATTTACTACACTGTTATTCCTCATTGCTAAATCTGAAATTGAAGAGATCAATCATCCTATGTGAGTCATCTTGCCAATCTCAGAAATAGATGAGTCATGGGCTTAGGTTTCCTCATAAGCGGACCCCTAAGAATCTATTAGCCTGCTTGTTCTAGGGGTTGGCCTCCCCTAACTTCCTCTCCTTACCATCTCCCCAAAAGGACTACTCTCTTCAGATTTTTTCCATCCATTGTTGGTGTAATTCTATCAATAGTCTATATACTATATACAAGTCATCTTAAAAAAAAAAAAAATTGTTTAATTGTAATTTCTTGTATATTTTTGGTAATAATTGACAGTGAGAGCAGTTTATAAATCCTAAATTGTTTCAATAATCTTAACAATTTACCCCCATTCTTATGAGTACTCTTGAAGATCACCAACCGAATGGTCGCAATTTTTTGAACTCCCTCCCATCCATTCCTTCACTCTTAACCTATTTTAATCAAGAATCATCTTTTATCTATCAAGCTTTCGATCCAATGATCTTGTAGAAGAAGAATATATTTATTGTAATGAATGTTTAAATTATAATTTCGTTTTCTCAAAAGTAAATATTTTAGTATCTATACCTTTTTGCGCTGGTTCCTCATATGAAATGAGATGAAAAATAAACGTTCTAGGATTCAATGTTCTCTAACAATAATAACAATGGACATTTACAGTTACAACTGGCCGTATTATTTACAAATTAAATGCTTCAGTAATTACGGGATATATTGTCGGCAGGAAAGAAAAAATAATAATAACGTAAAATACAATCGTATATGAAAATATAAGATAAATCTAAATATTTACTTAATTATTTACATATTTGCGGAAGATTGATTGTCTAAAAGGTGCAAAAATAGATGATTTTTAGGGAGGCAGCTTTACGAATAGGAGTGGGTAGAGAATTCCAGAAGAAGATAGGACGAATGATGAAGGCTTTTTCAAAAGAAGCAGTTTTATGTGAGGGGATATATAGGTTAAAAGGTTGGGAACTAGTGTTTAGGAGGTGGATAGAAGAACACAGAGTTAATAGGTTAAGAATATAAGATGATTATTTGGTTTTTAGAGATCGGAATAGGAAAGTACCCAGAAAGTATTGCCGTCAGAATTAAGGAAAAAGCCGTCCAAGCTCAGAATATCGGCAAGTAACGTGTGACCGCCTGGGGATCCCAAAATCAATCTAATGAAATAGTTCATTGTTTTGATGGTTGTTTTTACTACATTTTTCTTGTTTTTATTCTTCTTTTTTTACCTGTCTCATACCTAATTTTAATTTTTTTTATTTATTTGTAATAAACTATTTAATGATATTTAGAACTGTACACATTATATACCTTATATAGATTTTAAAATAACGATTGCAGTGATGTGTTAATAACATGTATAGAACTACTAACTAGTAGCACTTCAATAAAAGTTATTGAAGCTATTAGATGTTCTCTTGGTCATCTGCTTTTCAGACGTCTCGGAGGATTATCGGGAATGGACAGTAGAGCTAGATATTGAGTTGGGAGACTAGTGGATTCCGTTGGGTATGGAGTTTACTATGGAAGGTCCGATATCAGCTAAATCAGCAACGGATGGTGCATCAAGATAAGTTTGTTTGTGACATAACAAGGAACATTGAGGATTTTAAGAAGGATTTTGGATCGTAAGGATTGGATACGAGAAGATTTGGAAGGATTGTTGGAGTCCCAAGCACAACTTCGTATGTCCAAATAGGTCTAATTACTACCATATATATATATATATATATATATATACGTTTTTGTAACTTATTGAGAGCTTTAAACGATTGTCTAATAATGTTGAAGTATTCGGAAACCCCGAGCTGTTTTTTGTCTTTTAAGTCTGTCGATTTCAAGTCAGTCGTTCGTCCAAATGCAGTCCTAGGTAGCGGATCTGTTTGACCGGGATCACATTACAAAGATTTTTCTATATACATTTTTCTGCACTGGTTTATTGCAATTTTCGTTTATATTCTGTTATTGGATTCACCATTATGCGTCACGAAAGATTTTGAAAATCATACAACATTTAAAATTTAATTTGCTATATACAGACTAACTGTTTTCGATTCCATTAGCTAAAATAATTTTCATTTAATAGACCATTCGATGTAGTAGATTTGTTAATGTTTGCCGATGTAACTTTACCAGTACCAGACTTACCAGACCCGTTACATACCTCAGCGACTTGTAACTGTCGATCAGAAACTTCCCTGAATCCCGGATCCTCTCCCTCCCCCCTCACGTCACTGAAGAGGATCGAAGAGAACTTTAATTACCTTCCGGAATACTTAAAGTTTTCAACTCCAACAAAATTCGAGGCGGTTTCACATCGCTGCTTCCTACTTTTTAACCAGTTTTCCCCAGAAAGTAGCTGCTAATGATTGCTAAGGTTTAATTTATTTTCTTCAGCATCATCTTGAATTTAAGTGAAAACATCACAACATTTTAGATCATAGATAGAACGACAATATAAAAAATTAATAAATTAAATTAATTGATAGAATCGTAACAGATCGAAAGTTATGAATTATTTTTTCTTTCGTTGTCTATTTAGAATCAGTAGAATCAAATTATATTTGAGAATCGGTCAGTTGTATAATGTCATTCAAAAAGTCCGTGCTTTTTTTTAACCTCAATGAAAATCTATCTTAATTCCATATGGTATATGAATCCCTTTTGGCAAGGAGTATGGAGATCGACAATGCCCTTGTCTAAGAACAACTTAATCCTCAAAAAATATATATATTTTTTTATCAAATTTCAATTAAGCTGAACTATTAACCCTTAAATATTCACCTATCATATCGTCTGCTTGGAGGTAAAAGTCATTTAGTAACAAAAGCAATTTTTTTTCTATATCATTATTCAAACGGGAATATGCTTATTATAAATTTCTCAGATAGTTTTATGTAGTGAAGTTTCTCATTTTCCAATGTGCATATATATTGCGGTTATATTTACTTGGTAACTCTTTATACTGGGAAAAAATATCGACTCACGATGAGTTTTTGTCGAATCGACGATATACCTTTGTGGAATGTTTTTTCCAAAGAATCCAAGATCTTTTCTTTATTATTATAAACTATCTATAGTTTTTAGGGGTTTCTGAATTATCTAGTATTTAAAATACTTTACCTTTCAAATAAATCCCTGCAAATTTAAAAACGTGATAATTACTTTTTTTTTTTAAATCTTTAATAATACTCGCAACTTTCTGATACTCCCATTCTTACCTGTTAGAGAAACTATTGCCTTGATGTATCCAGACTCCTATCATTATAGTTGAAGATTTAAAAAATTATATAAAAGAGTATATTAGTAAAATTAGTTACTTCTTAAACTTCCAGTGTAATAGTCCAGTAAAATAAGGCTCCAAAAGGCCGTTTTCAAGACAAAACTTCGGAACTTTTATTCTCAACGGATCTGTATGTTTTGCGGGGTGCTGAATCCCAATCTGAAGTTTGCTACCACGGCTACCATCGGCTTCATATTCAAAATCGCAAAAACCGCCAAAAAAAACCGTTATTTTTGTTTTTATATCTATAACACGATAACAAAGCTTTTTTCGAAGAAAGTATTCAAATACTAATTGTAGCTGGAACTAGTACCTACATAAAAAAAAAAAAAAAAAAAAAATCCGAAATCGGACCATTTTTGACGAAGTTGGGAAAAAATGGAGAAATTGGCCAACTTGCCGTCAGCCCCACAGCTCCGCGAAAACACGTTTGTCGTACTCTTTTGACTATAACTCTGAAACTATTTGTCCGATACAACATTACTTTTTTTCATCTTAAAGCCGATTAAATTTACTATAAGAATCTAGGAATGAAGCTTTAATCAAACCCCGTAAAATGTACATGCCAGCCCGCTAATAAAAACGTACTGTTGTAAAATCCAAGTGTTTTTTTTGGCACATTTGTCGCTCTAACTCCTCAAATATTTGTTCGATCCCAAATTTCTTTTTTCTATTTTAAAGCTGATTAAATTCGCTATCAGATGCTATATATGTATATTATATTAAATTCTGTAAACCACCCAAGCTAGCACGCTAAATGTGTATGTTTTGGTAAAATATGTAAATTATGACATGTTCAGTAGACTGGTGTGGGTATTTCACGGTGTTAATTATAAGTTACATATATAGGATCTTATAGTAAATTTAACAATTTTTTAGATAAAAATATTAACTTTTGGATCGAACTAATGGTTTTGGAGTTATAGCGAATAATTTGCCAAAAAAAAAAACATGTATTTTACAAAAGTAAGTGATTTTCAGCGTGATAGCTAAATTCATATATAGGATCTAATTGTAAATTTAACCACCTTTCAGATTAAAAAAAAAATATTTTGAATCAGACAAATACTTTTGGAGTTATAATGAAAAATGTGCCGAAAACCATGAATTTCGATTGGAAAAATATGTTTTTTCGGCACATTTTTCATTATAAATACGAAAGTATTTGTCCGATTCAAAATGTTCTTTTTTTTCAATCTGAAAGGTGGTTAAATTTATTTTTTTTATTATGTAGGTACTAGTTCCAGTTACTCAAAAAAGTAATGTTGTACCGGACAAATAGTTTCAGAGTTATAGCCAAAAGAGTACGACAAACCTGTTTTCGCGGAGCTGTGGGACTGACGGCAAGTTGGCCAATTTCTCCATTTTTTCCCAATAACGTAACTTTGCGAAACATAGTTCGATTTCGGATTTCTTTTTGTCATTATGTAGGTACTAGTTCCAGTTACAATTAATATTTTAAGACTTAATTCGAAAAAAGCTTCGTTATCGTGTTATAGATAAAAAAACAAAAATAACGTTTTTTTTGGCGTTTGATTGTGAATATGAAGCCGATGGTTGCCGTGGTAGAAAACTTCAGATTTGGATTCAGCACCCGAAAAACATAAAGATCCGTTGAGAATAAAAGTTCCGCAGTTTTTTCTTCGGCAAACCCTCATTTTACTGGACTATAAACCTTGTTCTGATATTTTATTTACATTTCTATTTTTTATTAACTATTTTTTTTTTTCACTTATGTTTTCTTTTTACAGAGGAAGATTCAGTCGAAATAAAAGTTTTCGATTGTTTACATTTAAATACAGCTATGAGAATTCAACTTCGTTTGAGCATTTTTAACACATTATTATTAATTTTTGTTTTTTTATAACCCGGCGTAAATTAATTAAATGTAGATTTTTATGATTTTTTTTTTTTTTTTCGTGAATATAAATCCTGAATTCAATTTATCATATAACGTATTTTCTGCGCGAATATTATCCATAAATCAGTTCTTTAATTATATAAAATGAAGGAAACTATTAATTGTAATTGGTTAAATAATTGATTTATCAAGTTGAATGCTCGGAGTTATAAACACTAAAAAGGCAATTTAACTTTTTTTTTTTTTTTTCAAAATTATTGAGACCATGACATACATCTAGCAAAGAAGTTAAAGGTAGTATGATTTAAAGTTTGAAAAATATCTAAAGTATTTGAGAAGCTAGTCGTGTTCTTCCTTTAGTTGAGATGAGTAGTTTTATAAAAATATAAAACTCTGTGCTACTCCTTAACTACTTTGTAGTTTTCGATGAAACTAAGGAGATACTATTTGTTCAGGGAAGGCTAAAGGCTTTGAGAAATAATGTTTTTAAGAAAGATCTGAGCTATGTGTGAACCTATCACACGTTTAGAATGAAAGTATCGAGGTTTAAACATCCCTCAAATCTTTTTATTTATTTAGGATCTATATTTTTAATTGGAAAAATCTAATTGGCTTCTGAGTACTCAGATCATATTGGTATTTAATACCAATATTGCTCCTTTAATATTTGGTATTTATACGAAATGAAACTGAACATCCAAACACAATTAATTATTCTTCCTAGCCTGACCCAACTTACTAACTACATTAATTAGTTTTACCAAATATGCTATTTGAGAAAATTTATGTTTTATGGTAAATTTTTTTTTTTCAAATTAATATAAATAGCGTAAACCAGACAGTTATTGACACCCCAAATATTGATTGGCCCTAGCTTAAAAAAAAAAAATAATAATAATAATACTATTCCTTTTAAATTCTGCAACTCAACTGTGTAAACATTTTGTCTGTATTTTAAAAGATATTTTGTTATATACTTTTGTTTATTTTCGTTTTACATGTCAGTTTTGGGAGAAACCTCTCCCGCATAACCAAAGTCCAGCTGTATAAAACCTTAATAGGACCTATTCTGACCTACGCCTCTGAATGCTGGACTATTTCTAAAATGCAGGAAGCCTTACTCCAGAGGTTCGAGAGACGGATTCTAAGAAGAATTTTTGGACCAGTTCTCAGAGACGACACTTGGAAGCTGAGAACCGATTCAGAGCTCACACAGATATATCAAGATACAAGTATTATAAGATATATTAAAATTGGAAGGCTCCGATGGGCAGGGCATGTGGCGAGGATGAATCCAGATGAACTCCCTAAAAAACGATTAGAGGGAAAAATATTTGCCAAGAGAAGAGTCGGCAGACCAAGACTGAGATGGGTCGATGGAGTGGCGGAGGATGCGTTGTCCATCTTGCGAGTGAGGAACTGGAGAGCAGCAGCAAGACACCAAGGTGACTGGCGATTGATGCTACGGGAGGCCTTGACTCACTTTGAGTTGTAGCGCCGTTTTGATTGATGATTGATGTCAGTTTTGCACAACTGATAATAGCCATCAAATTTTCTCCCAAAACGTTTAATAAATATTTAGATAAAAAAAATTGTTAAATAATTTAGAAAAAATTAAAATAAGAAATTAAATTCAAATATTGGATATGCTATTGGTTATTGATAAACCATTATAGTTAATACCGTTTAATAATATTAAATATACCTTTTCAGAGTTTACTTAAACCTTCTAGAAAATTTTAATAATTTAAATCCACTTCCAAAATTACAGTGGAACCTCGATGTATCGAAGCCCTCTGAATCTGGCAACCATTCCTATGTTATTTTTACCTTTACATATCGAAGGATTGGTGAAGAAGACCTTGATGTATCGAATTTTCAAAGGTTCCTTAGCTTACACCGCACCTCTACAAAACGAAGTTTCTATCAGAAATTGTCCATAAATCGAAATCGCTTTGTAAAAAAGTAGTGTTTAGACTGATCAGAGATTCTACGAAGGATTAACTTTAACTCTCATTCTGACATTTGTTTCAGTTTCTAATAAATCAATTATGCGATACGTTTCGTTTTAAAAATGGTAAAGCTTAAAACACTTTCGTATGAAGAAAAATTGAAAATTATTAAAGCCGTAAATACCAAGGGTTGACAGAAAGTGGGATATTGCAAAAAAATATCCACAATTTTGAAATACGAGTATGTGCTGAAGTATGAAATTCAAGCTTTTTCATTATTAAAGAGGCTAAAAGGGCCCGAGTTCCTAGATATCGACTTAGACAAAGTGTCGTCTTCAGGTAGACAAACTATCATTTAAGATTTTTTCCAAAGGTTCGCTTAAATTGTTCACGAATTTAATAATTATTCCTTCATTATTATTATTTCAATAAAATATGTACATATTTTCTATAGTTGAATTCAGTATTTTATTATAAACTTCTAACCTCTATTTATCGAAATCAGTCAGAAATCACCTCAATAAATCGAACCTCGATATATTGAAATCCTCGATAATTCAAAGTTTTCTCGTTACCCTTGAGGTTCGTTATAATGAGGTCCGACTGTATTTAATCTTTTCCAATTATTTTTAATATATTTCCATTGTATTTTAAACTATTCCATTTCATTTGACCCTTTTTCATATATTTTTAGACTTTTTCCATTTCGGTTGAACCTTTATCCAATTTTATTTAATCGTTTTCTAAATGCTACCAGGCCCGTAATTTTTTTATTAGAAATTAGAGAAAAAGGATAATCATCAAAACTCCATATTCTGGCAATCAAGTATTTATTATAAGATAAAAAAAAAATGGTACAATCATGGAAAAATTGAAATAAATCGTCCATTTATGGTTAGCAGTATAAAAGTAACAAAGGTCAAGTAAAAATTTAGGGGCCTAATTCCATTTAGTAAAAGTTTAAATAAAATTGTAAAATGGTTCAACCTAAATGGAAAAAGTCTAAAAATATATGGAAAGGGTTGAAATATAAATGGAATAGTCTAAAAATATATGGAAAGGGTTGAAATATAAATGGAATAGTCTAAAAATATATGGAAAGGGTTGAAATATAAATGGAATAGTCTAAAAATATATGGAAAGGGTTGAAATATAAATGGAATAGTCTAAAAATATATGGAAAGGGTTGAAATATAAATGGAATAGTCTAAATTAAAATATAAAATGATTAAACATAATAGAGAAATATTTAAATATTTTTTTATTATTTTTTATATAAATTTATTGAAATTTACAACTGTACAAAATATATACTTTAAGTAAATGTATTGACAACGATCACAATAACATGACAAAACTTGAAAAGAACTACTCATCAGTTCTACCCTTGAAGGTCTCTCTCTAGACCATCTTCGTTTCAGATGCCTCGGAGGATTATCAGGGATGGAGTGGGAAGCAAGTTGAGAAACTAACGGATTTGAGTGATTATGGAGCTTACTATGAAAGGATAGGTATCTGGTGTGGGCTAAATCAGCAACATATGGAACATTAAGATCTTTATTGATAACCTTATTGGTGACAAAGTAAGGAGCATTAATAATTTTTCAAAGGACTTTGGATTGTAAGGATTGAATACGAGATGAATTGGATGGTTTAGTGGAACCCCAAAGCTCAACTCCGTACGTCCAAATAAGTCTTATCACAGTCATGTAAATAAGTCTTTTGTATCGAATTAAGAGCTTTGATAATTTGTCTAGTAAATGTTGAAGTAGTCTGTAACGACGAGCAGTTTCTTGTCGTTTTAGTCTTGATGTTTAAATATGAATGCGAATGTTGATATATGAATGGAAAAGTCTAAAAAAAAAAATGGAAAAAGATTAAATATAACTGGAAATGATTAAATAAATGTGAGATTGGATTAAAAATAACTGAAAAATTACTAAACTATTCTGAAAATGTTGATAAGATATTAGTTGACTGAGAAGCATTTAGATATGTAGATTGTTGGGGTAGGTAGTCATAGATACACAGCAAATCAAAATAATATTTTAATTTATAATACTGACGTTTCTACTTGCATTGCAAGCCTTCATCAGGGTTTCAGAGAGAGTGGCAACCTTCTGGAAGAGCTTTAAGTAAACATGGAAAAGGTATTTTATTTGTGTGCTTTTTTTCTCTAAAATTTGTTCAACCGAAACTATTTTTAGTTACCCGACCCATCGCAGCACTGTCCTCACCACTTACGCTGATGACACATGTGTGTTATGTAACCTACGACATCCTGTCCTACAGTATCCTTTAATGATATTCCTCTAATCCCTGTTGAACAGATCCGCTACCTTGGACTCCATTGGGCAAACGTCTCACTTGGAATCCACATACAAGACTAAAACAACAAGAAACTGCTCGTCGTTACAGACTACTTCAACATTTACTTGACAAACGATCAAAGCTTCCAATAAATTACAAGAAACTCATCTACATGATAGTTATTAGACCTTTATGGACATACAGAGTTAAGCTTTGGGGCTCCACTAAACCATCCAACTCCTCTCGAATCCAATCTTTACAATCCAAAATCCTTCGAAAAATCCTTAATGCTCCTTACTTTGTCATGAGTAAACTTATCCATAAAGACCAGTGCTGATGATTTAGCCCAAACCCGATACCAATCCTTTCATAGTAAACTGCACTCCCACACGAATCCATTAGTCTCCCAACTTGCTTATCATTTGATACATGATAATCCACCGAGGCGTCTGAAAAAAAGATGGCCAAGAGACCTTCTAGTTTAGAACTTTTCTGAAATGCTACTAGTGAGTAGTTCATTACATGTGATTTAGATGCCATTATAATCATTTCCTCAAATTTACTTGATGTATATTGATATACAGTTGTAAATATCAATAAATATTTTTTTTTTTTTTAAATTTTAATATTAGTATTTGTGAAATTATTTCCAGTGTTTTGTTACCGTTAGCCGGGCATTTAGAACAGATAGTGTATGTACCCTGCCGCATCGACCCCTTGCGCTAAATCATTAGCGTGAAGCCTAGCAGAAAGTTCTCTCCGCCCGGGTGGAATATTTACCCCAGGACCTCGCTAGCAGGTCACCGAGTGTCAGGGGGCTTAGTTAACGACTTAAATAGCTTGTAAGATTATCCTTCCTTCTTCCTCAACTTGTCCCAACCCGGGTGTCTTCTCGTGTAACCGCCAAAACTATCGGATAGCAAAACCTAGCTGTTCAATTATTCATATCTTAATCTTGTGGCTCCGTTTCGGTCAGAGCTATGCAAAATCTGTTATTTTAGTATTATTATAATTGTGGTAGTTATAGCTAAGGAATAACCTCACAATGTTCTAACCATGATTAAACCTCGTCACCTTAAATATTTAAAATATATTGATATAGTCTATTGATGAAGCTCAATAGTTACGATATATATTATACTTTAAAACCTAACAATTTAATTTCATTCTGCCAGACCTTTAGACTAAATTATGTCATTTCGATCCTTCAGAACCAATATTTAACTATGAGAAATAAAATAATAATAATAATACCGACAATCTATTGAAAATTCTAGGACAAGAGAGCATCAAAATTAAAACAGTTAAATAGGTAATTTATTTTTTTGGGGGGGCCAAAGACTCCCATTGAAGTCCTATACTGCGTTTAATAGGTAATGCTAAGTACTTAAAGTTTTTAAACTGGGTTAGAACTAACAAGGGGACGTTTGCAGTTGTAACTCACAGATTTGAATGCCGATTTGTATGTGGGTACTAGGGACCTATAATAGTGCAAAACTAGAGTTATAGCCGCCAATGGGCATAAGGAGCCAAGAAAAAAATAAAATATGAAAATCACATTTTATTTTTTTCTCAGCTCTCAGTCAAGATAGAGAAATGATTCTTTCACGTTTAATTGCAGTTATGTAAGGTATTCAATATAAAAATACTTTCTTTTTATTTTTGAAGAGAAAAGATTTGACCCGGTCGGGATTCGAACCCGAGTTTCCACCTCTCTAGCGTGGCGCCTTATCCAACTAGGCCACCGGGGTCGTATCCGAACCAGGCAAATCTTCTCTCTTCAGTGATCCATAACCCCCGGGCACTCGCAAATCGCGATGTGATTCCGGGGATGAATGTTCATATTGAACATTACATTTAACTTGGATCTATTGACAATCCGTCACCGGTATATATATATGTAATTTTTCTTGATATAAATCAATATTATTAAATATATTATTTTATTTTTGAAGAGAAAAGATTTGACCCGGTCGGGATTCGAACCCGAGTTTCCTTCGAACCCGAGTTCTCTTCAAAAATAAAATAATATATTTAATAATATTGATTTATATCAAGAAAAATTACATATATATATATATATATATATATATATATATATATATATATATATATATATACCGGTGACGGATTGTCAATAGATCCAAGTTATATGTAATGTTCAATATGAACATTCATCCCCGGAATCACATCGCATTTGCGAGTGCCCGGGGGTTATGGATCACTGGATAGAGAAGATTTGCCTGGTTCGGATACGACCCCGGTGGCCTAGTTGGATAAGGCGCCACGCTAGAGAGGTGGAAACTCGGGTTCGAATCCCGACCGGGTCAAATCTTTTCTCTTCAAAAATAAAATAATATATTTAATAATATTGATTTATATCAAGAAAAATTACATATATATATACCGGTGACGGATTGTCAATAGATCCAAGTTAAATGTAATGTTCAATATGAACATTCATCCCCGGAATCACATCGCGATTTGCGAGTGCCCGGGGGTTATGGATCACTGAAGCGAGAAAGATTTGCCTGGTTCGGATACGACCCCGGTGGCCTAGTTGGATAAGGCGCCACGCTAGAGAGGTGGAAACTCGGGTTCGAATCCCGACCGGGTCAAATCTTTTCTCTTCAAAAATGAAATAATATATTTAATAATATTGATTTATATCAAGAAAAATTACATATAAAAATACTTTCGTTATGCTCAAGACACCAACCGGCTTTAGGGTGCTCAAAAACTCTAAAAAAATGACAAAATTCCAAGGAAATCCGCTGTAAATCAGTGGAAACTTTTTTTTTATGAACAACTGACCTCAAATCTCGATTTAACACACCATAAACCCTTATAGGTGAAATATTATCAAAATAAAAAAATATTGATTTTTTTACTCCTTTCGAGGAGGTTAACATTTTGAAGTTGAGATTTCATCAACATTTTCTACCGGCCATAACAACTGCTGTGTTCAACCGTTTGCAATAGTAATAGCATCACTAGAATCAGCGTACATTCTGCTTTTTATCCATGCCTATAACATTGGATTTATTCCCGATTTTAGTGGACAAAAACTGGTGTGAATGAAAAAATCCAAGGTCAGCTATAACTTGAGATATTTCAATAAGGGGAAATCCTACAACCTCCGGATTTGGGCTAAACTATGCAGTTTTAAGGCTTCTAGATGACCTTAAAATTTGGCGTAATCGGTTGCGAAATATGTGAGATAGCGCAAATTATTTACATTTTTTTCAGAAATTGACAGCCCCTTCTTGCCTTCTAAAATCCTACAAAATTTTAAAGGTAAAAAAAAAATTATTTTTGATTTCGACAAAATTAAGTTTCTACATGTTTTTTGAGATTAGGAATCTGAAAATAATACCAGTTTTTAGTTGAAAAAATTTTCCTCACCTATATTATATAAATAAGACTGATATAAAATGATCTTTTTCTATTATTATTTTAGTTTTTACACAATAAATTTCAAATAAGACCATTTAAAAAATATATACATTTTTTTAAACCAAAACCTGATATTAATTTAAGATTATTGAGCAATCTTAGGATTTCTATGCAATTTTAAATAAAAATATGTCATTTTAAAACGTTTTAAACGTTTAACATAAAATAAAGTTTCTACCCTCAGCTGGACTCGAACTCACGCCCGGGAGCATGGTATTCTTGTACCTTTCCCATAGATCCCTTTTCGCTAAAAAATAAAATATCAAAAATAACCTGATTTTTTAAAGGTAATCATCATCTGTTGGTGCTTTGGTCCTTGTTGAACCCTGCCCTCCTCCACTGAGACCTATCCTCATAGTACTGATATAGAATTCAACTATCTTCCGTTTTTATAATTATTTTCCTAATGATTCTTAATTATATCACGTGCACGAGATCCAACAATTATTCCAGGATTCTCAAAAAACTTTAGAAGCCTCTTTGTAGAAAAGGTTTTCTTCTTAAAATTTGAAGAATTTCTATGCGTACAAATGATTTAATTTATCAAGTATTATGTTCTGCTTTAAGGGCTGTACTTAACTACCATATTAATCAATTCAAAAAAATTATTTCTAAACTGCTAGACAATAACCAAAATATTTTGTGTAATATAGCTAACTAATGTTAGTTTCTTCTCTATATCATTCTTCAGCTCAATTGTTCTGTTCACCAAATAAAATTGAAAATCTCAGGGTCTTCTAGGTATAAATTAAATAAATATGATTTGAAATATTCACTTAGGTCCACCTAGGATAGTTGACAGGTGGTTCACTATTCGCTTCGGCACTAGACATGCTCTCCGCTTTATCGTAAAAACTATCGAATTTCTCATTCCAACATAATTAGCTTATATTGATTTAACTACCCTGCTTACTATTTATTATCTTTTGTTATTTAATTTATGTTTTGTTAAATGGTTTACTTGTTATTTCTTCAATAACTACATTTGATTTCCATATTACAGGTCAAATGGGCCAAACAGCAGAGAGCGAGGAGAAGAAGAAAACGAGACTTCCAGACCCGGAAAGATCTGGGAATCTCCGACGAAAAACACATTTACCTCAACGACCAGAGGTGGCCACAAATGTGGTATCTCGTAAGTAGCATATCTTTACTCAAACTTTTTATAAAAAGTGTCCTGTGTCCTTAATAGCAGATTGTTATGAGGACACTGTTTTACAGATCTGCCAGGATCATACGTTTTTTCGAGGCCGAAGGACATCCTTGGCCACTCTCTCCATCCACAATTAGGATTAGCTTTTTCGTCCTTAAGGATTGCTGTTTTAACGGTTTTTAAGTTATCCGAAGGATAACTTCCTCCATTGTTGTCCTCCAGGATACTGTTTTAAAATATTTAACGGTTTTAAGATGGTGGACCTTAAAAGGACACTTTTTTTAAAATATTCGACTATTTAACTGTTTTAAGATGGCGGAAGGGTATTAATTCGTTGTTAACCCATTCTACGGGAGGCTGAAGATAGTTTTTCAACGCTAACGACCATTTATATAAGAATTATTTTGTTAGAAAATGGTATGAGTGTGTATGTTTGAGGGAGTGAGTGTGTCTACGATCGTGTACTTTGTTACAATGTATTTAGCAATTAGATAACACATCCAGAACTTTTAGTTTATAAATTTTCTGATATATTTAGAATAAAAAAATAAAGATTCTGTTTTATCAAATTATGTATCTAAAATCCTTTGCATATATTTGTATAAGTCACTATCTGAAAAAGAAATTTTTTTTTTTTTACTTTATATATTTATTCACACCTGTCAAATAATATTTGACAACCAGTGAATTTGCGGTACGAATTTAAATGGCTTGAAAGGCATGAGAGGGAGCAGAACCCAGCGGCACCTCCAGTCTTTATTTTATTTTATTATTTTAGTCAAGGAGGTCTCTCATCCAGCTCCTTTTTAGTCCTCTCCGTGTGTTGTCGGGAATATATGTTGTGGCCATGTTGTTTATTTGTGTATTAGGATGTCCATGTAGTTTTTCGTGGAATCGTTTGTAGTAGGTTTGTATTTGTTCTTTAACTGTTGCTATGCGTAGGTCAGTATGTAAAGTTATGTTGCTTACGTACCATGGGGCTTTTGTAATTGTCCTGAATGTTTTTGCCTGGAAGATTTGGAGTTTGTTGATATGTGTCTTTTTAGCTGTCCCGTATATCTGAGAAGCGTATGTCCAAATAGGTTTCAGTAAGTAAGTATAAGTGTTAATTTTTTGTTTAAGTTGTAGAGTTGAACGTTTGGAGAGGAGTGAATATAAAAGTCTTAGTCTTTTGTTGAGCGTTTTACTTTTTTTCTTTATATGTGGACCCCATGTCATTCTTCGGTCAAATGTAAGACCAAGGTAGTGTACAGTGTCTGTTTGAGGAATCGGTGTGTTGTCAAGAAAAACTGGTGGGCATGTTTCAAGTCGAAGTGTAAATGTAATGTGTTGCGATTTGTCGTAATTTATTTGTACTTTCCAAGTATTTAGCCAGTCATGTAATTTTGACAAGTGATGCTGTAGAGTCAGTGAAGCATGATTCGGATTTTTATCTCTTGTTAAAATTGCTGTGTCGTCTGCATATGTCGCTGTAAGAATGTCAGAGCTATTTGGAATGTCGTGTGTGTATATGATATAGAGTAATGGAGCAAGCACTGAGCCTTGTGGCACTCCTGCTGACGCCAACTTAATAGAAGGAAGCTCTGAGCCTTGACGGACAGAGAAAGATCTATCAGAAAGAAAGGACTGTAGAATAAGATAGTAGGTCGGTGGGAGTATCGTCTTTAGTTTAAAGAAAAGCCCTTGATGCCAAACTCTGTCAAAAGCTTGAGCAACATCCAGAAATACTCCAGTTGCATACAATTTGTGCTCCAGTGCCGTGCATATGTAGTAGGTAACTCTGTGTAATTGATGTATAGTCGAATGTTGTGTTCTAAATCCAAATTGATGATCTGGTATTACGTTCAGTTTTGTTAGTATATCAGAGAGTCTAGAGAAAGAAAATATCAAGTAAGAGTAATTACTTATTGAGATGGATAGTTAAATTCAATATTTTTTAATAATTTAAAAAAAAAATAAAATTATATGATTTCATAGAATTATTTTAAAAACATAAAATGAAATAATGTCAATTACGAAATGGTTGAACCTATATTTATCGAGTTTATAAGTGATTTAAAATATCAAAAACAGGAAGTTTTTTATTACCAGCATATTTGATTTTTGAAACATTTTTAACAACAAATTTTGAGTGTAAATTTTTTTTACAACGAATACAACGATAAGATAATAAAACGAGAACTTTAATTTTATTGTATTTTGTTTTGGACAGTTTGAAAAAAAAAAAAAAATTAATATTCTGTATCACCCAATTATGTAGTCTGAGTAATTGCATCATGTCGAAATAAAATCATATATATGTATAAGTACTCTATTTTAAATAATGTAATCAAACAATTGAGATTTAATTAAATTAAATCTGTAATCTTTAAAAATATTTTTTTGAAAATAAAAAATAATAAAAATGGTTTAATCAACCTACGAAAAATAATTTGCATTAAGTAAAACAATTTCGATCATAAAATGGTTGACCTAATGTTGGCCCAGTTTTCATGTGGTTTAGAATATTAAAAACGAGATTATTTCCCTAAAAGTTAAATTTCCGCATATTTTTAATTTCAAAGTATATGATTTTTTTTTTTTTTTTTTTACAGTTTATTGGAAAAAATAAAATAAAAACCAGGAATGTAATATCTCTCGACCGGGGAATCTTAATTCCCAAATTTACTTCACAAAAAAAATCTTAATATGTGTGTTAAAACCGATACCTATTTATTCCATTTAGATAATTTTTTAACTAACAGTTTTACTTCCTTTCTTGAAGAAGATTTTAAGTGGGATCAGTTTGAAATAAATATATGAAATTTTTGATAATTAACAAACGTATTTAATTTTATTTTTCAACCTTTCGGCCATAACATTGATGGGGGAGGGGCCCTTAAACAGAACAGTCAATTACAGAAATAAAAATGATAAATTATGTGTGTGAATAAATAAAATAAAATAAATAAAAAATAAGTGTTAATATTTATTTTTTCCTCTTTATAATGTCAATTATTTACATACAATAATTCATACATTTTTTAACCCTGTGATATTTTATTTTCTTTATCATTGTATGATTTATCTACATTTTTTCAGATCATTTAAAATTGTTTTTTAACCCTTTTGTTTTTTTTCCTTGCCTCTTTTTTCTGTATTCGACTATACTTTTTTTTTAGCCATGATGATATACATCAATGATATGGCCGAAACGTTGGCAAACGTTTAACATATTAAGATATGTTTGTTAATTGACAAACATTACATATATTTTTTTCTGGCTGGCCCCGCTCAAGATCTTATTCAATATATTTATCCAGTCATTCAACAGAGCTCTTAAATACTATTTCCTTTAGCAATTATCTATATATATAAAAATGAATGTGTGTGTGTCTGTCTGTTCTCGATAGATTCAAAAACCATACATCCAATCGCCGTGAAAATTTGGGAAGTTATTAAGTATATCCCCGGAAAGGTTTTTGTAAATTTTTATTTAAATCAGAGTTGGGGTTCAAGAAATATCCCAAAAATATCAAAATAATATTTATTTTTTATAAATATTACTTTAGTGCAGGTGTTATTAAACAATTACCAATAAAACATATGTTCTAAATTAATCTATATCTCGTTAGTTTTTTAGGAAGGTTTTAAGAAGAATAAAATTCCGTAAAACGATTTCAAATTCATTTTGATGTTTCAGGTTTATATGTAGGTATGTTATTAAAATAACATTTAATTAGTAATATTTGTTAAGAGTTTAACCATGAATAAATTGAATAATTAAATTTTTACTCATAGAATTTACTTTTATAAAACAAAACTAACCGCAAAAAATACTGAACCAATCTTTACCAAATCTAAACTACATCATCTTCTTAGTTGAAAGAAGGTTTAGCAATAAGAAAATTTACATATTATCAATTAAATTGTTGCTAAATAGAGATAAAAATGTGGTACGTAGTAAATTTTGAAAATTGGCCGATATGTGGCGATTGCCATTTAAGAGAGGTTATAGCGGTACAATGTTATATAGAGCTAGAAATTGATAATAAAATTGGTTTAATT
The DNA here is from genome assembly GCA_003667255.2 of Euschistus heros. Lineage (NCBI taxonomy): Eukaryota > Metazoa > Arthropoda > Insecta > Hemiptera > Pentatomidae > Euschistus > Euschistus heros. The sequence continues at coordinate 292,314 of RCWM02000623.1, read as the reverse complement.
CAAATAAACTGTTATAAAAAAAAAGCTATAAATATTTAGTGTGACGTGTGGATACTAGGGATGTTTAATAATCGAACGATAAGTTGTTAGCACCATTCTGCAACAGAGTTTGCAATGGTAAAATTATTAAACCCATCTGTGCCAAATTTTAACTACAAAATTTTCATAGTTCTAGGAAGATTTTAAATAGTATAGTTTACTATAATAATTCTTTAGGTAATAGTCGGCTTACGAGCCACCACCAAGTTTGATCCTTACGCTTCACTTCGAGTTTAAATTTATCGATAGTTCTTTCCTATAACCTCACATGTAAGCAAACCTCTACAGGTTCAACTTGGATTGTGTTGTTTAGTTTGTTATATTGATATTTAATCTTCTTAAATGTAAATAGGTGAAACAGAATTTAACAAAATGATTTTCATAAAGGATTAAGTGTTTTATCAATTCATGTTTTCTTATTTCCTCTTATCTAATGTGCAAAAGTGTTAAAAAACTTAAGAACATTAATTTGTACATGGATTTGGTGTTTTATATATTTTGATTTGTTGTATCAATTTAAGCGATAAAATTTCAGTATACATATTTTTTTGAATGGATGCTTTGTCATCCATAATACTTAATGCCCTAAAGTGAGACAGATTGTATAATTAATTCAATAAAACATAAAGATCTAAAAATAAATGTGAGAAAGTATATCATAGGTTTCATATTTTTTTATTTTCACTTCCCTTAAAAATAATATAGCAGAAAATATAGCAGAAATTGACATCCTAACTTTCAACATGGATTCTGTCTTATATTATATAATTCCTTATAACATGGAGAATGGACAGTGTGAAAATAATCATAGATTAAGAGGTGTACTGTTGGTAATAACTATTGGTGTAATTTTATAGATTAATGTATTTTTTTTTTTAATTTAGAAGCCTGATGATGGAGTATTTCCTCGGAAACATGTAGCTACAAATGTTAAACAAATAGGAGTTATGTTAAATAAATTCTTATTGATTCTGCCTTTATATATTTATAATATCTGTGGCACCTGGGCATAGTGGGCTAAGTATATTGAAGGAACAATGCTCAATTGCATTCTTCAATACAAGACTTTTATAGATAAACAAATTATTCTTAGTTAATCAACTATTAGTAAAGTTCTTTAATTATGAGAGCGGGCGAAGTCGCTACGGGGAAAGCTAGTTAATTTATAAACTGCTTACAATTTGGATTTGTAAAAATTACAAATTACAAGTAGATGATATCGTCAAGGAATTAAAGATATTTAAGTCTGCTTGGAGGTAAAGGTCACGAAGATCATTTTTTTCCAAATTTAACAAAAAGTCATTGTAAGTTGATAATCTCATTTCCCATAAGTATAAAAAGTTACCAAATGAATATAACTGTTATATATGCACATTAGAGAATGAGAAAATTCACTTCATAACTATCTGAGACATTTTTAATGAACATATTCCCGGTTTTTTGCTCTCTTGAAAACATTTGATTTTGTTCTTTAATGACTTTATAATTTTGTTTACTTAATCGATGAACCCAATTGAACATGTTTGGGACACGCCTAGTCCACTGGCGAACTTTCTGACGCCTTAATGAAGGAAAGAGTATGAACCGCCGATGTGAAGCCTTAATTCAATGTTTAGAAGGTCGAACATCCTAGTGCAGAAAGTTAAAGTGAAAACAAAAAATTTATTGAAATTTACTACTGTACAAAATATATACATCAAGTAAATGTGTTCATGTCGATAACAATAAAATGTCAAAACATGAAACGAACTACACATCAGTAGCACTTGAAAATAAATTCTACACGTGAAGATCTCAAGGCTATTTCCTTTACAGACGCCTCGGAGGATTATCGGGAATGGAGTGGGGAGCAAATTGTAAAACTAGTGGATTTGAGTAGTTATGGAGCTTACTATGAAAGGATAGGTATATGATTTTGGTTAAATTAGCAACATATGGAACATTAAGATCTTTATGGATAAGTTTATTGGTGACAAAGTAAGGAGCATTGATAATTTTTCGAAGGATTTTGGATTTAATGATTAAAACGAGATAAATTGGATGGTTTAGTGGAGCCCCAAAGCTCAACTCCTTACGTCCAAATAGGTATAATCATAGTCATGTAAATAAGTCTTTTGTAATTAATTGGGAGCTTTGAACGTTTGTTTAGTAAATGTCGAAGTAGTCTTTAACGACGGGCAGTTTCTTATCGTTTCAGTCTTGTATGTGGATTCCAAGTAAGAGGTTTGTCCAAATGGAGTCCTAGGTAGCGGATCTGTTCAACAGGGATTAGTGGAATATTATTTAAGGATACTGTAGTAGGACAGGAGCTCTTAGGTTTTTAACGAATGCAAAAATATAAATTTTTATTTATTTTATTTTTAAAAAAACCAACTTTTCTCAAATTTTGTTTGGTGTATTGTTTTTGTTAAACAATGCGTAAGTAAGATATATACACACAAAGAAACAAAAAATAATCAGAAATATGGTTAAAAAATAGTGTTACCTAACTTTTGATGAGTGGTCCACTACAATTTGTGAGCAGTTTATGTATAGAAGAAAAATCTAGGAAAATTTATGGATTTAAATAAGAACTTTTAAATATAACGAGTTTTTTTTTATCACTTTGACAAAAAACCGAGATTCAAATAATTGAATTATCAAACTTTCTTGGCACATATATTTTATTATCTTAATGAGGTTAAGAGGAGTCCAATAAGAGGTTTCGGCCTAACACATTAGCCGGAACAATCCCTTTAAAGTTCGCAAACTTTATTAACACTTGAGTAGCAGAACATGGATAATTAATTAATACTTTTCCTAATTCCAGAGGGGGAGGGGTATGGAAGGTGCTAGTGCGTATCTCGATGTACACTCCGTTAACTCCAGCAACTAACTTGCCTCTGATTCATGGCAGCATTTGCTTACCACTATCTATGGGGGGTTTCTGTCTCAAACATAGCGAGGTATACGACCCCTATTATCATGCTCAAAACTTTTAACAGTTTTTATGTTTGTAAACATACGAATTACAGTAGAAACTCGATAATTCGTCATGAGTGAGGGGGGGGGGGGGGGGGTGGAGTGACGAAATAGCGGAAATGAATTACAGAATTTTGCTGTAAAGTTACAAAAAAGCATTTTAAACTATATAATTGTATTTTTTTTTTTTTGCAATTTATTGAATTTAAAAACGAACAGATGAACATTATACACATTGGACTTAGGTGAAAATTACAAAAAAACTAAACACTTGCCGCATCCCATCCGGTGTGAAATATCTGATTCACATTGCTGCTCGAAACCACTCATTGCACTTACTTAACATTTCCTCTACTTCTTTGCATGGAATAATGGAAGAATTAGTAACGTCATCGTCATCATCTTTTTAATCATTAGCTTCATTTTGAGTACTCAGCACTTGTTTTATAATTTCATCGTCATTTAAAATTTCATATCCCACATCCGTACTATCCATGTGTAACCAGCTGCTGACCTATTGCTTATGTTTTCTCATTTTATAACCTGGAGCAGAAGTTGCTGAGCCAGATGCTAATGTTTTTGTAGGAAGAGCTTTCCAGTATGATTTCGGTAATTCGTCAACTGCAGTCATACTTTTATCTCTTACTACAATCGACTCCGGTCTTGTTCAGTTTGTTTTTTTCTATGAAATGATTTACAAAATGTATAAATATAGATAGGCGTATTTTTTAGTGACAAACCAAATCAGGCGGTTTAAAGATTAACCGAATCACAGAATAAGACGAATTATCGAGTGACGAAATAACGGGTTTCCACTGGAATATGATCACAAATGTCTTATATAGTTATTCATGGCAAATGGAATCCACATATAACTATTGCTACGTCTTTTCAGAATAATAGCTTTAGAGCGAAACCTATTAGTGAAAATATTATTTCTCGGCTTGACGTGTTACTTTTAAATTATTGATTTCATCTAGAATAAAAAGTGTCCGATGCGAAATATGTCATATCGTCTGTTAGACATGGCTGTTCTTTACATAAAAAATAATTTATTAATTGATTTTAACTGTCGATTTTTTATACTGATGATATATTTTTATTAATATTAAAATTATGTAGCGGCAAAAATATATTCTGACTAGCCAAAAATTCTATTTAATTGTTTTTTTTATTTCATCTGCTAAACTTTTTAATTGCTTACTGTATTTGACGGCATCTTACTCGTCAAAAATTGTTCGATTCGAGCAACAGTAACTGGGAGCGTGTGAAAAAAGCACCTAAATTTGATTTAAATGTTTCATGCGCTTATTTCGTATTAGGAGAAACAGAGTCAAAAGGAGCTCACTCATTAGAACCTGCCTCCTAGTAAAGATATTATAATAAGAATTTAGTTTAAGGAGAATTGAGCTCCTAACTGCTCCTACTCTCCTAATATCAAACTACCATACTACGCGTAACGCCCTCGCGTTCCCCAAAAATGTATCATTTTGACCAACCAGTTCACCAATAGATAACATGTTCCATATTAAATAAAAACTAAAAACATTTTAATTAAAATGTACTAAAAGAATAAATGATGATTGTTTAATTATTATTTTAAATGGACCAATGGGTTTAATTATACTCAGAAATTGTAAAAGGAAATGAAATTAAAATCCTCTTCCAATAAAAATTTAAATAAAAAAAAGTAGATGACAAAAAAAAAAAAAAAAAAAAAAAAAAAAAAAAAAAAAAACCTTGGAATAAGTTTAGTAATATAAAAATAATCAGTAATATAAAAATTTATTTTATATTATTGATTTATAAACTGTTGAAATTAGTTTTGAGTTTAATTTGAAATGTTGGAAAACTCTTTGATAGTTACATAAAATTAAGCATTGTGTTGAACATGAGAGAGTTTAAACACTGCAGAAGTACTAAAGTTGTCGTTTACAGTTCTAACATACATTCCAGAAAAAAGATATCAATAGATAAAGCTGTTTATTGGAATCTATTGCTCTCTAGATGTCGAAAACATGGGGCATTAATTCTAAGCACGCTGCTCAATTGGACTTTAGGAGTCGGCCAGCTTGGACCTCTGAGCGGGGAGAAGTTAAAAATCGAAGTATTTGAGTTCCTATTGAGAATGATTCTCTCTCGACCATAGCAGATATATATTATTTTTTTTATTGAAGTTTTTTAAGAGAAATATTTTTTCAGTAATTATGAAAAAAATAATAAGAGACTACCAAAAAAATGAGTAGATCAATCTTTAGAAACCAAGTATTTATGAATTAAATGCCACTTCTATGGGAACTATTTCATTTGAAAACTAGTTTTGAATATTAAACAAAACATTCCTATCCTTCAGTATCCTTTAGCGATGTTCCACTTTTCCCCATTGATCCGCTGCCTAGGACTCCATTTGGACAAACGTCTTACTTGGAATCCACATAAAAGACTAAAACGACAAGAAACTTCCCGTCGTTACAGATTGCTTCAACATTTGTTAGACAAACGTTCAAAGCTCCCAATTAATTACAAAAGACTCAGTTACATAACAATAACACTGTTCTGCATCAAAATCCTCCCGTCAACAAAAATGTTGTTTTATTATGTTTTGAAGTGTGCTGAACACGAATCTGAAGTCAGAAAATCTCTATCAGGCACCATTTTTTGTCAAATCTGTGTTTTAGGTTGAAAAATGAGGTGTTTTTAGGCATTTTGAAAGTTTTTTGAGCACTGAAAACTTTAAAAAAAAATTTTAAAACCTACTTAATTTTGAACATTTTATAATGTATTACAAAATTAAAAATTTGGGAGAACATAAGTATTAGGCTTCCGGAATTTTGGGCTAACATTCACAAAAGAAGGGTCACTGGCGGGCTTCTCCAGGTACCTGCCCCAGGCCCTTTTCCTAAACATAACTGTTCCCCCACCCTCTATCTATTGTTCAGCCGTCTGGCAGGTAGGTTACTTGCTACCAGGACTGCAGTCTTCTTTGAACCTCGATACGGACCAGAACATTTTTAGTTTAAAATCTAATATGCCGCGACAGTGTAAAAACGATCCTGACTGTTTCTGTTATATTTGTGGCGAAGTGAAATTCAAGTGTAATCGGAAATCACTGACTCCATTGATAAAGAAGGCGTATGAGTTATACTTTGGATGCCAAGTAAGTGATCAGGATAAACCGTGGGCACCTAAAATTTGTTGTACTTCATGTAGTCGCACTCTCAGTGGTTGGCTGAAAGGAACATATAAATCAATGCCTTTTGCTGTTCCAATGATTTGGCGAGAGCCAACAAATCATGCAAATGATTATTATTTCTGTATTACTAATATTAAAGGTTTTACTTCAGCCAAAAGTAAGAAGAAAATAGTATATACTAACCTTCCATCTGTCATGCGACCTGTTCCGCACGATGAGTCTATGCCCATCCCACCTAAGCCCCAGAATTATTCATTAACTGATAAAGAAGAGGCTGATTCTGAGAATATTTCACCAGAACCCGGAACTAGCAATGAAATACAATCACCAGGAATAAATGAAGAAATGCAGTCTTCAAGTGATTCTTGTGAAGATGATACTAAGCCAAAACTCATTAACGAGGCCAGATTGAATGACCTCGTCCGCGATTTAGACCTCCCAAAACGTAAAGCCGAATTACTTGGTTCCAGGCTAAAAGAATGGAATCTTTTGAAACCAGGAGTGAAAGTTTCTTCCTTTCGAAAGCGGGAATCAGAGATGCTCAAATTTTTTTCAACACAAGGCAACCTTGCATTTTGCCTAAGCCCTTTCGATTTACTTGCAGATCTGGATCTTCCGACCAATCCAGATGAATGGAGACTGTTTATAGACAGCTCTAAAATCAACCTCAAAGCAGTCCTTCTTCACAACAACAATCTACATCCATCCATTCCTGTTGCCTATTCTACTAAAATGAAAGAAACTTATGATGATTTGAAACTCGTGCTTGAGAAAATTAAATACAGCGAGTACAAATGGAGCATTTGTGCAGACCTAAAAGTTGTAGCAGTCCTTACAGGTCTCCAAAGTGGTTACACCAAGTTTTGCTGCTTTTTATGTGAGTGGGAAAGCAGGAAAAAAGAAGATCATTATATAGTGAGAAAATGGCGAGAACGCACTGATACAGTTGGTGAAAAAAACATTGTCAATCCCCCCTTGGTTGAAAAGAACAAAATTTTACTCCCACCACTCCATATAAAATTAGGCCTCATGAAGAATTTTGTGAAAGCAATGAACAAGGAAGGAGAAGGTTTTTTCTACATGAAAAAGAAGTTCCCAAGATTAAGCGAATCAAAGATTAAAGAGGGGATTTTTGTGGGGCCTCAAATGCGTAATCTTCTTAAGGACGTTGAATTTAAAAAAAATTAAATGCAACAGAAAGAAGAACCTGGACTGCATTCGAAAAAGTTTGTCAACAGTTTTTGGGGAACAAAAGAGCAACTAATTACAATGAAATTGTAGAAGAATTGCTTTCATCATATAAGGCCATGGGTTGCAACATGTCCCTAAAAATTCATTTTTTACATTCCCATTTGGATTTCTTCCCACCAAACTTGGGAGCAGTTTTCGGATGAACACGGAGAACGGTTTCATCAAGACATAGCCCAGATGGAAAAAAGGTACAGTGGTAAAAGCAATGAGAAGATGCTTGCGGACTTCTGTTGGACTTTACAACGGGAGGCAGGTGATGAAGAGTACAAAAGGAAAAGATATACACATTAATTGAGTACAGAATTAAATAATTCATTATTTTATATATGTGATGTAGAAAGGGAAATTTTTTGATTTTCACATAAGAAAGTTTATTAAATTTATGAAAAAAGATTTTTTTTTTTTTCAAAAACGTCTAATTTCTCAAAAATGGTGCCTGATAGCATTTTTTTGACTTCAGATTCGAATTCAGCACACATGAAAATATAAAAATCAAGAACAATTTCTCAAGGGAGCAAAAATTTTTTTTTTTTTTGCAGAACAGTGTAATTAGACCAATTTGGACATACAGAGTTGAGCTTTGGGGCTTCACTAAACCATCCAATTCATCTCTTACCCAATCCTTACAATTCGAAATCCTTAGAAAAATCCTAAATGTTCCTTACTTCGTCACAAACAAACTTACATAAACTTACACAAACATAAAGATAAGTGATATACCTTCCATTTCTGACATAGCTCATACCAGATTTCTATGATTTCATAGCAAACTCCACAACCATTCAAATCCATTAGTATCACAACTTGCTTCTCATTCCATTCCAGATAACCCTCCGAGGCGCCTGAAAAGAAGATGGCCTCGGGACCTTCTAATGTAGTGCTTCATCATGTAGAACCTTTATAAGTGCTACCAATGGGTAGTTGCTTTAAAAACAAGTGATGTGTCATTTTGAGCATTATCATCACATTTACTTGATGTATTATATTTTATATTGTTTATACAGTTTAAAAATTTCAATAAATAATTTTTAAAAATAAAAATAAAAATATGACATTGATAATGTATACATAAATACAAATTAAATATATAAACAGGAAATTAAGAAAACATTCTACAGATGAAATAATAATTAGATTATTTGTTTGCAATGGTTATTATATACAATAAAGTACCTAAATGATATATTCAGAGTGCGAAAAAATCACCTCATATAAATGACAAATGCGACAAAGCCAAAAAACTCTCAAGTACTATGGCTCCGTATTTCAGAAGAAAATCCCCTCTATCGATCAAAAACAAAATCATTCTGTATAAATCAGTCATAAGGCCATTACTGACGTACGCCTCTCCCGTATGGATCTACACCTGTGATTCAAACTATAAAAAAAATTGAAAGGGTGCAAAACCGATGCATGAGAATAATAAACGACTACCCCAGATACACAAAAATAACCGACATGCTACTCGAATTAGATTTTCAAACTATTAAACAATTTATTCACACACAGACCAGAAACTTTTTCAACTCCACAAACAAATCAGGAAATCCCATAATTCAAACAATAGGCAATTATAACAAGAAATCCTTAAGAAGATACATACACAAACGTACAAACCACATACTACTATAACAATATTTTGCTAATAAGACATCCAAAAGTTATTGCCTCGGCTTGAAATTAAATTTATTGGAACACAAATTATATATAAGTTAATTATCCATAATGTTGATTAACCTATTGTACAAAAAAAGTTAATAAATTATGCATTTTAGTTTAGTAAATATTATTATGTAGGTATTTGCTTTTATCAATCTCTTTTTTTCTTCTAATTTTGTAGGTTTTTTAGTATTTTTCCTACTGTTAAAATAAATGCATTCCAAATTATACCCATTTTAGCTAAGCTCAGCTGTCAATGTAGAGTAAATTGTTTTATACCAAAACATGTAACACTGTTTAATATGTGAAATTGTAAACTGTTTAATCATTTGAATAAAACTTTTATTTATTATTATTATTATATTGATTGGTATCTAACTTGAGCAAAATAGTTACTCAAAGTGTTCCAGAAAGAGCTTGATATAATTTAAATGATATTTCACATGTATAGTATATAACCACGCATTAAACAAGGATACAATGAGCTTTTTGGTACTTTTTTTCGTCACGCTTTTATCAAAAACCATTTTTTTTTTTTAATAATGGAAAACGTATATACTCACCAAGGATATATGTTGCGATTCGATCGGTAAATATTATATATATATATATATATATATAAATATAAAAAAAAAATGTATGGAATAAATATATATATATATATATATATATATATATATATATATATATATATATGCAGCTTTTATAATTTTCCAATCTTTCACTTTTTCTTCAAGACAAATTTTATTAATATATTAATATTATTGAAATATATCGATGTTTTTTATATAGACTCGATACCGTGTCATTAAGTCAAAATGTACATTCTTCTCTCCTAATACATTTAGAGATTGATTAAAAATGAAAAAAAATTGAATTTTATTGCCTTGATACACGAATAACCTCCAAACAAAATTAATTGTATCTATTCCTATTTTAGTTAAATTTCAAAGAATTCTGGATTTTTCCATCACATTTGAAATTTTTGGAATGCTGTGACGGTGCTTTGTTCTGGCTGAGGGTGAACCGTGAACAATGTACTTGACGACAGGTGCACTGACACCTCTCAACTCCAAATTACCTGTGCACGACGTCCAAATGATATGACCTGAAATGTGTGGACGTTTTACCCGAGAGAATTTTCACGCCTACAGCTAAATCTACTTGTAGTTCTTCCATACTTTTTAATTAATTATTTTCTCTAGGAGATTAATAAAATAAGTATTTTTTTCTCATTAAAATATATTATAAGAGAATAGTGCAATGAAGCCGAATCAATGGGTTCTTAAAACTGTTAGCTTCAAAATATATTGCTGAGGAAGTTTTTTCTCAATGGTTTATATTTTGATTTTGATTTTCATCCGATTTTTTGATTTGTTGCCTTATATTGGGTTGTTTCACATGAAATGTCCGTTTTCAAGGTAAAGGGATTTTAGTAAAAATACAATATGAAAACAATATAATTTTATTCGAAGTATTTACCTTCTTTTTCTACACATTTTTCCCAACGTGACAACAACTTTTTTATCCCGGATTTGAAAAACTCTGAGCTTTGAAGTGAAACAAAATCTGAAAACGCACTTTTGATTTCAGCATCATTTGCAAAAAAATTTCCTCTGCAGAAGTTGTCTAAATTCCTGAAAAGGTGATAATCTGTTGGAGACAAGTCGGGAGAATATGGTGGGTGCGGAAGAACTTCGTACCCCAGCTCTTTCAATTTATGCATGGTAAGTTTTGAAACTAGCGTTGTCGTGTAGGAGTATATGGCCCTTCCGATTTACCAATCCAGGTTGTTTTTTCAATAATTTTTCGTGCATTTGGCCAATTTCATTGCAGTAGGTTGTAGAGGTAATGGTCTCACCTCTAGGCAAAAAGGAATTATGTATGATTCCAGCCATGGATCACCATACTGTAACCATCAATTTTTTCGGGTGCAAATTTGGTTTTGGCATTTGTCCTGGGCTTTCGTCGATGTCTAACCACTGCCCTGACCGACGCTGATTGTCATAAGCAATCCATTTTTCGTCGCAAGTTATTATTCTTTCAAGGAAAGGGTCGGTTTTTTGCCTAGCAAGCAACGAAACGCAGGTCTCAAGACGTTTCAATTGCTGTCGCTCAGTGAGATCGTGAGGTACCCATGTATCGAGCTTTTTTACTTTCCCTAAGCACTTTAAGTGTCTGGAAACGGTAGGTGCACTTGCACTAAGTTGTGCTGAAAGTTCTCTAACTGTTTGGTAGGGGTTTCCTTCTACAGTATGTTTGAGGACATCGTTTTCAATTACAGTTGGAGGTCTTCCTCGGGCCTGGTTTTCCAAGTTGGTATCCTCAGTCGAAAACTTAGCAAACCAACGGCGAATGGTTCGTTCATTTACTCTCCCTTCCCCAAACGCCTTACAGATGTTTCTAGCAGCCTCAGCTGCCAAACGACCTAGTTTAAACTCATAAAAAAATATTACACGAAAATCGCGTGTTTCCATGTTCATATTTGAAGGTATACTAAACAGTGTGTAATTGATTGGGAAGCTAATGTTTATAAAAGAAAAGTAGAGGATTAGTAACTGCTTGATTATGATATGTGAACTTTAGAAGTAAACAACAGAGACTCGCAAAATCCTCTATGTATTTCAAATATTATAAAATCGGACATTTCATGTGAAACAACAATAGTAAGGATCAGCTTCACAACGAAATCTTGTGATAACATTGAATCTTAGAGATGCCTGTATTTGGTAAGTTAATAAACTTTCAAGTGGAATTAGAGTTTATATTATCAAAATATATATTTTCCGAGTCATATGGGGTGAGAATGAATATTAGGAAGCCAAAAATCTGCCTTGATATTATGACTTCTTATATCTTTATAAATCTGTAAATTCTGAAATGTAAGAACTTTTTTTAGGTATATATTTTTTTTTTAACAATTTATTTAAATTTACAACTGTACACAATTTATACATCAAGTAAATGTGCTGTTAACTATTACATAACGTGAAAAAACTTGAAACGAACCACTCATCAGTAGCACTTTAATAAAAAATCTACACTAGAAGGCCTCTGGGCTATCTTCTTTTCAGACGCCTCGGAGGATTATTAGGAATGGTGTGGGAAGCAAGTTGAGAAATTAGGGGATTTGAGTAGTTAGGGAGCTTACTATGAAAGGATAGATATCTGGTTTGGGCTAAATCTGCAACGTATGGAACATTAAGATCTTTATGGATAGGTTTTTTTGGTGACAAAGTAAGGTGCATTCAGGATTTTTCGAAGGATTTTGGATTGTAAGGATTGGGTGGATGAAGATGAATAGGATGGTTCAGTGGAGCCCCAAAGCTCCGTACGTCCAGGTAGGTCTAATCACAGTCATGTATATGAGTCTTTTGTAATTAATTGGGAGCTTTGAACGTTTGTCTAGTAAATGTTGAAGTAGTCTGTAACGACGGGCAGCTTCTTGTCGTTTTAGTCTTGTTTTTTTTTTTATATTTGAATAATATTTAAAGGTATTTTATATTTATTTATTTTTTTAATAAATAAAAAAATCACAGGCATCAATTTTTATAAACTGAAAGATGAGGGGCTCTAAGGCATTAATATTTACATTAATGATAGGAATCTATTTGATAGTTATTATATACTATAATTAGTTCGGAATTAGTTCATTCTTTGTGTGCCGATTTAATTACTTGCCAATTGCATAGAGTTGTTGGCGTTTGACTTTCAATCTGTGTATCTTCAATCTGTCAAGCTTCAACCTGATCTTGTTAAGACTTTCAGAATCAATCTGCTTCTTCCTCTCTTTGGATTCTGTTCGCTAAACTGACACGAAACTATCAGATGGGGAAGCTATTATTATTCTAGTTTACCTAAGGAAATCAGATACTCCTTCCAAGGTTAGTAGTTCTTGTCGAACAACTGTAATTGTTTTAATCTTTCGTTCAACAAAGATTCAGTTGATTGTCACTTCTATTGAAATTGTTTTATTTGAAAATTAGTTTCGAATGTTAAATATTTATCATCAGCTGTAAAACATACAATATCTTCTAAACATTATGATTTATAAATTTATCCATGAATTAAAAAAAGAATCGGGAGTGAAAATAATAAATGAAGTAGAAAATAGCCTAAAATTAAATATTTATGAATCATTAGAAACAATAAAATCGTTCAAAACCAATCAAGATTTTGATTTAAATGACCATATAAACAATTCCAATTAGTATCATTTTAAATTTGTTTCCAATAGGAACAAAAAAATCCAGTGACTCATTGGAAAAACCCAGAGAAAAAAAAAAACAAGAATAATTTAACAAACCCTTCGACTCTTGATATATGTTTATATACTTTTTTATTCTGATCACTAACCACGAAAACTACTAAACTTATCTGTACAAAATTTTAACCACATTATCCTTATAGTTCCAGTAAAGTTTAGTAATAATGGACCTTTAATTAATTAGTTTTTGAAAAAGTGATAATAGTGTGTTTGAAAATTGACCGACAGGTGGCGAGTGCCATACTACATGAGAGGTTACAAAGGTACGCTGTCATTTAGAGCTTGAAATTGATAATAAGATTTACTGATTCATCTGATTTTGTAGGTTCAAATATGCTTTTTGGGCCTTTAGTTGTAAGCGCTAATAATTATACGCCAGTTGTTAAAGCGCCAGTTGTTCTTAATAGTTTCTATCCATCTGGATTACCAACTCATATGTTAAAATTAATAATTGGATGTCCGATTACTCTGTTCAGTTAAACTAGGTTAAGAACTGCTTAGCGTGGAAATATCATTAAAGAAATAATACTCAATTCCATATTTCAATAAGTGTTCTAGTGATAAAAAAATAAAACTTCAATTAATATTTGAAATTATTAAAATAAATTAAGTTCTGTACTTGTGAGAGCTGGCGAACCCGCGGCGAGAATACTAGTATATTATATACTTTTATGGTTGGTTACAAACATCCCTTGAGAGGGACTAACATATTTTAACTATATAAAACCACAAATTTTCTTCATTTCTCTTTTTCTCTCTTTGCCTTGGTAGTCTTTGCAATTATCCAGCTGAGCCTACCCCAAATAATTGTAGATAATAAAGTTAATAGTGAAAAATGTGTAGGGTGTGGGTGTATCCCATGGGAGGGAGGGACGCAGGTGTGCCAACCCCTAATCCCTGTTTAATTAACTCTGTGACCTTTTTTAGGACTCCGCCTCCCTGAACTCAGTTGGTTCACTTAGCCGGCCAAGTTGTTGTTTATGTTTTCAACTTAATTAAAATACATAAATCATTGGCCCGGGGAAGAAGTGTTGCCGGGAGGGGGGGCCGGATATTGGAGATAAGGGCAATCCAGGCTAATTGAATTTTTCCCAGGGACACAGGTACCCCAGGGGCTCGCTAGATACCTCAAACATTCCTTTAATTTTCAACTTTCCATGTTCTAGCAATATTCAGTTATTTAATTTCATTTATCTTCACCTATTTTTCTGTAATCATTTTATTTTTTTATAATATTCATTATTCATAATAAATTGATATCACCATTATTATCATCGAAAATAATAATTATATATAGAAAACATAGAAGTATATATCAAATAAAAAGTACAAGAATTCTAAATACAGGGTGAGTATCTCTTAGTGTAAAAAAAAAAAAAAAAAAAAAAAAATTGGGTGAAAGTAGATCAAAAATGTAGCAAATGTTCTATTCCAATCCGTTGCAGATAGACGATAAATCTAAGAATTTTTTAAGGAAACTACGTTTTTTTTCATAAAAGCTGTAATATCTCTATTTTATTTAAATATTTTTCAAATTTTATGAGCAGATGAGTCTGTTTTTAATGGGGAAGGCACTTCTACCTATCCATGTATATCGTTGGTTTATATTTTTATTGCTTTCGAATAATGTGGAGGAGCTCCATGGTGTTGGAAAATCATATTTTGCCGTAATTCAGGTGGAATATCGTGATGAAGTTGTGGTAGGATATTTTGTAACAAATCTTAGTAATCTCATCATTCAATATGTTGGGCCAACTATGATTTTTCAACACTATTCGACAGCAATACAAAGATGAATAAACCAACGATGCCCCACATGGAACGGTAGAAATGCCCTTCCCTGTAAAAACAGACACATCTGCCCATAAAATTCACCTCAAAAATTAGTATTCTTCAACACAATCTGCATTCAGAAGCAAACGGCAAAATTGAGGTCTATGTTGATTATCATTGGATTTT
Organism: Euschistus heros; assembly: GCA_003667255.2. Taxonomy (NCBI): domain Eukaryota; kingdom Metazoa; phylum Arthropoda; class Insecta; order Hemiptera; family Pentatomidae; genus Euschistus; species Euschistus heros. Next base: position 276,985 of record RCWM02000623.1, on the reverse strand, counting down.
AAAATCTAATAAAATAAATCCTAAATAATAATAATAAATGTAATACCATGAGATCCTCTGATCTGGTGTTACTTTATTGACAGTTTTCCTTTATTTTCTATTAAACAATAATTTTGCAAGTTTTTGTGAGATTTGACGTTTTGTGGATAGTTTTTTCGAAAAACGGTGAGCGTTGAAGTAATATAAGACATTGTAAATTCCCTAAATAGGTGAAGATCAAGCTGTTCTTTAGATTCCAAGTTTGTAAAATTCAAGGTTACAGGTACTCAGCTATTATAGAAAATTTAATGCTAAATCCGAAAATGTGTCCAACATTTGAAAAATATTTAAACAAAATGGATATATTACAGCTTTTATAGAAAAAAACGTGGTTTCCTCAAAAAATTCTTTGATTTATCGTAGATCAGCAACGGAATGGAATAGAAAGGTGAGATCTGCGGCATTTAGCTACATTTTTGATCTAGTTTCACCCAATTTTTTTTTTTTTACACTAAGAGATACTCACCCTGTATACTATAATTAGTTCATTCTTTGTGTGCCGATTTAATTACTTGCCAATTGCATAGAGTTGTTGGCGTTTAACTTTATAAAGATTTGAGATGGGCTTACTAGACGGTAACTAGTCGGCCTTAGTTTATATTTATACGCTTAAAATAGGTTTAAATATATATATATATATATATTTCCAGAATGATCTTTACATTTTATCATTTTCTCAAGGAATAGAAACTCTTTTTTTTTTTTTTTTTTTTTTTTTTTTTTTTTTTAAACATTTTTTTTTAACCGTAGTTTTTGTTTTGGTTCATTGAATTATAAAGGTTGGAGAACAAAAGGATACTGCTATTTTTGCAGTTTTTATTTAATATTACATGTGACATTTTTTCTTTCTTTTTTTTTTTTTTTTTGGTTATGTATAAGGCTATAACACTTTTTCGGCCTTATAAAATTCCAAAGTTCATAATTACCTATTGCAGCTTAGTAAATTGACCGATTATGCTTTATTTAAAACAAAAAAAATAAATCTACGTTAAATACCGGCCCACAAGAAAACAAAAACCTGTAGGTATATGTTGTGACGGCTATTAAGCTATTACTAGAGTATAACAAATGAATGTTTACTTTTGAAATCTATTACTTATCGCCCTTAATAGTTGTAAGGTTGTAATATATGTCAAAATAAGAGACATAATATTTTGTTATTATTTTTATATTTTGAATAATCGCGAGATATGTAGTGTATATTTTAAGAGCAGACCGTGTATATGAACTGTACTTATGCAAACAAATTGAATGGTTGTATTGGCTGGACATAGTTGTTGAAGCAGCGATCGTCAAGTTGGAACGACTTAAACTTTCCGAGTCAAGTTCCTCCGGTGGCTTCTTGCTACAAAGAAATACCCATCCTTAACGTTTTTTTTTTTTTTTTTTTTCAGAAGTTTCCCAGTTGAGTTGTATACTAGAATCGTTATATTTATTAGTTTATACCAATAGCATATCCACCAGTAACATTGTATGTATTATATATTAACGCATGCTTTTTTATATTTATTTTGTAGCTAATTTTATGTTTTGAAATAACCTGTGTAACTTATATAATTTTATTGTAACCTGTTTTTTTACTGTACGGCACGATTATGAGAACAATATAGTCTCGAAACGTCGCCAAAATAGTTGTTTTATTTATGGACTGAACCTCAAGAACCTTATAACATATATATATATATATATATATATATATATATATATATATATATATATATATATATATATGTTTAGTAAGGTTCTTGGGGTTCAGTCATAAAATAAAAAAAAAAAAACAACTATTTTGGCGACGTTTCGAGACTATATTGTTCTCATAATCATGCCCTACAGTGAAAAAAAAGGTTACAATAAAATTATATAAGTTATACAAGTTATTTCAAAACATAAAGTTAGCTACAGTACAGGTAGGTATATAACAACATGTGTAGGGTAATACAAATATATATAATTACAGAATATAGAGGAGTATGAAGCTACTTACAATGTTACTGGTGGATATGAATAGACTAACAATTCTAGTACACAACTAACCTAGAGGAGTGAGTTTAAACAGACAGTTAACAAGGGTTAGTGGGGAAAACCCTATTTCTTAAAAATTAAGTTGAAAGGACCGTGAGGGTATTCCCAAAGATGCAGGTACAAAAATATTTCAGTGTAATATACTAATAAATGGAAGAATGGTTTGTATGATGTATATAAATGTAAATGTATATTATTGGTATGAATGTATTAAGTTGGAATAACAGGTGTTAAGATTTAAAACGTCTGATTTTTTGTTTATTGCGCGGTTTTTAAATTTTTCTATGGTTATCATTTCTTTAATATTTCTTTTAAAATTATTTAGTTCATGGTGAATAATTTTAGGGAAATCAAATTTAAAAGTATGTTTTGTTTGCCTGTAATGTGTGGTGAGAGCTGTTTGGTCAAGTTTGTTTGGGTTTTTATTTATAGACGTGCAACTGTATTTATGTTGATACACTCGTCGTTTAAGATATTGTTCCGATGTACCAAAATAAGACTTGCCACAACTATCTTCACACGGAATTTCATAAACTAAACATTTAATAGTAACAGTCAAGAAATTTATCCATATATATATATTACATATAATCATACAGGTGGTCTCATACGTTTTCCAATATTGTTAATTGGTATGAACCTGAAGAGAACGTTTTTGGTTATTGTTCGACATAACAATAAACTATATCGACAATTTAATTTATTATTTTTATTATATTCGATTTACAAAAATAATAAATTAATTCAGTCGGAGATTAATTCAGAAAACGATGTGATTAAGGATGTTATACGTCGTATCGCAGCAGCAAACAGGTGTTATTTTGGCCTCGCTAAGCAATTTAAAAGTAGGTTTTTAACCAACAAGGCCAAAGTAAGGCTATACAAAGTCCTTGTGCGTCCGGTCCTGAGAAGAATTTTTGGTCCAATCCGGGAGGGTGATGTCTGGAGAGGAAGAAAAACGAAGAAATCTATGCACTCTTCAAGGACACAGACAAGGTGGATCAGAGGGAGGAGGCTCAGGTGGGTAGGGCGCATCGCCAGGATGAATGAGAACGAAATTTCAAAAAAAGTTAACTATCGAGGCTATTCATCAAACTAGAAGAGTCGGACGACCCAAAATGAGATGGATGAATAGCGTCCGTGCAGATGCCAGGAACATCCTTGGAACACCAGACTGGATGGCTGCTGCACAGAATAGGGATGAATGGCGAAAAGTTTTGGAGAGGACCCTGATTCAGCAATGAATTGTTGCGCAGATTATGTATGTATGTATTCTATTCGATTAAACCGAACCCAAATAGACAATACAGAAATATCAAGTTATTTTATATTTGTTTAATTGTTTTAGAAAAATATTATATTGTTCCATAATTTTATTCTATATTTTTATATTGAGAATCCCAACTCAGTATATTTTCATTTTAGCCCTAATGAAGATCAATTATGAGGTTCAAAACTAGTAATCTTTTCGCCTTGATCCAAACGGTCATTGGCCTCCAGATTTTTTTGTTTTAATTCTTTATAATTACCAGTTAATTATCTGTAAAATAAAAGGAATAAATGAAAAAAATATATATAAATTCAAGTTCAAGGGACTTGTTGGTTTTTTTGTCGTCTCGCTTTTACTTTGATCATTTCCATTTTCCCGGAACATCGTTTTCTTATATTTTTCAGATTATCGTGGCCAGATTTATTGTTACCGCTACAGCGTTAAGTTTGTTATTTATTGAACACTAAAAACATGTTAACCCCTTAAATTAGGTTGGATACGGAGGGCTGCGGTTGGTTGCCGTAGGATTACCCGCTTATTAACTGAACAAGAGATCCACTTTCTTCCATTATTGCCAATTCCCAGGTAATCCGAGCTCCCTCTATCCAAATAAACCAGTCCACATTTAGTTAGCCAATTTGCATCCTCTGGCTATAACCATTAGTAAATTAACGCTAATATTTAAACCTTTATCGATTATAAACTTAGATTATGTTTAAAGAAGATAATATCACCCTATTACTTATCAAGTTTAAGCATTATTTTACGTTTTAGTATTAGAGGATTCTAAATACCATTTATTGATTTCATCATTTTATATTATAATTGGAAAAATGTTAAACTGCTATCGAAGGGAGCTGGTGAAATAAAGAATGATTGGAAAAGAATAGTGTATCTAGCGCATTCTTCCCATATTGAAGAGTATTTATATTTAGAAAGATGCACCAGATCTGATTTTATGTCGTTAGCTTCCTATAAAAAACAGGCTCCAACTTCCCAAGATGCTGAGAGACTGAGGCTAAGATTCTGTCATTAAGTGGATATCCCTGGCTATGTCTCGAATGCTCCTAAGAGGATACGCTTCCTCCGTAGCCAGCACATAAATTACAATCCTTTCATCACGAGCTTGTCGACGATTTGGACGAAAAACTGGAAAATAGTAATTTAATAACAAACAGCAGAATGCCCGATGGACGAAGGCCCGAGACAGCCCGATTAGAGGCCGTTCGGGTTAGATTCGCACTTAAGTCTGTTAATAATTACTTTCTAATGAACCTTGACATTTCTACTTTGGTTAGAACTGAGCGTTGATCTTGAAGTAGCTGTCAGTTGGTGGAAAAAATAGCGAAGAATCCACTTAGCGGAGGGAAGCGGTTGTCTTCACAACTATACCTGCATTTTTAATGGTTACTGACAGCTCTGGTTAGTGCTGCGTGGCAATTAGCGGTAGTACCACTACTAGTTATAAGGTGGTGATAGGAAACAAAAAAACTAATCATTTAAGTCCATTTTAGGCTAGTTCTCCTGGCTATATCAGGGCTATAAGGTAATCTAATATTCCATGAAATATACAGTCCAATATTTAGAACTTTGTTATTTTTCAAATACATATAAAGTATTAGGTTTGCAAATAAGTCCGTTCGGTTTTTGAGCGTGAAATAAAACTCTGTGTATAAGAGACATGAAATCTATTTTAATCTACAATAAATTCGCCATTATTTTGTATAACTTGTTCCCATTTTTCGAGCAATTGCATTATGCCACGTTCATAGAACATCTGGGGTTTATTGTCAAAAAACTGATCCAAGTGGTTACTGATATCCTGTTTGTTTTGGAATTACTTTCCATTCATGGAGTTTTGCAGAGACCGTAGTGTTAGTCACTTGGATCTAGGTCTGGCGAATACGGTGAATGGGGCAAAACGTCCCATCCAAAGCTTAATAATTTATTGCGAGCGACCAACGAGGTGTGGGGCCTTGCGTTGTCTTGGTGGAAAACAACATCCTTTCGATTTGCCAGTTCCGGGCACTTTTTTTTTAGTTTATTGATCCAACTATGTTAATTGCGAACAGTGTAGAGTTGAACCAAATATTTGTCCTGGTAGCAATAGCTCGTATCAATTTCCTGTGGGCGACCAGAAATTTCTGAACGAAATTTGGCAAAACAATTTTGACTGGTGCGTTCGGTTAAGGAACCATCCATATAAACACTGCTAATTTTTTTATAGGCTTCTGCATTACGGTTTTTTTTTTTTTTTTTTTTTTTTTTTTTTTAATATACCATAGCAAAATATGCCCATAATGAATGATATTTTCTTCCATGTTCACAATGCAATAGCAATCAAAAGTAATGTAAAAAAGAGTTTTTAAAAATGTTTGTTGACATATTACAAACAGAGTAAACAATCTACCTTTGGGATTAATTTATCAGTCCAGTCAAATGGTTTTAAAATAAAGCTTGAAGCGGAAAGTTTATGGGTAATTGTTTTTTATGGCTTACTTTATATTTTTTTGTGGTGCTGAACATGAATCTGAAGTTTTCCAACAAACTTTCCATTGCCAAATATGAGAAAAATTAAAAAATCTTTATTATTATTTTTTTTTTCATCATTTTGCTTGTAACTTGCAAAGTAATCATTTTAAGCAAAATAACCTTTTACATTAAAATAAAGAAGAGAAAATGACCTACAACTTATGTCCTATTGTTTTTTTTAGACAAAGGAATTTGGCCAACTGGGGGCCAGACCCACTTCTCCGCAAAAATATGTTAGTCGTACTTTTTTGTCAATTACTTCCGAAACTTTCTAGTTCAGAATACCTTTTTACTGAACTATAAGAAATGGACCGTAATCATATAAAAATAATTAGAAAAACCGAAAGAAATTATTTGCCTCTTCAATACTAGTAGATTTTATTTTTTTTTAAGATTTTTTTTTATGACATTCCAACTCATCCTACCACTGTCCTCACCACTTACGCTGATGACACATGTGTGTTATCAGTAAACAATGATCCCTTCATTGCCTCCCAAACACTCCAATCCCATATCCTAACCCTTCAAGAATGGTGTCAAAAATGGAGAATCAAAATAAATCCCAAAAAATCTCACCAAATAACCTTTACCCTTCGTCGTAAGCCCACGACTTCCTGTCCTACAGTATCCTTTAATGATATTCCACTAATCCCTGTTGAACAGATCCGCTACCTTGGACTCCACTTGGACAAACGTCTCACTTGGAATCCACATACAAGACTAAAAAGACAAGAAACTGCCCGTCGTTACAGATTACTTCAACATTTATTAGACAAACGTTCAAAGCTCCCAATTAATTACAAAAGACAAATATACATGACTGTGATTAGACCTATCTGGACTTACGGAGTTGAGCTTTGGGGCTCCACTAAACCATCCAATTCATCTCGTATCCAATCCTTACAATCCAAAATCCTCAATGCTCCTTACTTTGTCACCAATAAACTTATCCATAAAGACCTTAATGTTCCATATGTTGCTGATTTAGCCCACACCAGATACCTATCCTTTCACAGTAAGCTCCATAATCACTCAAATCCGTTAGTTTCTCAACTTGCTTCCCACTCCATTCCTGATAATCCTCCGAGGCGTCTGAAAAGAAGGTGGCCCAGAGACTTTCTAGTTTAGAATTTTTATTAAAGTGCTACTGATGGGTAGTACTTTTCATGTTTTGTCACGTTATTCTTATAGTTAACAGCACATTTACTTGATGTATATATCTTATACAGTTGTAAATTTCAATAAATTGTTATTAAAAAAAAAAAAAAAAAATTTTTTTTTTTTTTTTTTTTTTTTTAATTTAAAGTTTATTACTATAGAGAATATTTCATCTTCTTAAAAAAAAAAATTATTATAATAAGAAATAAATTAGTAAAATGAAGAATATCGTATCAACCGATTTTTATATATGTTTTTCTCAATTAAGAATGGAAAATTAAAAAACTTAATAAAAATAGAGTTTTGTTTGAATGTACTGTTTTGATTTTATTCATAGCTTTAAAGTTTCAGAGTATTAAAAGCTCCCATTTTAACTGTAAAGATTTTTGTTTTTACGAGTGGTTGAAGCTAATCTCCGGTGCAGCGGGAGACAAGTGGTGGGGACGGACATTTTTGAGCATCGAACTAGGAGTTGGAATACCTTTTATAAATCCTACCCTTATCTCGGTAAACCTCCTTTTACACGGGCTTAACCGATCGTCGCTCTCTTGTTTTCATTCAATTCCCTTTTTCATCCGCTCGGATCAAAGTCTCATTCCCCTACCGAAGCCATCTGAAATTGAGTGGGAAAAAAGTTGTATGGTATTGGGGCCTCATGAAGTGGAAAGAGCTATCGATTCTGTTAAAAAGAAAAAAAAAAAAGTTGTTTTTGAAGTATCTATTAACTACTGATTGGAAATTTAATTATGTCCATTCGGCAATTGGTTGCTATGTTGTTAAGATCGGCCAACTAGTCGGACATTTTGTTCATTTATATTTGTAGTCTTAAAAACGAAAACTAATTGAAACGAAAGCATTTTATGTATTTATTATGTAAGGAGATTAACATGTTTATAAGGATAATGAGCAATGATGTCTCCCAAACTAATTCTATTAATCAAAAATATTTATAATCACATGGGTTACGTTTCATGGCTTTGTCATATATTCAAGCCATAAATCATACATAATAATATAATAAAAACTGTATTTTGACAATATTTATAATTTTTTTTTTCATTTATATGTAATATATACAAATAAATATTATTATTCTGAGCTACCTTAAATACTGCACCCAATATCTAAAATATACAAATATATAAATCAATTACAATATGGATAGGCTGTAAGTGGCATCACGTTATATGGTAGTCCTTTATATGCGTAGCACTTCAAATATTCTGATGAATATGGTAAATACAAAAAAAAAAATTAAATTACTATACACATGCAATAATTAAAACTGCAACTATGATAATAATAGTATGTGAAATAAATTACTTTATGGGTATATTGTTTTGCAGAAATATTTTTATAAGGATTGCAGTGGAAACAATTTTTATTGACTATGAAATATATTTAAGGAAGTACTTAAATTAAATTAAAGTCGAATGCGTTAACAACAGCGAAATATCTTTCCGCCATCTTAAAAACCGTTAAATCCTAAAGTATTTAAAAATAATGGTGGGATGGTGGGACAACAATGGTGGATTATCTTTCCGTCGTCTTAAAAACTTTTAAATCCTGATATATTTCAAAACAGTATCCTTAAGGACAGCTAAGGCGGAATATCCTTCTACCATCTTAAAATCGTTAAATATTTCAATATTTCAACATATTATTCTTAAGCACGAAAACTACTACACATGTTGCCTAAAAATGTCCTTCTGCCATCTTAAAATAGTATCCTTAAGGACGAAAACTATAAAGGGTCCTTCAATAAGAGCGAAGCTTAGACGCTACAACACGGTTCTCAAGCCAGTTATTCTGTATGGAATGGAGACAGCTTCTCTTCCTAGCTTAAGGAAACCTTTGGGATATAGGCTGATGCCTAATAGATAATTATACAGAGAAATGGATGACCTGGAAACGGACATTAGGTTAAGGAAGCTACGTTTTTACGGTCATATGGTCAGGATGAACCAGAGCAGAATAAATAGGAAGATCTTTGGGAAAATGTGAGGATTTAAAGGGGTTGGGGGGTACTCCGGGAAGATAGAGGAAGAACCGGGGAAATTGGGAATTTCAAGTCAGGACTGTTTCGATAAGGATAGATGTAGGGAAAAACTAAGGGAAATAAAGGTCCTTGTGGGTGCCTAGAAGGTGAGGGGGAGGAGAGTATGGAGCGTGGAAGAAAGAAGAATGCAGTCTGAGAGAATGAAGAAGAGGTGGGAGGAGAAGAAGAGGCGGGGATGTGTGGGGAGTGTTGGTAGGAAATAATGTTCGGGTGGTCTATAAGGCCGTATCGTGTAAAAAAAAAAAATAATAATAAAATGACGAAAACTAATTGTAAGTGGGGAAGGAGTGTGGCCAAGGATGTCCTTCGGCCGCCAAAAATCGTCAGATCCTGGTAGATCTGAAAAACAACAAGGACATGTTCCCATGCATGTTAAACGCATACTTAAATAAAAGTTAAAGCATTTTGTTTATTTTTTTTTGTTATTATTAATTGGACTATAAGAAAGATTATTATACTAACCATAAAGAAAAAATATATTACTACTAAACTAGGGTAGCAGCACAGTTTGCTGACTAAGAAGATTAATTCAATTATTTTAATTTTTTTTTTTTTAGGTTTTTTTTTTTACGTATACAACTGTTTTACGTTGGATATGTCTACATTTATATACAACTTATTTATACCCTTCGCGGAAATTCCCAAAGGAAAACCAGTACCTCCAAGATTCTTATCACTTAAACGACGTTAACCTTAATAGACCTTCTAGGTTAATAATTTTCTTAAATTGAATGTCAATTACAGGAAAACTTCTAAAAACTATTTCTCCGTAAAGGTTTATGTATCGCTTGTTATTTCTTTACTACAGGTGGACTATATTCATTTTACGAAAACAAATTTTAGTAAAAATTAATCTTTATACTGTGAATTGTTGTTCCTTTAGAATAATACAAATGCCTAGTTAATGTTAACCTTGTCTGGCTGCGTTCTCTGCAGATAATACAAATCAGTATATGATAAAACTTGAGATTTATAATTGTTGAATATTAAAATTTAAATTAATAACCTGTAATTGATATTTCTACTTAATTTTTTTTCGCAAAAATAATTTCATCGATTTTATCTGGTTTGGTTTTAATTTCTAACCATAAACGTATATCACGTAGTTATCTAACCACATATATAAACAAAGTAAAATTTATTATCAATTTCAAGATCTATAAAACACCGTACCTCTGTAACCTATCTAGAAAACTTTGTTTCTTTCATCTGAATTATAATCATTGTAAATCGTATTATAGCTAAACCTTCCTGGAACTAAATTTAAAATTTGGTAGGGATGGGTTCAGCAGATTTACTATTATAAGCTCTCTTGCAGAATGGTTTTAAACACATATCGGTCGATTATTAAAATTCACTTAGATCCATATGTCGCACCACATATTTAAACATTTTGCTGTAATTAAATTGAATATAAGTAAATTTAATTATCAATTCCAAGCCTTATATAACTCCTTACCTTTGTGACATCCTTGCATTAATGTTCCTCAACACCTATCGGTAAATATTCAAACTTCACTGCTATCCACATATAATAGCATTTTGAATTAATAATTAATTGAAAATCAGTAGCTTTTATTATTGCTAAACCTTTCCGGAACTAAGTGGTTAAAATTTGGTACAGATTGGTTTGTTAGTTTTCGTCGTTAGTGATCACAAACGGAAATAAGCTTGTCCTATTAAATAATAGTACAGATTGAACTTTCGTATCATCACATTTAGGGGATGATGGAAATAAAATAAATTTTCCTATTTCTGAAGAACTTTTTCAATACACTTTTTTTTTTATTAACGTTTAAATTATGATTTTTTAGTTTCTAATTCTATTTTTCGAATTTTATTTTGTAAAGGTATGAATTTTTTAAATTATTAAAAGCTTTTAGGAATCTTCCGCAGAAAGGGTTCACAGTGTGTGGCTAACCAGGCATGGTGAAGCTCATTCATCGTTTGATTTCAGAAGGTTTACGGCTGGTTTGCGTAGCTTACCACATCACATCCATTGATCAATCAATGTTAATGAATAAACAGGAACGATTCACCAGAACCCTTCAGGATTATTACAAACTAACGTCGACATTTACATGATTTTCTGTTAAAATTCAATGCTTCTAGGTTAAGCCTAAGCGAGTGATTATTTCCTCTCGGAGAGGTTCGCAATCAAGTAAGAATGAGAATCGGGTGGTTTGTCTTAATGAAGCTACTATCAATCTTTGACTACGGAAGGTCGATGGAGATTTAGGTAGCCGTGGTTTAGCCTGATTAACCGAGCCGTGAGCTCTGGTTACCAAGGTCTCAGTAACTTCCTATTAGTGCCTATTTGCTTCTTCATCCCACGGGACCTATCTGGAAGGTGTTTACTATCGAAGCTCTGTTTATTTGTATAAAATAGTATATGGGATCATATGTTTAACGGGCGTACATTTCCCCCCCCCCCCCTCATTTCTTTAACATAACATTAGACAAAAATAATAATAACTAAACGTTATTAGCCAAAAAACAAACGTTGCTAAAACAGTTCAGAAAAATATGTAACATTTAAATTTTTTTTTTCTTTTAATATGGAACATGTTTTACCGAAGACCTAGTTGGCCAAAAGCGATACGTTTTGGAGAAACGTGAATTTACCGTGAGAGCGTTAAATGTAGTTTAATTTAATATTAGGAGAGTAGAATCGGTTAAGAGCTCATCTCTTCTTATATTAATCTAAAAAACACTATCTTGACTAGGAGGTAGGCTCTAATGAGTGAGCTCCTTTTGTATCTGTTTCTTCTAATACGAAATAATATGAAAGATTTAAATTGTAAAGAACTACTCATTCGTAGCACTTAAATTAAAAAAAAAAAATTCTACACAAGAAGGTCTCTCGGCCATCTTATTTTCAGACGCCTCGGTGGATTATCGGGAAGAGAATGGGAAGAAGAATTTCCTTCCTAATAAAGAAGAATTTAGGAAAAGCGGTTGGAGAATATAAAAACATGTTAATTGCTCAGGATTTAGGAAGAGTAAACAATTCTACCTTCAATCCCTACTATAAGGAAATAAAACCCCCACACACATTACTGGTGCCAAATATCTCCTTTTAAATGCCCCATTTTACAAAATAAGAATAATGTCACAACTCAGGCTTGCCTCAGATAAAAAAATACACATTTATTTCAAAAATAAAATGTACAAAATAGACTCCGAAACCATATGCAAGTTGTGTAATCAAAATAAAAAAGAAAGCTTAATTCATATTCTATTCAACTGCCCCCAATACCTAATATTCAGGCGGATTTTTTTAATTAATAATAAAATAAAAAACGTCCCCCATAATATAGCCACGATTTTAACAATTGAAGATGAAAAAAAATTAACGTATTATACAGGGTGAGTATCTCTTAGTGTATAAAAACAAAATGGGTGAAACTAGATCAAAAATGTAGCAAAATGCCGCAAATCTCACTTTTCTATTCCAACCCGTTGCAGATATACAATAAATCTATAATATCTAATAAATATAAGATAAAGAAGTTATGTTATATCAAAAAATATTGTTAATTAAGATTTAGTTTTATATGTCTTAAATCAAATGGATCTATATTTTATTTTCTTGTAAATATGTAGCTACGTTACACATGCGTATTTTGCTGTATAAATTTAACTAGATTGGCCAAGCTCTATTGTAACAAGCGTAACGCTTATTCAATAAATAATTTCATTCATTCACTTAAATTGAAAAAAAAAAATCTACACAAGAAGGATTATCGGGAATAGAATGGGAAGCAAGTTACTAGTGGATTTGAATGGTTATTGGGCTTACTATGAATGGATAGGTATCTGGTCTGAGCTAAATCAGTAACGTATGGAACATTAAGGTCTTAATGGATAAGGTTTTTTGTAACAAAGTAAGGGGCATTTAGGATTGTTCGAAGGATTTTGGATTGTAAGGATTGGATACGAGATGGTTTAGTAAAGCCCCAAAGCTCAACTACGAACGTCCAAATAGGTCTAATCACAGTCATGTATATGAGTCTTTTGTAATTAGTTGGGAGCTTTGAACGTTGGTCTAGTAAATGTTGTAGTCTGTAACGACGAGCAGTTTCTTGTCACTTTAGTCTTGTGTGTGGATTCTAAGTAATACGTTTGTCCAAGTGGAGTCCTAGGTAGATCTGTTCAACAAGAATTAGTGGAATATCATTAAAGGATACCGTAGGGCAGGAAGAAGTTGGTTCAAGACTTTTAAAAAAACTAAATAAGGTAGTGTAAGTCACTGTCAGACAAACGAGAAATAACAAAATTTGATGTTATTATTAAAATATTTTATTAATAAAATAATATGTTTGAAAAATATTTGAAACAAATAGTGAGGATGTGAAGTGCAGAAAGTGGGAAAATTACCAACTTTGGAGATTTTATTCTATATTTAGATCCTTTTATGATAAACACAATTTAGTACTTAGGCAGCTTTGAATTCCCCGCACCCTCATTCTGAACCATATATAAATAAGTACAAAGTCGATTAATATTAGCAAAATATACTCTTTATGTTTGCTATATTATATTTATTACCGTTATTATTATTATGCATTTTGTATGGAGATTACTGTATGTCGTTCTCTTTATTGTAACTCGACACAGAGAGACATATTGCCATGTTTATTTTTAATGCTATTACAATCAGAAAAACATTTTTAAAAATTAGTTACTTTATCTCCTTTTTATTGAATTTATTCTAGAATATTGAAATATATTAGGCTTTATAAGACAGCATTGAGGCTGCCATAAAACCATTGCGTGAATGAAGCCGATATCCAAATACTCCGGTCAAGCCGGCCCTTCCGGTATAGTTCTCTACCTTCCACTTCCAACCCCCTCCTGACTTTATTGTGGATCCTCTTCCTGTCTTGTATCACCTATTCCAAGTTGATGGTCCACCCAACGACCTATGTGTCCTTGTCTAGTTTATTTTTTTTTTTTATCTGACAAGGATGTAGGATTTCTTTTTTATATCCCTATGCCTACATGGTTTATTTATTTAACCCACTCTACTCCATCCTTTATTTGTTTAAGTGAGAGATAGAGAGATAGAGAGAAGTATTATCTGGTGTTATTGTTTTTCAATGTAGTCTCATCTAAGCTCTACAAACTTTATACAACGCTGTTGCAACATTTCTTTTTTATAAATACCATAATAATTTTCTTCATTAATTGAAAAATATTCTTCTACAGCTGATTGGTACTCTTGGAACAAGTTTGGGCTGGAGAGTGGATAGGGGATTTTATGGAATCCGCAATCCATAACAGTGCCCTTGTAGTCCAGTCTATGAGGGGTATATAGTGCATGGAATATGCGATAATGTTTTACTTCACAGCATTGTTAGGAGTAGTTAGAAGGTAAACATACTAAAAGTATCTCACCACTGGGGAGTGAGCTAACGGTGGGAGGGGAGGGAAGATGGTCCAATTTTATGTTTTTCGATTATATCTCGAAAAAGGTTGACTCTAGAAAAATATGTTACCAATAAAAATCAAAGCTAACTAAATTTCCTATAAAATTGATCTTGTACATATTCGTCGAAATTTCAACGGTTTTCGAGTTACACGTTATTAAAAATCGATAATTTAAGAAATAAAAAAAATGTTTACCTCACTTTTTTTTAAACTTTTGCCTCAAATGTCATAAACGTATATTTGAAATCAAAGTAAATTTAATGCTTTACAATTTTGATTATAACATTTTTTCTGAGAAACGACCATGGAAGGTACTAGAAACAAACGTTTGACATAAAGTGAGGTAACATTTGTTTTTTTCCCGAAAATAACCAATTTTCAATAATGCATATCTCGAAAACCGTTGGAATTTCAACGAATTTATATAGAATCAATTTTATAGTAAATTTAATGAGCTTTAATTTTAATTTGTAACAAATTTTTCTGGAGTCAACCGTTTTCGAGTTATAATCGAAGAACCCAAAAATGTAACCTTCTCCCCATTTTTTTTCCGTATCTGCATAATATTCACTATTTAAAGTGGTGTTGCTTTCCTTTTAATCAATTAGCAGTATTATTTTACAATCCCAAAAAATGGCGCCCATCATTTTTTTTTTGTTGACATCAATATTGGAGGGGATATATTGGATATATATCAATATATATCAATATTGGAGCCTTATTGGAGGGGCTTCTTCTGTCAGTGAAATATGTGGGGAAAGATTGCCCATACCTCTCTTCAATTCAAGACGAAATAATTATATAATGCTCGGTATTATTAAAGATTGCAATGTTCATGTGACAATGCTTTGCTTCCTTCATAACTAGAAGCATAGAGGAGTATGGTAGGACGGAAAGTAACGGATTAAGGTTACTTATTAATGCATAAATTAATATGAAAATATAATGAAAATAACGAAACAATAATAAATATATAATGATTTATCCTTAAATTATACATAAAATGCACATAGACATGTGAGTCATTAAGACACTGTTACTCAATAATGATATCAATTATTAGAGTATGTTGTTGACCAAGCTTTTCTGAAACGCATCAGATTTCTAAAAATAGTGAAGTAATAGTGCTCACTTAGAATACTAAGCAAACTGCTCACTAATTGAAGTGGACCACTTAAGGAATTTAAGATATATATATATTTTTTTTTTTTACTTGATTGATAATATGAATTAAATTGAACATGTTTGGGACAAACTCCAACGCCAATTACACATGCGTTCGCCTAGCCCAGGTAATTTGAATAAACTTAATTAATTAACTTTAATTGAGGAATAGAATTCTTTACCTCAAGATTACTTATTGAGCTTAATAAGGAGTATATTAGTGCCGGTGTGAAGCATTAGTTCAAAGTAGAGGTGTCCAACACCCTACTGAAGAAGGTTCAGGTGAAAAAAAACAAAAACAGTATTAATTAAAATTTGTAAAAATAGAAATGTTTATATTGTAAATATTTCTGTAATTTTATAATTTATAATAATTTGGAACATTTTTGAAGTGAATACGTCTTTAAATTTGCTACCATATGGTGGCAATCCAAAAAACCTAATGATAACAAAATCGGAGGATACAGTTTGGCGTTGTAGTTTCGAATCTATCCTCTACATCCAAAATTATACCACTGCATAGCTAAAGGATCAAAGAATTCATTACGATAAGCGAGAACAGTGACGCATCGCGCGCGGTTGAAGGGGAAGCACCGCAATATTGAGGTTATTTTGCTGCGTATCGAGATTTGCAATTAGTATAACTTTTGATTCGGAGTAGCTACGATGTTCGTTTAAGTTTTAATCGTCAACTGTCGTAAAAATCTATCGATTGTTTAAAAAAATCGGTTTAAAGTAGTAACATTGTATATTATCAAAAATATATACGGCCTATACGCGTCGAAAAGCCAAAACCAAATACGGAGATCGTATACGGTTGGAAAGGGCTTCTCAAGAACAATCGAATGCTCATAATAAAACACCATATGGCCGAGTCAATCAGTGCCGAGAACGTAAAAGTTCCTGATCAGCATTGTTTTATACTTATTACCTCAATTAATGCACAAAGCTTGGCCGCCCACTCAGAAGACTTCTCTACCGATACAATCATCAACCGATCTGATTATTTGGCATTCAGCGAAACTTGGATGGAAAATTCTATTCCAGTGAATGTGTCTAGTTTTGATCTGAGATCATATTGTAATACCGCTAAGAACAGACATACTGCAACTACATCATCGGTAGTGGTATCATCTTCATCAAGTCGCAAAGCCGGTGGAGTCGCCATTTATCGCAACATCAATAGCTTCACTGATTGTAATAGAGTTAACATTGACATTTCGGAAATTTATTTGGAAATGAAAAATGCAAAAAATGGTGATGTCTGTCTAGTAAACGTAAAGGCCAATGGCATCTTCAAATTCGTACTCGGATGGGTGTATATCCACCCGAGCACAGTGTTAGCAGAAATTAAACTTATTATGTTTAATGGTTAAAAATAACGATTGTCGTTTAAATATTCCAAAAACATCGCTAAAATTATACCCGATTGTGTGTCTGATTTTACTACAACAGTTTTTTTTTTTTTTTTTTTTTTTTTTTTTTTTCAACAAATACCATTACCAATGCAATGTAAGGTATTAAACACACAAAGAAACAGAAAATTAACCAGAGGTATGGTTAAAAAAGAATGTTGTCTAACGTATAATGAGTGGTCTACTTCAATTTGTGAATAGTTTATGTTTATAGATTGAAAATTGATTTCGTTTCTAATTTATTCCGCCGAGGAAACTTTTAAATAAAATTATCAAACTCACTTAAAGGAAATTCAAAAAGAGATTAGAAAAATAATTAAAGTTGGAAGTGTACAGTATGAAGGAGAGGGCGGTGCGGAGAGCAGTGGGGGGTAGAGAGGCCATCAAAAACCTGCCACGGCCTTCCTTCATATCACTCGTCGGAATACACTCACAGCTCCCCCTCAACGAACCCCTCTACAGCGGATATGAAACTCTGCTCTGTCTTGCAAAAAGGCTTTTTCACTTATTTTTTGTGTCACAGTCGCCTGTAGCTTCGCACTGACATTATTCATGCCAACCTCAGCTTGACATTTAGTATCTTGCATAATCATTACTCGGAAATTTTATCTCTTTCGAATATCCCATGCATACAATTATGAATACCTTCTGATATATTTTCATTTAGCACGACAACCAACTGTTAAAATGCACTTATATAATATTCAGCTCAAGTTTATTAAGAGCATTTTCTCAATGTTTAATAATATTTCTTGATTTTAATATTCTATAATAATCCAGACGGTACAAGTAAGTTCAAATGTTAAGACAATAATAAATATCAGAAAAACTACTTAAATTAGCCATATTACTTGATTCAATTAGAAATAATATTTAGCCCTTATACGTTACGGACACTTTTTAATGTATAATTATTAAATTAGATATTTAAATCTTATATGATCTAGCCTAAACTAAATAACTATTCTAAACTAAATAACTGTCATACTTAACATGATAGGTCTGATAACATGTCTGTTATTAGACCTATTTGGACGTACAGAGTTGAGCTTTGGGGCTCCACTAAACCACCCAATTCTTCTAGAATCCAATCCTTACATTCCAAGAACATTCGAAAAACATTTAGAAAACTAATCTTCCGGTCTAATCTTCAACCACTAGAAAAATTAGACTTTTACAATTTAATGTCAGTTTGCATAAAACATAATTATTTTCAATTTAACAATACAGTCTATAAACAGGAAGAAGGATTACCAATGGGGTCCCCTCTTTCACCCCTTCTGGCAGATCTTTTTATGGATAAATTAGAACGGAAAATCCTTCATTCAAAATTAGCTCAACACATCATATACTGGTATCGGTATGTTGAAGACATAATTTGCCTATGGTATGGGAAGACCTGACAAATCAATAGTTTCTTAAACGAAATCCACCCTTCAATTAAATTCACACTGGAGCTAGAGAACAATAAAACTTTAAATTTTTTAGACATAGAAATCTCCATAAAAAATAAACAACACGAATTTAATATATACAGGAAACCCATACGCACAGATGTAGTTATAGACAATAATGCCAGGAGACCACTAGCACACAAACTCGCAGCATTTCATAGCATGATATACCGCCTTTTAAATATACCGCTAATTGAACGAAATTATAACAAAGAAATACAAACAATCCACACTATAGCTAACAACAACGGATATAGTAAAACCACAATCGATAATATTTTAAGAAAACAACTACAAACAAAACACCCCCAGAGGATAACGCTACCCCTAAAAAATATATTTTGATACCATACTACGGCCCAATATCCGCTAAAGTCGGGAAAGAATTAAAAAAATTATGTTTAAACCCTGCATTTAAAATAGATAAACCATTGTCATCATACTTCCCTTCACCGAAAGACAAAATAGGCCCTTTTCAAAAAAGCGGCGTATACGAATTAAAATGTAATGACTGTGAAGCAAAATACACGGGAAAAACCGGACGATCGGTAAATCAAAGAGTAAATGAACATATAAGAGCATACACTAATAAGACCCAAAATTCCAATTTCGCTATCCACCTAAATGAAAATAACCACAAATTTAATAAAGACTCAGGAGTAAAAATATTACATCAAGTAGAAAATAGCCTAAAATTAAATACTTTTGAATCACTAGAAATAATAAAATCGTTTAAAACCTATCCAGATTTTTGTTAAAATGATCAGATTAACATATCCAATAGCCCCATTTTAAATTTGTTTCCCATAGGAACGGAAAAACCCAATGAGTCATAAGGGAAACCCCATTGTAAATCTAAAACTTAACCTACCTGTCTCCCCTTTTTACTTCTCACAAATTCAGTGTTTTAGTTACCTTGAAGGTGAGTGCCTATACTTGATTTCTTGTCTTATCTTTTTAAAAAACTTTAGTATATATAATCTATGTAACATAGTACTGATGTGTTGAAAAAAATTTTGTATGTTTTAGAACTGAAGATGAATGTTTAGCATTCGAAACTAGTTTTCAAATAAAATAATCTCAATAGAAGTGGCACTTAATTCATCAATCCTAATTCGAAAAATACTTAATACCCCTTACTTTGTCACCAATAAACGTCTCCATAAAGACCTTTACGTTCCGTATGTTGCTGATTTTGCCCAAAACAGATAACTATTCTTCCATTGTAAACTCCATAACCATTCAAATCCATTAGTCTTTCAAATCGCTTCCCATCCTATTTCTGACAACCCTCCGAGGCGTCTGAAAAGAAGATGGCCTCGGGACCTTCTCTTATAGATCTTTTATTGAAGTGCATTGCAATTATTGCTACAACTTATTGCAGTCGGTAGTTGCTGCACAAGCAATTGCCATGTTATTATGTACGTTATTACCATATTTACTAGATATATGCAAGCTGGGTTTTTTTTTTTTTTTAAATCACTTAGAAATTTCTGATTTTTTTCCCTCATCGAATTACAATCAACATCGCTTTAAATTCACTATGTGATAAACCTGAGTGACTAAAAATGTATAAGCCGTCTTTGTTTTTATTCTTATTTTCAAATGAAGTTGTAGGCATTAATAAATATATATTTTGTACCCGTTTGTTATAATTATAATTAAAAATTTGAAAATGATTCAGAATCAGATCAACATCCATTTGCACTGTACTCTTCTTCCCATCGAAAATAATCTATGAATTTCCGGTACATAACACTTGAAAAACTGTGTCCTTATAGCAGGAGCCATCTCTTCATCCCGCTTGAACCCCCCACTGCCACGGTTCTATATTGTACCAATTTAGTAAAAACCTTAAAAGTGTCGAATATTTCAAAACAGTATCCTTAAGGATATCAATGGCGGAATATCCTTCGGATAACTTAAAAACCGTTAAATCCTGGAATATTCCAACATATTACCCTTAAGGACGAAAGATTTATAAAATCGTTAAATCTTAAAAATAAAAAATAAAATAAATTAAAATAGAATCCTTAAAGATGAAAACTAATAATATATAGTTGGCCTAAAGATGTCCTTCCGCCATCTTAAAACAGCATCCTTAAGGACAAAAACAAATTATAAGCGTGGAATGAGAGTGGCCAAGGATGTCCTTCGGCTTCAAAGAATTGTCAGATCCTGGCAGATCTGTAAAACGGTATCCTCATAGAGTTAACTTAAGATCTAGTTGAACAAAAAAGAAGCAGAAAATTATTTATCAAATAACAGCTGTCCATGTATACCGAATTGTCAAGAATTTAGAAAATTTATGAATTCCGATTTCAGTCGATATTATCACAGAGAAAAATATGTTAATTAGACCATCAAAATTATTATAAAATATTTTTTCAAATAATTTTTATTGATGCAAAAATAGGTCTAGAGATCTCTTGAATGAGAAATACTATCTTCTTTTTTTTTTTCCCTTTTTTACGGTGGCCTGGATTGCTGTTCTTGAATCGATCTTCTTATTTTTTTTTCCCTTCTCGTTGAGATGTAGTGCCTGGATGAAATGGGGATCTCCCTCTAGAATAAAAAGCTGTATAAGACTGCTCTAGATTCCAGTATTCTTTGGATTTTGTTGCCGGGATTTAAAGAAGTTTACCGGCTCTGGCTGATTGACTCCCCGGTCTCGTAGTTCACTATCCACCCCCTCTCTACCTCGCATATATATCCTCTCCGAGGACTACTTTTTAAAATGTATATCGTCATGTCTATTTTATGATCAAATAGTTTCTTATTACATAGTTTCGAATTCATTAATAAGGATTTATTTGAACATTATCAATAACACAGGCTAACAAAAAAAATGTTTTTGAAGACTTTTTTTACTTTAATAACTGATTTTTATGAATCCATCAATTTTTGTGTGCTGAATCCAAATCTGGTCTTAGTTTTTTTTTTTTGTATCACCCATAGTTTTTAAAAATTAGCTTTTTTTATATAATTTAAAAAAGCATATATAACTGTTTCATATAAATATAGAGCATTATATAACTGTTTCATGAGGCCTAACTTTATATGTAGAGGTGGTAAGAGAATGTTTCTATGATCTACAAGTTTACAAGACTAAAACGACAAGAAACTGCCCGTCGTTACAGACTGCTTCTACATTTACTAGACAAACGTTCAAAGCTCCCAATTAATTACAAAGGACTCATTTACATGACAGTGATTAGACTTATTTGTACGTACGGAGTTGAGCTTTGGGGCTCTACTAAACTATCCAATCCATTTCGTGTCCAATCCTTACAATCCAAAATCCTTCGAAAAATCCTCAATGCTCCTTACTTTGTCACCAATAAACTTATCCATAAAGATCTTAATGTTCCATATGTTTCTGATTTAGCCCTAACCAGATACCTATCCTTCCATAGTAAGCTCCATAACCACTCCAATCCACTAGCCTTCCAACTTGTTTCCCCCTCCATCCCCGATAATCCTCCGAGGCTTCTAAAAAGAAGATGGCCTAGAGACCTTTTAGAGTAGATTTTATTGAAGTGCTACTAGTGAGTAGTTCTTCACAAGTTATTTACATGCCATTGTATTCGTTGTCAACACATTTATTTGTTGTATATTATTTTCTGCAGTTGTAAATATCAATAAATGAAAAAAAAAAAGGATCTACAAGGTTTTTACAGAGAATGTTCTTCTCGCCGGGTTTTAAAGACTCCCTCACAGGCCAGCCCTTTTTGCACCAATGTTGATCCCTTGCTCTACTGTCCCATGCACAAAAAAAACATGGAAATTTGGTGAAACCGCCTTGCTGACCAAGAAGCAAACATGTTACTTTCAAGTCACCACATATCATCCAACCATGAGCCGAATAGCCAATTTTATTCAACACTATTTCTAGGTTTTCATAGCTCTCTTTCATATGGCCTACAGGTATAGATGCAATAAGTGTTACTATTTTGTAATAAATCAGCTTTTAAACTAGTTTTGGAAGAATCAATAAACAGCCTCCAGTGTTCTTTTTTGTATTCAACACCAAACTTTTTGATCAGACCTGGAATGTCTGAACAGTACACTATATCACCTTCTTGTTCAAAAAATTTCGAAAACTGCTGCTCTCCCTTCCTATACACATATATGCTATTTCCAACTGCCAACAAGTTCTTTTCTTTTAGCCTAGAATCAAGCAATTCAGCTTTTTCTTTTGTCAACCCAAGATCCCTAAGTCGTTATGCTCAATCTGAGTGAACAGTTTAGGCTCTATATTTGCTGTAGCACATTGGAACTCTTCATCATCTTGCTCATCTATATCTATATCTGTTTCAGCAGTGCTTCCAACTCTTCTACATCCAGCACAAATTATTTTACAATTTTATTTGTAGTATATAAAAGGTGTTAAATTATGTTATATGGTAAATCAAAAAATTTAATATATTGATGTAAAAATGTTACAAAATGGTAGGTGATACGGCTTAATGAGTGTCATATTTGGATTTAGCACCCTAAAAACCAGAACAATAAGGTGTTTTAAGTAAAAAAGTTTTTTTCATCGTTGACCTGTGTAATCGGTCTACTATTAGGTATATATATAATTCAGTTGAACTTTACTACAAAAGTTTAGTCTAGGAATTCCGTTATACTTTAGTAGTTTACATTAAGCTTTAATTTTCCAATGATACGGTAAACCAGACATTTATTGATCCCCGAGACAGTTATTGACACTCTATCTTAAAAAAAAAAAATGTTAAATAACTTTAAATTTTGTCCGTATTTTAAAAGATATCCATAGGGTGTCAATAACTAACTTTACATTATTTATTGTCACTATCTTGTAAAATACATTCCAGGAATAATGTTTGGTGTAAACTTTCTTGCTTAGCTTAAAGTATAGTAATAAAGAAAATAATGACAGCGAATTTCAACTTTATTGAACTATTCTCTCTATAATTTTAGTGCGAATATTTCCTTAAGGGTGTCAATAACTGTCTGATTTACCGTATGCAGTAATTAACAGATTTAAACAATATTTTTTTATATTGTTAATTTAGGTCTAGAAACTTTAATATAAGGATTTTTTAATTTATTTGGCATCGATTGATTTAGTATAAAACGTGTATCTTGTAAAATGATGTTAAGATTGGCGGCAGTTGTAATAAAAATAACATAAATTTAAGTAACAAATACCTGATTTGAAATACTCAATATATTAGGATGACTAATAAGGAAATTTCTTGACCTTAATTTTTATTTAGAAACCAAAGCACTTTTTTCACGGTAACGCATGGATCATTAATGTGATACCAATAAAAAAACAATTAGAAACTCAATGCATTTTGCTGTAAATTACAATAATTTTGGTCAGTATTTTTAAGTTTGTATTAATTAATAAAGTAAACTTATATTTATACATATACGTTTCTAACAACTTTTAAATTTATTAAACCAATAGTGTTTACTTACACCAATAGTCGATTCGGAAATGTATTCAACAGAATAAAATTAAGAAAAAATGACTATTTAAAGATTCTCGTGCATCACAATTTTCAATCATCAAATTTTAGTGAATAAAAATGACAATTAAAGTAGAAGTCTTAATCATTTTGATTTCGACGTTAAAAGTTTTTTTAATTTTTTTATATCTATTTATTGAAATTTACAACAGTACAAAATATATACATCTAGTAAATGAGTTGATTATGATTACAATAACATGCGAAACTTGATAAGAAATACCCATCAGTAGCCCTCAAAAAAAAAAAATAAATAAATTTAAAAAATTACACTTGAAGGTTCCTAGGCCATCTTCTTTTCAGACGCCTCGGAGGGTTATCGGAAATAGAATGGGAAGCAAGTTGAAGGATAATGGATTTGTGTGGTTATGGAGTTCACTATGAAAGGAAAGGTATCTGGTTTGGGCTAATTCAGCAACATGTGGGATATTAAGATTTTTATGGATAAGCTTATTTGTAACAAAGTAAGGAGCATTAAGGATTTACGTTAAAAGTTAAATTTCAATTTAAAAGTTTTACGTGCAAGGTAGTACTGTTCGTTTTTCTATAATAAATCCCAGCGCTGCTTCCTCTAATGCGTCACTGGTTTGAAAACCCAATGGAGGCTTAGTGAGAGTGCTTTGGTTCAGTCACTCTGAACTAGAGAATGAGTAGAGAGGCTGGTCATTTCCTGAACTCGAACATAAATACATATTTACTAAAGTTCTTGGGGCCAATACCGTTTCAATCTGCGAGGCGGGTTATCAGTAAGTGTGGGACTGAATAATGATAGTGTCAAAGAATTATCAAAGGTAGGAAAGCTTTGATGGAATTTTAAAAATTTAAGGGAAATGTGATTGACGACATAAGGTATCTAATGATCAAAATTTCCCAAAAGTTGCTGATTAAGCCCAGATTAGATACCTTTCATAATAAACCCCATCACTACTAAAACAAATATTTCTGAAATTCTTTTTATTACTAATATGGAACTTTAAATTCAGAATTGATGCCATTGAGTACATTGAGTACGTATGTATCTATTCATCATATTAACTTATTGTGTACTAAATGATAATAAAGAACTTTTAAAAAATAAAATAATATTACTGCATAAAACATTTAAAACAAAAAGGTTTTGGAAACTTAGGGAGAATATCTGACAATATTTACAAGATGTAAAATATTGAGAAACTAAAGGAAAATTATATCTAACATTTGGGAATAAAGGTGTATCCGCTGTTAAATCTCAGGATTAAGAGTGCCATTATTTTTGACCTCTATCGACAGAAAATGAGACAATATTTTAAGGATATAGCAGGATCATTATATGTAATAGAAGTGTTGAGCTGTTTGTTATGGTAAGGAAATAGGATGAGGGCAGTAAGGGATAATATTTGGAAGGGGTAGCATTAATCCTGAGCAGAGGTAGTTTGGCCCGTGTCCAGGAGTTCCAGGGGCTCCAGGGGACAGCCTCCAGCCTCGATAAACTGGAAGCCCCCTCAGCTAAGTCAGCTTTTTTATATCTCCCCCAGTTTTCCTGGCTTCTCTCCTTCAACCTCAGCTTTTCGAATAATGGATCTCCGATGAACAGATATTGTGTGTCCGTATGCGTATTTCTAAAAAAAATCGTACCATTATCTCACTAATTATCTGTGTATTAATTGGTTAATTTAAAAATTAAAATTCCATTCAGTCATTTCATAATTCAATATCCATACTACTATTTAAAACTATGTATAAATCATTTTTCGTTCGTGATCACAAACCACGAAAATCAATCTGTACCAAATTGTGACCACTTCATTTTCATAATTAAAAGAAGGTTTTGCAAAGGATATGAACGCATAGCATGATTAAGATATCAATTTACAATTCAATAGCGTTTTTAAATGTTTTTAGGACCGCATATTGACAAATCACTTACTCGGAACCTACATACAAGACTAAAACGACAAGAAACGCTCGTCGTTTTTGACTTCTTCAACATTTACTTGACAAACCTATCGATTAATTATAGGAGACTCATTTGCATGACAGTAAGTAGCCCTATTTGGACTTACGGAATTGAGCTTTTGGGCTCCAGCTAACCTTCCAAATCTTCTCGCATCCAATCCTTACAATCCAAAAACAAGCAACTCCATAACCACTCAAATTCTCTAGTTTCTCAACTTCCTTCAGACTCTATTTCTGATGACGCTCCCAGGCGCCTGAAAAGATGGCCTCTAGACCTTCTAATATAGAACTGTTATTAAAGTGCCACCAATGGGAGGCTGCTTTACAAGTTAATGTCATGTTACTGTATTTATATTCCCACACATTCACTAGATCTATAAGTACTATCCATTTGTAAATATCAATAAAATATGAATATATATATTATCTTTTTGTATTCAATGGTAATATAACAATCGTCATTATTATTAATTTGATATCAAATAACAATGAGCCAAATCAGATAACAATGAAGGATACATATTTCTTATGGTAGATTTGAGGTGGATTCTTAATGACATCAAAAAACTTCTCGAATGACCCACTTTAAGATCTTCATTATAATTCAGTGTTCCAGCAATTTTATTGAAACCAATATTCAAGCGAAAAAAAAAATCTAAAATATTGCTTTCATCGTTATTAAATCGAGTTGGGAAAAAACAGAGAGAGGGGGGATACGCAGTTTTCTTATGATGGTATAATCTATAAAATGCTTCTTTTTATTTCCCATTCTTATTAGAAATTTCCTTATTTTAAAGATATTGACGAAACTTCTTTTTCAAAGTTTAAGATGGATTCCTGTTTTTTTGGCTTTGTTCGTAGAGTCTGCTCAGCTTATTTAATGAATTATTAGTTTTCGAGATGTTAAACTTCGACATAAGTTCTAAAAATATTTTTAAAACATTCAAAACATCAACATTTTTCGTGCACAGATAATAGTACACGAAATTTTATATATGTGTATACAAGAAATCAAATTTTATTTATGCTATTATTTATGAAATACTTTACTAAATGAACCGAGCCCAACCCCTAGTTCTACCCAATCCCATTTCATATTCTATTACAGTCCTACTATCGTTCTGTTTGGTTTTAGAGAAACTTATTTTTTAGGTGAGTATCTGGTTTGATTTTTGCTTCGACAATGTTGAACATAACCTAAATATATATAATATATATATTATATATTCTATCTATAATATATATATATATCTAGATCTATTAGATAGTAATATATATATATATTATAAGTCAAGGTCCGACAGCAGGGCTATATCAAGCGGTAATCCTATACGCAGTCACAACAAACAAATTGTAACTGTAAAATTCTACCTATTATTCTTTTTTTTTAAGTTTATTTTATTCGCACCCTTCATATCTGGTGCCGGCGGGGGGGGGAACCCGGACGACGGGGAGCGAAGACGAAGAGGTAGGAAATTTTTTCCTTTTTCCCTTTTTTCCTTTCGATGCCTAGAGTGAGGGATTATTGAATGGAGAATATTTTTGAAGCCAGCCGTGCTTCAGTCAATATCGAGCCCGAAATATCAGAGAGGGGACCATGGCGGAAGCACATGCGACCACCCCTTGCCTTGGCTGAAGGCTGAGAGGCAGCCACAGCTCAAGATCTGCGCAAAGCGGCGGTGTCAGATATAGAACGATTCACGGGAGAAAATGGTGTGAATTGAACCAATTTTCTGAAAAGTGTGGAAAGGCGGATCTGTATGCCCGCATAAAAAGAGGAGTCCTGAATCTCATACAGGCGGACGAGGAGGACTCCATGGCCAGTCATAAAGAGAGATGAAGAAAGCCTACGGAGGTGGACGGTGGGACCCCGGAAGAAGATCTTTTCCAGTTATTCCGGGATACGAAGCACTCGAGGCAGAGTAAATGGGCCTTATGCTGGTGAACTGTTTGTTAACGTTCAACAAAATCACCCGACAAGAGTGCGGAGGACTGCCATCCGCCCAAGAGGTCCGATTGAAGGTTCAGTTTGGCACGGAGACAGGAAAAAGAGTGGCCTAGCGCCCACGGAGAATGATGTGGACTCCAGCGCAAGGGAAGAAGAGGTCAAAAAACAGAACGATACGAACCGGGATGGAGCAGGATGACATACAGGAGACCCCGGGAAATCACCCTGGGCAGACGGGACGTTCGGCCAGAACCAAGGGCAGGAGAGAGGAGGAAAGCAAGGTGCGAGGAACCCAGCGCCCTAACGGAAGAAGGAAGAAAGGCGATTGCCATGGGAATGTGGCAAAACAAGGGCACTCTATGGCGCAATGCCCCGCACCAAGTGTTTTTGAGTGCCGGGACCGAGGGGCACATTGCCAGACCAATGCCCCTACATCCACAGAGGAAAGAATCCCCGAAGAGGGGAACCGATGTAGTTTAACCGACTTTGGAGAGGTCGGAGGAGTTTCAGTACCCTCTTCAAGGGGCCTCGGAGGTTGGGAGCCAGAGGAGGGTAGCGGACAGCGGAGAGCGGCACGGAGGGACGAGTGGCAGCCTGAGGATGGTACCCTGCCAGCAGAGAGGCGACCGCATCATAGAGGTATGCAGTTGTTGGAGAGAGAGCAGCGGTCTGCCTACAATGCGAGTCGAGAGAGGGGTGCGCTGCCTAGTGGACACTGGGCAGTTCCAGCATCCATCCTGATGGTAATTAATCACTCTGGGTGGCCCTTGTGCAATGAAGGGAAAGTCGAGATAGGGTTGGAAAGGTGGTCGATAGCGGGGAAAAATTAAGAGTCCTGTCATGAAGAGATATGTCCCGATCATACGGATGGATCCTGATGAAAAGGTGGGAGATTGGAGGACGCCATTAGGAAGAGTTCGAGGACATCTTCTTTAGGGAAGGAGATCGGGCTCCACGGGAAGTAGACTGTCCACGAAATCGCGCTGCGAGGGATGAGAGGGTGCTTACGTGAAGGAGCGGCGGTATCCCCAAGCTTTAAGACAGCATATAGGGAGGAAATCCGCGACCTTAGAGGCAGGGTATCATAGTGGACAGCGTGTCGCCGTATAACAGTCCGTTAGGGGCGGTTAGAAAAACGAGCGCCCCGGGGATGAGAGAAAGTATGGGTGGTAATCGATTACAGAAAGGCTGAATGAGAACACGAAGGACGAAAATTTTTTGGGGGGGTTTTTTTTCTTTTGGGGTGTGGGGACCCGATCCCGCAGGTGGGGGTGAGGACTCTTGATCGTCACTCAGTGGGGCCGTGGTATTTTATATTAAAACGCTTGATTCTCAAGGCGGGTTACCACCAGATTAGGAATGCACCCCCGGGTACCAATGTAAGACGGCATTCACGTTCGAACGTGGCCATTATGAATTCCCCGGGATTGCCGTTTGGCGCTCAAAACGCGCCGAGGACATTTCAGCGGCTCATGGACAGCTCCTCAGGGGGTAGATGAGAACATCTGCCAGATATATATGGACGACCTCCTGGTGTTTAGTAGTAAGTCCGAGGGAGGGAACACGTGAAACATCTGAGTGCTGTGTTTCGGAGGATCCGCAAATTTGGTTTAAAAGCTGTCGGCAGAGAAATCGCGCCTAGGGGAGTCCGAGATCAATTTCTTGGGACATTGTAATCACAATTGATAAAACAACTTTATTATGATTGATAAATTATTTGTCACATCTATTAGAATTTATAATTCGAAGATTAGTTTCGAATGTTAAACTTCGACATAAGTTCTAAAATATTTTTTAAAAATTCAAAACATCAGCATTTTCGTGCACAGATAATATTCACGAAATTTTATATATGTTTATACAAGAAATCAAATATTTATTTATGCTATTATTTATTGAAATACTTTACTAAAATGAACCGAGCCCAACCCCTATTCTACCCAATCCCATTTCATTCTAATACAGTCTACTATCGGTTCTGTTGGGTTTTAGAAACTCTTTCTATTTTGACTTTTTAGGTGAGTATCATGTTTGATTTTTTGTCTTACATTTTTAAAAGTATAAATATATATATATATATATATACACATATAATCTGCGTACTAAAGTGCTAATGTTGCAAATGTTGAAAATTCGAAAATAGTCTTCAAATAAAAAATTTCAATGTATGTGCCAATTGATTCATTAATCCTCATTGTATTGATTCTTTTATACATTTACGTTAGGTATTATAATTTTTTTTATAACCCATCATTTATCTGCTTTGCTACGTCTCACAATCACTTTTTCCTCCTTTTATTACAAAGGTTACATTATAGGAAAGTTCTGGTTCTTTTAATTAAATTAAAGCAGTTTAATTAATTAATCCTTTATTCAGTGAAAGAAGTTTAATTTAGAAACATACAGATTTTATAAAACATGTATTTTACAAGCGACACAACTTAAAAAACTTTTGTTTTTTTTAAATTTATTTTCTTGTTTAAGTTCAGTATTCTTCTATGGGATGTCTAAAATGTATAGAATCAACTTCAAATCCTAACTGATACATCTCATTTGCGGTTGGGATTAAAAGATACTTCAGGTACATACATTTTTTTTTTTTTTTTTTTTTTTTTTTTTTAACATAATAACTTTATTCACAACTGTACACAATGGACAACCAGTGAATGTGAAATTACATTGATACAACAGACATGATCAGGCATGAGGGAGTCAGCACCCAGTGGTACAATCTCCAGGCGTGAAACTAAATTATTAGCGATTAGACTAGGAGATCCCTCATCCACTTCCTTTTCAGCCTCCGTTGAGTTATGTCTGGTATCTGTACTGTTGCCATATTATGTATCTGTTTGCTAGTTTGTCCACGTAGTTTCTCATGAAATTGTCGATAAAGTTTATGAATATGGCTCTTAACTGTCGGAATACGTAAGTCTGTATGTAGTATATCGTTTGACACATAAGGAGGGGAGTCTGTTATCAGTCTTAGGAATTTAGATTGAAATGTCTGTATTTTCTGAATATGTGTTCTTTTGGCCGGTCCATAAATTTGCGATGCATACGTCCAGATGGGTTTAATCAAGTAACTGTAAATGTTAAGTTTTTGTTTTAAAGGTAGTTTTGAGCGTCTGTGAAGTACTGAGTATAGAAGTCGCAGTCTTAACTGTAACGTCTGTTTTTTTGTCTTGACGTGTGGTTCCCATGTCAGTCTTCTATCAAGCGTAAGTCCTAAGTATGTCACTTTTTCAGTTTGATGTAAAGGTTGGTTGTCAATGTAAACAGGCGGGCAGGTCTTGCGTCGTAGTGTAAATGTAATATGAAGGGATTAGGTACATACATCATATATTTTATAAGCGACTGTGAGAATTTGACATCTTTTTAAAGTTGGTTTTTGAGTTTTTTAACTTTAGAAATATATGTGCGATATATATTTTTAAAGGTGAAATCATGTAAATTTTAGCACCTGATTAGTTACAAAAGAGATTATAAAATAAAAAGAATTTAAATAATTTTAGATAAAAATCTATTATTTTAATAAATGAAATCAAGAAATAAGTTTTGAAATTCCCCGCATTTGGCGAAGATTTTAGGTTTGAATCGTCTGAAAGATGTTTCGTAATTTTGATAATAATGATTTGTGTATTGAAGCCAGAGTGAGAAGTTCGAGATTTATTCCGCGGGTCCGCAACGAAACAAATTTCGGCTCGTCTTTGCTGGAATCAAACAGCCACTACAGTAGTTAGGAGAATGCAGACTTGCTTGAATTACAAGATTTATTTAAGTCTACTTCGATGTAATATATTTAATATGTAATACATTTGATTATCTTAAAAAAAAAAAAGTTCATATTAATTCAAATTTTATTTATACAATTAATTCAAATTCAACTGCCTTTATCACCATCTATTATTTTTTAAGTTTTGGAGCATTCATTGAACTAAAAATTCGTACTCCAGAAAAATGATCAACAATAATGGGATGTATAAAAAAAATGACCGTTTTTAAGTTATAACAAGTACAAATGTTTGTATTATTATTTCTTTGATATAAAATACAATTAATACTCAAAGTATAGTCCATTGTTATCTACTGTCATTACCCATCTGCTAGCCAACTGCTCGATGCCACGCTGATACCATTCCTTGAAATGGCTGTCAAAGAACTCTTGAACAGCATTTTTAACTTCTGCAAAATTATCAAATTTTTTCCCTTGAAGAAAATGGGCCATGGATCGAAACAAGTAGTAATCCGAAGGGGCGAGGTCTGGACTATATGGTGGATGAGGCAGGAGTTCAAACCCATGAAGTTCTGTAAACTTTTCTGCTGATTGTTGAGGAGTAAATTCGTGAGGGACCAGCCTACAGGTCTTTTTCACCTTCCCCATGGAGAGGAGATGGCGACTAACAGTATCTTTCGACAGACCACACTCCCTGGCAAGTTCGCGAGTACTTGTGGACGGATTTGACTCAACAGCTTCCTTCAGAACCTCATCAATGTCCATTAATGGCCACCCGGAGCCCTTCTTCCTTTCCAACGTCGTATCTCCACTTCTAAATTTTTCAAACCAACTCTGCGCGGTGCGCTCTTCAAGGACACCTCCCCCTTCATATTTAATAATTTCAAGAGCTGCTTTAGCGGCTTTGAATTTTTTTTCCAGTAATGTCTTAAAATTACTTTAATGAATTCGGTAGGTCACTATCATGTTTCTTCTTTGAAAAATAACTGATCTGAGGCTTTTTTTGAAGAAGTCCAGTGTTAGTAAACAAGCTTAGGGAATGCTCTAAAGGGATTATAAAGTATTGGTAAATAATAAATAGCCCATTCTACTGGAAAGAAAATCAACTACAAATAAAAAAGGCTTATAATTATCTAGGAGTACCATTTACCTCAACAGGAAAGTTTGCAAAAGCAGCTGATCACTTTGTACAAAAAGCAACTATTGCAAACGCAAAAGTAAAAGCAATACTTATAAAGGGTAAAAGTTATTCCTGGGAATCAAAAATGGTTCTTTTTGATGCTATGGTCTCATCAACACTTCTGTATGCAGCTCAGATCTGGAGTTTAAACTACCTGGAAACTATCGAAAATATTCAACTTAAATTTCTAAAAACACTATATTTCTGGCCCAAATGCACACCAAATTATATTGTAAGATTAGAAACAGGACGGAATCCGTTATTCATCCCAGTACTAAAAAAAATAATAAATTTTTCAATTAAAATCATGGCATTACCAGAAAATCGGCTACCCCGTATCTGCCTCGAAAGACTTTTAGATTTACATACCAATAAACCAGATTTTCAATATAACTGGGTGTCTCAAATTAAACAATTAACCATTAACGGCAGTATCCCAGAACACTTTCAAGATTTTTTCAATCCACAAAAATTATTATCTAATAAAAATAACATAATAGAAAAAGCCACTAATCATTTATTATCAACAGACATTGATCGTACTTTAAATACAAGATATAACTCATTATTTATGAAAATTTCAAATTTTAATAACCCTCAGCCGGAAGATTATTTAAAATATAACATTAATATAACCAAAATAAGAACCGTTAGCCAACTGAGAATAGCCAAATGTGACTACTTGAAAATATTTTTTAAAAATAACAGTTTACAAATTAAAGCTAATGAAAAATGTGTAGATTGTAGCTTATTCATCGTAAATAGCTGTAAACATCTGTTGTTAGAGTGCCAAAGATACGATAATTTTCGAAAAAAATACCTAAAAGACTATATAGTTCAAACAGATGATAGTCTATCTTTGGAAAATATTTTATCCTACAATAGCATTGAAAAGATAAATAACGTCTTCCTATTTATTTTTAATGTTTTAAATGCTAGCAAAAAGTAATTGATTTATTTCTTTTGAATTAACTAAATAAAATATTGGATTCTATTGCAATTGCTGCTACAACTTCTGTCACCCTAGACTATAATCAATATCAATTATTATAAATTGTAAAAATGTATGTTTTATTTTTATTTTTATTTTTTCTTTGTTTGTATATATCATTATAGCTTGTAAGAAAAAAAAAAAAAAATCTTTTGTTCGTATAAATCATTATAATTTGAAGAAATGCTTTTTCTGTTAGTACTAATTATATAAAATGTAAAACTTTTTTCTATTTGTATTTATTGTTTATTTACTATTATGTAATTATTACTTTATACTTTAAAGCATAAAGTTTATACTTTAAAAAAAAAAAAAAAAAAAAAAAAAAAAAAAAAAAAAAATAAAAAAAAAAATTAAAGCATTAAAATATTTACAGACTTTTGAAATCTGGAATTTGATAAAACGGTCATTTTTTTTTTATACGCCCTATTAAATTCAGCAGCATGAAACATTAAAAAAAATAATAATCACTATTATTTATTATTAAAAAAAATAATAATAATAATAATAAAACCCAAATCTATAAATTATTTCCATGTTTTTCGGTTGAGTATTAGCAGCAAACCCCAGAGATCTTATTCTATTAAGGTTTAGTTACAGGAATGGTCTTGCTAACGTCAGTGGTGGCCATCGTAGGGACAACCAATTCTCGGAACTGCATATTGCTTCATCCTATCTTGACCGCTACAGCCGTTCCAACCTTCATAACTGCGACAAGATTTTCTGTATCTACGAACTTTATGATACGTGGGCAATATATGATACGAGATCTTGCCCTATATAGTTTTCATTCATTTCTTTACAGAAATCAATTTAGGTTTACGTTCCATATTCTACAAAAATATTTCAGTTATTGTAGGAGTTACATAGGACCTATCTGGACGTACGGAGTTGAGCTTTGGGGCTCCACTAAACCATCCAATTCATCTCGTATCCAATGCTTACAATCCAAAATCCTTCGAAAGATCCTCAATGCACCTTACTTTGTCACCAATAAACTTATCCATAAAGATCTTAATGTTCCATATGTGATAGATTCAGCCCAAACCTGATATCTATCCTTTCATAGTAAGCTCCATAATCACTCAAATCCGTTAGTTTCTCAACTTGCTTCCCACTCCATTCCTGATAATCCTCCGAGGCGTCTGATACGAAGATGGCCTAGAGACCTTCTAGTGTAGAAGTTTTAATAAAGTGCTACTGATGTGTAGTTCGTTTCATGTTTTGACATGTTATTGTAATCGACATAAACACATTTACTTGATGTATATATTTTGTACAGTTGTAAATTGATATCAAATTAAAAAATATATATATGTTTGCAAATTTTAATATATAATGTGTTTTTACACTTTAACCTTTCACTTGGGTGTTGGATCTTCTCTACATTGAATTAACGCTTCACATCGGCGGTTGAATTAACCTTTCTCAATTTAAGCGTCAGCAAGTTAGCAAGTAGGCTAGGAGAACGCAAGTGTAATTGGCGTTGGAGTTTGTCCCAAACATGTTCAATTGGATTCATATTATCAATAAAGTAAACGAAATTATTAAATATCGTCTGCTTGGAGGTAAAAGTCATTAAGTAACGAAATCAAATTTTTTCAGGAGAGCAAAAAAACGGGAATATGCTCATTAACAATTCCTCAGATATTTATATAGTGAACTTTCTCATTCTCTAATGTAGGTCATATCATCCTTATATGTGACTGTTTTTGGCCCTCTGAAGGTTGGTACCACGGATAAGGACGGTGTTCTGGATTTGGAGGGCATATATATATTTGGCATATATATATATATATATATATATATATATATATATCAGTTATATTCACTTGCTGAATTTTTATGTTTATGGGAAATGATAATATCTACACACAATGACTTTTTGTAGAATTTGGAAAAAAAAAATGCACTTAGTGACTTTTATCACTAAGCAGACAATATCATAAATTCCTTATGTGGTCCACTTCAATTCGTGAGCAGTTTCTAAATAAATAAATGTTAAAGGGAATATTGTTGATGAGCTCTGTTCATTGATTGGATAAATATATTTAATAAGATCTTGAGTGGGGCCAGTCAGAAAAAAAAAAAATATAAATATTTATATTTATAAAAATATAAACGTTTGATAATTAATAAACATATGTTATTTTATTTGCCAGCGCTTCGGTTATAACATTAATGGCCATCATAAGGGATAAAACAGTAGATAGTCGAATACAAAAAGAAAAAAGAGGAAAGGAAACAAAATTTAAATAATCTGAAAAAATGTAGATAAATTATACAATGATATAAAAAAAAATTAAATATCACAGGGTTAATAAAGAGTATGAATTATTCTATGTAAATGATTGACATTATAAAGAGGAAAAAAAATTAACAATCATTTTTTATTTTAATTATTTACAGATATAGTTTTTATTTTTCCTTTCCTCTCCTTTTTTTTATTTCTGTAATTAACATTACAGTTTTATGTCAATATTACTGTTTTATCAACGATATGTCCGAAACGCTGGAAAATCAAATAAAATATGTTTGTTAATTATTAAACCTTGCCTATATTTATTTCAGACTATTTACATCCCACTCTGCGTCTTATTCAATAAAGGTAATATCAGTAAAACCGTTAATCAAAATTTTTCTATAAATCCTATTTATTTTTATTGTCACGATCCATTTATTTGCTAGGTTTAGTAACTCGATGGCCGAGCGAGTTGGGACGAGGGTCTCAGCGCGCTCAGTACTGAAGGTTGTGGGTTCGAATCCCACCTGGGCTGGTTAAAAGTTATTTTGTGGCGGACCCACGAAATGCTTCTTGACCTTCCCACCATAGCTAGAATAGGTTGGTAACCTGTAGGATGACCTGTCCCTCCTTTCTTAGTTGGAGTACATAAGGACGTTAAGGTCCAAATAAACATAACAACAACTTGCTATGCGTAACTGGGCGATAGTTGATTGTTTACTCACAGAGCATTTACTGCTGCTGTGTGGTGTATATTTTATAATTATTATTATTATTATATTTAAGTCCATTAACTAAAAACGTTTCTTTTATACCTGTTATTATAGAAATGGCACCTCTTCGGAAGCTGTCACCAGTTCGCTAAGCAAACACCCTTCTCGTTATTGGCATCGTTAGTCGGAAGTAGGAAATAACTGGGCCTAATGGACAGCTCAAAGACCGAGACATTGTTCACGTTGGCCTTTGTCGAATCGCGATGTGTCCTGTTAAGCAGTAGCTTCCTGTTCCATTAATGCTGTACCGCTAAATGCCAGGTCTCATCTCCACAAAAGATGAGCTCGCCCCCTCTCCTTTATTTCCCGTTTTTCGCCCCCCCCCCCTTTTCACTCCCTTTTCACATTTTCACTAAAGGCCTTCCCCCCGCCAGGCATGACTTTTTAACAACCTTTCAGATACGTTAAAAGGCTTGTTATTATCCTTCACGGGCTGATGGTACGCTTACAAGAGGAGGGCTCACTCAGTCCCTTACTGATCTTTTTGGCTAATTGTTTAGCGAGGCTCCTGGTCAAAAAATATAAGACACGTATTTTTCCCTGACTAATGGGGGGGAAAAAAAATGAAATAGCATTGAAATAATTTTAGATCTCGATTTAAAAAAAAATGATTTCGACATGAATCTTGCACCATTTTTCTATTTTTATGTTCAGATTCAAGGAAAAATACAGCCACTTCGTAGATTTTGGTATAGGTTAATTAATTTTTTTAAAAGATTTTAGATCTTCAAGCAAACAACATTTATTGATTTTTTTCAAACAAAAAAAGGACGAAATTTCATCCAAATAAAACAATAAAAAATTGTAAGCCATTTAAAGTTACCAATCATCGTTGAGAACTCGATGGCCTTATGAGTTGAGACGAGGGTCTCGGCGCGCTCACTGCTGAAGGTCGTGGGTTCGAATCCCTGGGCGGGTTAAAATCTTGACATTCCCATCCTAGCTAGAATAAGTTGGTAACCTGTAGGATAAACTGTCCTTCCTACCATAGTTAGAGTACAAAAAAATTGGGTAAAAAATTTTTTTTTAGTTTTTATTGAAAAAACGTTTTTCAATGTTTCGAGGGTGCTGAATTAGAATCTAACGCCACTTTTCATGTTGAAAAATCTATAAAGGTAGTTTGAAATTCTAATTATATTTTTAGAATTTAGTCAACCTAAACCAAAATCTATGAACAGGCTGTATTTTTCCTTAAATCTACACTCAAAATTAAGAATAATGTCGATATATCTTTAATTCAGGATATAAAATGAATAGGTTTAATGCTATTTCATTTTTTTTTTTCTCGGCTTCTAGGATCCGTTACTCGAAACGGCAAAATTCGTGGTCAGCAAAATTCAACCAGGAATCTCCAAAATAATTAGCAACAAGATCAGTGAGAGACTGTGCGTGTCGTCCTTTTGTTAGTTCTAATAATTTCCTTACTTTTTGAATTCACTGGAATCTTGTCGAGAGAGGGAGCCTGGTCAGCAAGCCCCCTCCTGCGAAATATCATTCCGAAGAGAATCGATAAATCTAATTTATTGAAGGTACAGCACAAGAGGGTCTTCCCCCACTCTCACAGAAACGGAAGGAAATATTTCCTTTTAGAAGAAAGAACTCAGCTACACACGCAATACCTTTTTCTTTGAAATTTAGTTCTCTGTAAGCAAGTATTGGCAGAATTCGACAAAGAACCGTTCTGGCAAGAATACAATTTACAGGGCCATAAGATTTTTTTTTTCAAAATTTTCTCTCTGGAATCGAGATAACTGAGAAGCTGCATGAATGAAGAAGTAGGGGTCTAATGTTGGACTAACAATATTCGTTTCAGAATTATGTCTTAGGCCGGTATTCTACACATCGTAGCAATGTTATATATATATGTATATATATATATATATATATATATATATATTTGTTTCACTTTTGATATATCAATATATTTTGTGATGGGATGAGGAAAATCTTGCATAAGACGAATTGGGCCGTGTGAGAGACCGCAACAGTGTGGCACTGGCCATGTTATATGTGTGTGTGTTTATATGCATAGATTTTTTTTTTATATATACATTTATTGAAATTAACAACTGTACAAAATATATACATCAAGTAAATGGATTGACAACGATAATAATAACATGTTAAAACTTAAAAAGAACTAATCATCAGTAGCACTTTATTAAAACTTCTCCACTAGAAGGTCTCTGGGCCATCTTTTTTTCAGAAGCCTCGGAGGATTATCAGGAATGGAGTGGGAAGCAAGTTGAGAAACTAACGGATTTGAGTGATTATGGAGCTTACTATGAAAGGATATGTATCTGGTTTGGGGTAACTCAGCAATATATGGAACATTAAGGTCTTTATGGATAAGTTTATTGGTGACAAAGTAAGGAGCATTGAGCATTTTTCGAAGGATTTTGGATTGTAAGGATTGAATACGAGATGAATTGGATGGTTTAGTTGAGCCCCAAAGCTCAACTCCGTACGTCCAAATAGGTTTAATCACAGCCATGTATATGAGTCTTTTGTAATTAATTGGGAGCTTTGAACGTTTGCCTAGTAAATGTTGAAGTAGTCTGTAACGACGGGCAGTTTCTTGTTTTAGTCTTGTATGTGGATTCCAAGTTAGACGTTTGTCCAAGTGGATTCCTAGCTAGCGGATCTGTTCAACAGAGATTTGTGGAATATCATTTCATAGATTTAAAATAAGATATTTATTTTTATATCCTTTTGATTTCGCACAAAAACAAAATACTCACCGCTTCACATTTGAATACAAATTACTTACTGACTACAGAATTAATAAGTGCACTACAGAAACTAGGTCTTTGCTGGTATATGGCCAATGTTTTATGAGCATAATGTTTGAGGACCTAAAAAAATTTTTGTTTAATCCTATAGCAAAAATTGAAGATATTAATATAAAATACGTTGGATATTTTCATAATTCATACATTTCATAAACTATTCTATATCATATATTATTGAGGTGTTTATGTTGTTATAATAACATAATAATAAGTTTTGAGTTTTTAATGTTTTATAACTTATTATTTTTTAATTTAGTGTATTACTTGCTTTTTTTTTTATATTTAACTTGCAATTCATGTATTATGTATAAAATTTAAAAAACAAAATTAAAAATTAAATGTACGTTATATACGATTAAGTATGGTGTGTATAGGAAAAAATAAAATCTCTTCCAGAAGGGTTACTGCTGAAAGGAAAACACTAAAACAAAAATAATTGAATTTTTTTTTTTTAAACCTAGGTTTAAAATTAAATTATTTCAAAAAATAATTTTAAAAAAAAGAGCTGAAAAGGTAAAATAAATAAATTTCAAAAAAACACAATAATAATTCAAGAAATAAGTTATTAAACCGGTATTAGTATTTATAATCTACAATATATGAAATATGTTAATTATTCAGGCAATGTACAAAATAT
Source organism: Euschistus heros (assembly GCA_003667255.2). Taxonomy (NCBI): domain Eukaryota; kingdom Metazoa; phylum Arthropoda; class Insecta; order Hemiptera; family Pentatomidae; genus Euschistus; species Euschistus heros. The sequence goes on along the minus strand of RCWM02000623.1, from coordinate 236,704 downwards.
AATTCAACCCACAATTCATATTTAAAAAGATAAATATTTTAAGATTTATTGATCAAGAAATTTAAAATAATATTAAAACCTTTTACTAAACAATTTAAACAGATACTTGTTTGGATTTGTTTTAATTTAGTATTAGGATTTGAAAACCAGTATGAGCACTTAAAAAATCGAACATACTCTTTATTCTGGGACATAAATTCCTGTATGGACTTTAAAAAATTATCAATGAAATAATGCTATTGTCTGCCTGCATTTTTTTTTTGTTTTTTTTTCACTTTATTAACTATATCCACACCTGTCACACAATTCGTGACAATAAGCGGATGTGATATAAAAAAAAATTATCTAAAAATTGGCATGTCAGACCATGAGGGAGTTCAGCACCCAGCGGTGCCTACTCCAGTGGCATTTTTTAAAGAAGATTTATCTTAGGAGATCTCTTAACCAGCTCCTCTTCAGCCTTCGTCGTGTTGTCTCTGGCATATCCAAAGTCGCCATGTTTTGTATTAGTTTGTTGTAGTGTCCTGGAAGTTTGTCATAAAATCGTTTGTAGGAAGTGTGAATATGGTCCTGTACAGTGGGTTCAAGTCTGTATGCAATGTTTTGTTACTGACGTACCAGGGTGAGCGAGTTATGATTCTTAAAACTTTAGACTGAAAAGTTTGTAATTTTTGAATGTGAGTTTTTTTTGCTGTCCCAAAAATTTGTGATGCATAGGTCCATAAAGGTTTGAGTAAGTAAGTATAAGTATTTAATCGTTGTCTGATTTTTTAGAGTAGAGTCGATTGTTTGTGAAGAATAGAGTATAGTAGTCTTAGTCTGTTGTTTAGACAGAGGCGTTTCATTTTCACGTGAGGGCCCCAGGTCATCCTTCTGTCGAAAGTAAGTCCTAGGTAATGAACTGTATTTGTTTGTTGAATGGGTTCATTGTTTTATATATAGACTGCGGGGCAGGGGTCATGTCTAAGAGTGAATGTGATATGCTGAGATTTGTCATTATTGAGTTTAATTTTCCACTGTTTGAACCAGTCCTGTAATTGTTGTAAGTAATATTGCAGAGTCAGAGAAGCCTGAGTGATGTCTGAATGTCTTGTCAGAATTGCTGTATCATCTGCGTATGTTTGCATTTATGTATTAGTTTTCCAATTGCGAATACAAATCTTCAACAAACAGGTGTTTTAAATTCTTTACACAGGAATCTTGATCTAGTACACAATACAATTTTTTTTCTCATTAAAAATAAATATGTAGAAGATAATTATCTGTATAGCATTTATGGAAGTTTCAAGCACAGCAAGCGTCTCATAATTTTTTTTTCAAGGATTCACTGTATATCTATTGTCGGAACAAGAATTTTCTAAAATCGGAATAATCTGTTATTAATAAGCGAATACAGGATAAATCTTTAACAATAACAAAATATAGTTTAAAATCCTCGTAACTGTTTGTTATTTAATTATTTTAAAGCACTAAAGTCCCGTTACAGGGTCAGTAGTTAGTTTAAGTTTAAGGCTAAGCCTACCCTAGCTTATCCATCAGTTTCGGAATAAATTAGTCTCGAGATAAGGTTTGAATTTAAATATAACTGACCCAAAACTGGTTACTCTAAGATAAAACAGAAACCGGAAATTCGTTTTTTTTTTCGACATTCATATGTCTTTTGGCTGGGTGTCCACACTTTTTTGATGTTTCGTTTTTTTCACGCTCAAAAATGTATCATTTTTACACGCTCTAGCTCTGTTGGTTTTGCTCGGAACGAAACTTTTCCAGCAGCTTCACTATTAGAAATTTAATGCAGGATATTTTTTGTTATATAAGATTTGTCGCTAGGACTTAACCTTTAGGAGCTATATTGGTTTAAGTTAAAAAAAAGTCATATTCGCCTACATTTTTTAAGTGTTGGTGTTGGTCGGGTTGTAAATTTTAGCGACTGTTTCCTGATCAGAAATTTGACGGAGAACATTTTTGTTTTGTCACATTTGTCACTAGGACCTACCGTTTAGAAGCTATATTAGTTGGAATGAAAAAAGTCACCTTTGAAATCCCAACTTTATTTAGAATAACGATTTATTGATTTAATTTGATTATTAATAAAGTAATTTGATCCTTTTAATTATAAAATATAAATTGCGAAAAAATGGTAGATTATAGTTAAACATGTCAGTGATCTATTGTTTTTACCAGTCAGGGAGAAATGGAGGTTATATTCCCGGAGCCAGGGCATAAGCAATGCTCTCAATTTATTTTTTGGTATATTATTTTAAGGCGAAATTTTTATTTCTTTTTTTGCTGACTGACTGCTTGTTCTAAAAAACAGCTGGTTGACTATTTTTTAATGTTTAATAGATCAACATACATAATTTAAAAAAAATTCAAGCTTAATAAACTAATTGTACATTATTCATTTTAAATATGTACATCCGGGCTTACTGACTAGCTCTGTTCCGATATTCAGCTGTGACTGACTGAAATAAAAGTGTTTGCTACATAATAAAGAAGTTGTGGACTAATTTTCAGCTTTAATGATCTCATTGCAATATCTCGGTAAATTCGACATCTTTGATAGCGCACCTGATGCACCTGTTCTAACGTATACTTGACTGACCAGAGTATGTTTGCGTACACAAGGAGTGTAATCAACTGTCAAAAAACCAGTCTTAATATAATAATAATAATGTCTTTATTGAACAATATAAAATAAACATACATCTACTTATAGTAATAATATGAGTACAATAAAGACTACTCTTGGCATTTGCCATCAGGAGAGTCTGTGAGAGGAGTTTGGTCTTTATCGCTTTACTTTTTTAGTATCAAACGTCTTACTTAAAATCCACATACAAGACTAAAACGACAAGAAACTGCCCGTCGTTACAGACTACTTCAAAATTTACTAGGCAAACGATCAAAGCTCCCAATTCATTACAAAAGACTTATTTACATGACTGTGCTTAGACCTATTTGGACGTACGGAGTTGAGCTATGGGGCTCTACTAAACCATCCAATTCATCTCGTATCCAATCCTTACAATCCGAAATCCTTCGAAAAATCCTAAATTCACCTTACTTTGTCACCAATAAACCTATCCTTAAAGAACTTATGTTCCATATGTTGCTGATTTAGCCCAAACCAGACACCGGGGTCACCTGTGGTGTAGTGGTTAGCATAACAACCTACTAAACCCAAGATCGCGGGTTCGCAGCCCGGCAGATGACCTTAGGATTTTTTAAAGGGAGTAAAAAATCCTTAGCTATGCCGTCCTTCGGAAGGGACGTAAAATGGGGGTCCCGAGCCTGTGCGATGTCAGGTACTCGTTAAAGATCCCTATCCTAATTATACCTGGATAGGCAAAATTTAGGACTCCCACCGTAGCATCGTCCGATTAGCCACAGCAGCATAAAGTGACGTTAAACGAAATAAACAAACAAACAAACCAGACACCTATCCTTTCATCTTAAGCTCCATAATCACTCAAATCCATTAGTTTCTCAACTTGCTTCCCTCTCCATTCCCGATAATCCTCTTAGGCGTTTGAAAATAAGATGGCCTAGAGATCTTCTAGTGTAGAATTTTTATTGAAATGCTACTGATGAGTAGTTCTTTTCAAGTTTTGAATGTTATTGTAATCGTTATCAGCTCATTTACCTAATTTGTTCTGTTAAAACTTATTAACATTTTCGAAAATTAACTATAATTGAATTCTTCAACTAAACTTAAAGCGTTACTTCCCAGCTGCTTGACAATATTTTGATAAATATAATAAACGTTTGCTATTTAAAATATTCAGTACCTCAGCTTCATTAAGGAAAGGTTTTCTCAGAAATTTTACTCTAAATTCCCTCAAGATAGGGCATACCGCTAGGAAGTGATATACATAGAGTATATATAGAGAGATATCTCTCTCGGATCTATTACATAATGAACATATTCCTATACCTGTGCCATACCTCTTGTAGTTCAAATTTAGAAGTTCCCTCTGATTCTCATAATCCAACAAATATACCAGCCTTAATAAATTCAGAGTTTTTTCTGTGGCTTTTGCTCTTGGACTATTAATTTCTTGACTCGAAGGTTAGGTTGGATAAATACTAAATACCTAATCCTAAAGCCCTCATAAACCCTAGACTTGGAAACCAGTCTGGTTTTAAATCCTTCCCTATGAATAAATAGTTTCTTCGCTTTGCCAAGCGAAATAGCCAAGTTGAATTTTCTCATTGTTTACTGCCGCAGTTCCTTCAGAGGACTGATTGTATTCTAGCTCCGTCCCCGTGAATTCCATTACAGCTTTCCCTAATCAATTTTCCCTTTTAATTCAAAAATCTATTTAGCCCGTCCTGTTCATCCAATGCTAGGAGGGTTTATTGAACTTCGCCAAGTTCTCTCTGAAAGCGGCTCCATAATGAACTTGAACATAGATGACGAAATGTGTTATTTATACATAATTTCATAAAATTCAGATTTTTCTTTAAATACATCTTTTTCCTTTATTTTTATTATTCATTAATTGTACAGAACCATTATTTAACCAAGTCAATAATTATTTAACAGATATTTCTACTGCAATTACTAGAACAAAAACTTATATTTATGATAGTATACAAAAAAAAATGACACTTTGCTCTTTTCAACGAATCCATTAGAAATCATTGCATATTCTGTAAACTTTTATATTCCCAGAAATCCAGTAGAATACACAAGCGCTTTTTTATAAAACATTGAAGAAGAAAATTGGATTTATTCTCCTTCAACTATTTTAGAACTTTCAGAAAAATACTTTTTAAGAAACCAGTCAATAATACTTGAAACAATAGCACGCCCACCATGGTACATTTCATATTGCAAAACACACAATGATTTGTTCACACTATAAGTACAAAATGACTTAGACATTAAATGAAATCATTTTTGCATTTCAATAGAATATCTATTTGTATTGACAATTTATGTTTTAACCGGAAAACCTTGTACTGGCTTCGGAAATCTCTTCTTTGATTAAATTTTAAATTTTATTTGTTTACCTATTTCCCTCACTTTGATTTCCGTTTATATCGTTTTAATTTTCAAAATACCAAAAACTAGCTGAAAGTACCCTGCTCCGCTACGGTTTAATATCGTTAGGATTAAAGAAAACTTAAATTAGTAAAAGTTAAGCTTAACGTTGATAATTATTATTACTTAAATAAACCTAAAGAGTTTTTAGAATAATTTCAATAAGTAAATTTGACAATTTGCAAAAGTTAATTTTATATTATTTTGATAGTCCTCCAGTGAAGTTCGAGGCTGTACTACCATCTATCTTACCCAGCTCTGATATCAGACCATCAGCTTTTCTTATGGCATACTTTAAGTGAATATAATCTCAACTTCTCAACTTTTTCGATCTTTTCGAATAAAGTTTAGTCTTTCTGTTTTTATTTTTGCGTACATATCAAGCATAAATTGGTTGAGGAGATTGCGAAATTAAAGTAAATAAGGTTCAAACCCTGCATTTAAAATAGATAAACCATTGTCATCATATTTCCCATCACCGAAAGACAAAATAGACCTTTTCCAAAAAAGCGGCGTATACGAATTAAAATGTAATGACTGTGAAGCAAAATACACGGGAAAAACCGGACGATCAGTAAACCAAAGAGTAAAAGAACATATAAGAGCATACACTAATAAGACCCAAAATTGCAATTTCGCTATCCACCTAAATGAAAATAACCACAAATTTAATAAAGACTCGGGAGTAAAAATATTACATCAAGTAGAAAATAGCCTAAAATTAAATACTTTTGAATCACTAGAAATAATAAAATCGTTTAAAACCGATCCAGATTTTTGTTTAAATGACCAGATTAACATATCCAATAGCCCCATTTTAAATTTGTTTTCCATAGGAACGGAAAATGTAAATCTAAAACTTAACCTACTTGCCCCCTTTTACTTCTCACAAATTCAGTGTTTTAGTTACCTCGAAGGTGAGTGCCTATGCTTGATTTCTTGTCTTATCTTTTTAAAAAGCTTTAGTATATATAATCTATGTAACATAGTACTGATGTGTTGAAAAAATTTTGTATTTTTAAGAACTGAAGATGAATGTTTAGCATTCGAAATTAGTTTCCAAATAAAATAATCTCATTAGAAGTGGCACTTAATTCATCGATCCTAATTGTATTGGTCCTTCTATATCATCATGCGTACCTCAAGCGATTAATTCAAATAATTTAAAATCAAAACAGGTAAGCGGGAAAAAAATAGAAAAGAACCCCTCAAACATGTTCTATGTTATCCTTTATTTAGCTTACAGGCTCAAGGGGACCTTTTTTTGGTTTTCAATTTTTTTCTTATTGGAATAATACTAATGCCTAATTTCTAAGGGTAATTTAATTTAATTCAATTAACCACACTTTAAATCCATAAAATATTTTTCTTTTTCGCTTTCAGAACCGAGGTTCCGGACTAGACATGAGCGTAGAAGGAGCCTGGAAGGAGGGGATCACCGGGAAGGGAATCGTTGTCACGATCCTCGACGACGGGCTCGAGAAGGACCACCCTGACCTCAAGGAGAACTACGTAAGTTTTTTTTTTTTTTTTTTTATTAAAAAAAAAAAAAAAATATATATATATATATATATATATATATATATATATATATATATATATATATATATATATATATTAAATACTACAAAATTCATGTACACATCATTTTTACAATTGAAAATATTAAAGGAGAAAGTGAGGGGAAATGGAGGAAATGATTCGCGGTTATAAATAGGTAATTCCAAGAAAGAGGATCTTCGAATAAGATTTGCTAAAGGAAGGAGTTCTGTTTGAGGAAGTATATAGGTCGAGAGGTTGTCATCTGGAGTTCAACGGTGAGCAGAGGAATGGGACTCTAAAGGGGATCAAGAAGGAAGAGAGTATTCCTTTTTTCCTTTTGATTCTTAGAAGATTGGAGTAAAAAAGAACTAAGTACTTATTATTAAAAAAAATATTATTAATTAATAATGAATAAAAAGATTGGAAAAATAAAGAAACTATAACTATTTTACTTTGATAAAAAAATACACATAATGAATAAAATAATTTAATAGAAAAAAAAAAAAGGAATTACAGAAAAGAGATTTATAGAAGTATAAGAAATGAATCGTAACTATTTTATCTTTAATTTAATTAATTATTACAAATAATCCTAAACTTAAATGTTAAATTTTTAAATAAAAACGTTAAAAAGTTCATACAAATCATCAAAAGTCTCAACACATTACGTTTACTCTAAGTTACTAAACATGCCCTCCCGTTGACATTGACGTCCAAATTCCACAAACAGACAAAATACAATAGTTAGGGCTTATATTCGGCAGGAGAATGACATGGGGCCAGCATATTAACAAGAAACGGATTGAAACTGATATACTCACTTTTCGGGAAAAAATCGGAATTACATATAGGACAAAAGTTAATGACCTACTCACACTTTTAAAATCTTCATGGACTTACGCATCACAAATTTATGGAACTGCTAAACAGACACACATAGAAAGATGACAAACTAATCAATCCAAGACATTAAGACTTATAACACAAGCATCTAGGTACGTTAACAATAAAACAATACGTACAGACCTCCGCATACCAACATACATACACACTACAAACTAATTCATGAAAAATTAAAGGGACACCCAAACAAACTCATCTCAAGTATGGCCACATCTCTGATGCCGGAGAATACGAGGAGACTGAAAAGAAACTGGATGAGAGACCATCTTACATAAAAGTAAATCCAAGACAGGGAAGGGGTGCTGTCCCTCCTCATAGTCAAACATGCCAATTTTTGTTTAAATTATGATTTCAGCACATCCGCTGATTATCAATTATGTTTTTGACAGGTATGGATTTAAAAAAAAAAAAATCTCGTACGAAAAAGAATACAATAATTTGATGAAACACGTACACAACGGAATTAAATTTACATATTTTTAAATCATCTCATTCTGTGTTATGGCGATTATCATTGGCAAGTTTTAGTCGATTATAATTTTCATTCTATTTGGCAAGTCTATCTTGGTTTTCTGCTAATATAATTTGATTTGGGCGGAACAAATTTCATGCACATGTCATTACAAAGTTGAAAACTCGTTTCATACCTATCCCCGATTTATAAGCTCGATGACATGGCAAAAACTAATTTATCTACCAAAGCCAACGAACGTGGTACTCTTGTATAAAACACGAAAACTTTAAATTAATTCAACAGAAATTGAACCAGATGGGTTCTGTAATGTTGAAAACCCAATAGACGTCACATAACTGATATTATGTAATGTATCTTCAACGGAATGTTATTTACGCAACAACATTCTGCGCTTTAGCAATAGGATCATTACAGGAAGGAAAAAGTAAATAGTTAATAATTTAATTTTCACCGAGGGACTCCGTAAAGGACACTATTATTGTTAAATGGAAAAAAATTTAAGTAGTTTTAAAAGGATATATATAAGTACTGAGGTTTTAAGATTTAAAAATCGAATTCCTGTATTCTTTTACCACTAAAATGGAATGACACTATGCTGATATTGTCATTACAAATAGACATTAAAAATTTAATAAACCTGCAGGACTGCAACCCCTGAAGAGTCGTGGGTTCAATAATTAGGTAAGGATGTACTGTTACTGGGCCAGCGGTGGAGATTTGGATCAAGGAGGAGATTTGGCAGAAATCACGCTCTATCGCCAGATTTTTCTCCATTTAAGCGTACCTACTTTGTAGAGGCATATAACAAATAGACATAATTTAAAATGCTTTTAAAATGACTAAATTTTGATTTTTCATCGAAAATCTATTTTGATCTTGGCAATTGTATTGGTTTAACAGTATTGCCACAATAGAAGGTCTCGGTACTTAAATATATAAATATATAAATATTAAAATCTATACTATTATTTAAATGGACAAGCCATTTCTCGTTTGTGGTCACTAACCGCAAAAATTACTGAAACAATCTGTACCAAATTTCAACTACATCATCTTCGTAGCTCAAGGAAGGTTTAACAATAATAAAATTAACATATTTTAACTCAATTGTTGTTTAAAAAAAAGGATAAATATGTGGTGCGCAGTGAAGTTTAAAATTTATCCGATAGGTGGCGATCGCCATTGAAGAGAGGTTATAAAGATATGCTGTCATATAGAGATAAAAATTGATAATAAAATTTGCTTAATTCTATTAAATTTAATTTAGTATATTTAAAGCCTTTTTCTTATAAAAAGGGCTATAAATGGACGGCATTTAGCAGAAGGGAACCAATCCACAAAATATGCAAAAATGAGTTAGAGGTGGTTTTGGATAGGATTAGTGCTTACTATTTTCAACAGAAGAGAACCATTTCTTGGTTCAGGTATTTTAATGGGAAAATCGAAGTCGGAAAAACTATTTGAAATAGAATATGACGTTTTTATTTAAAGAAAAAGAACAAAACTATTTAAGATTTAATGGTTGAACTATTGAACCCATCTGTACCAAATTGTAACATCATTTTCATAATTCTAGGAAAGGCTTAGCATTAATAAAATTTACAATAATGAAAATTTAAACGTACAATCTTGAGTGGCAGAAAAGAGATTTTTCCGCGCTGTCATAAGCTTATATGGTTAGAAATTAAAATCAAACCAGATGAAAACAATAAAATTATTTCTGCCTAATAAAAATGATTTCCGAATCAAAATGTCGATCCTTTGCTTTTTGATATTTTGTGTAAAAATATGATAAATTGTGATTGTGTAAAAATTGATAAATTGTGTAAAAATAAACGAGCCTGTTGTTGTAAGCACTGATAATCCAGTTCATTATCCGCAATAGTTTCTTTATAGCCTCTGTCCATCTGGATTAACTAACTCATACATTTGTATTAATGATTGGATGTCTAATTATACTTTCACGAAATCTCCAACCACCTACTCAGTGCAATTTTAACCAGGTTAAAAATTAGTGCTATACATGAAAACATCATTGAAATGACTCTTATTAATTGCATGCTAGAATACAAGATTTTTATCGATAAAGAATTAAAACTTCAATTAATAATTATAATTATCTAAGCTCTTTACTTACGGGGGATGCTAGTATATATAGAAATATTTAAAAGCATTAAAAATTTTATCATGAAAATTTGTAATCTGAGAACCATCTATAAGATTATGTATTGCCGTTAATTATGTTTCCTCTGGCTGTCTTTAGTGATTTTTCTTTAACCCTATCTCGCCTTTATAAATTGGACGTTCTATTAGAGACCCAGAAGTTGGGGTGTGAACTGAATCTAGAAGAGCTAGGAAGTTGAAGAACATATTGAATTAGCTGAAGAAGAAGCGTTAAGAGGCAAAGAGGGCTGGTTTTCCCTTTAGCTGGTTTTGGGATTCTTCTTTGTGCAAAGGCTAAACTAAACTGGATCTCACAGAACGACCTGAGCCCATCAGCTTCTAAGAGAGCTCTGGGGGGATCAAGTGATCCACTAATATGGAGTTGTCAACTTGGATTTTATCCTCTAACTGGATTTTTCTTGCTAACACCAGTTGTAGAAGTTTTATTATTAAAGGATTTAAATCAATCATTTATACTTTGTACATTACATAAAGATAATACGCATATATATTGCTTAGATTTATATGATTGAAAATATATATAAATCTAATTTGCATTAATGAATTAATTGCCACTTCTATTGGAATTATTTTATTAGAAAACTAGTTTCGAATGCTAAACATTCATCTTCAGTTCTAAAACATACAAAATTTTCAACACATCAGTACTATGTTACATAGATTATAAGCACTAAAGTTTTCAAAAATATAAGAAAAGAAATCAAACATCAGTACTCACCTGAGGAGATCTAAGAGATAACTAAAATATATCCATCGTGAGAAGGGGAAGGGGGCAGGTAAGTTAAATTTTTTGGGATTTCTCCTATGACTCATTTAAACTGTTTTAAACGGTTTTCTACTTGATGCATTATTTTTTATTTTATTTTTTATTTATTTCTTATATACTTTTTACAATTCACATTTTTAAATGCTGTATCAAAAAATAAACGAGTCTCCAACTTAAATAAAATACTATTAAACAACTTAAGTATATGCTGATATAATCATAATTTATAATGAAAGAAATATATATACAATAAAAAACTTTCAGAGAATAAAAAGAAAAAAAATCCTAGTAATAAAATAAACAAAATTGTAACTATACATTCTTAAATATCTATATATTTTTGTATAAATACATACATACTTACATACATACACTCATACATAATACATACATATTCAAATATATATAAATATACATAATGTATTACTTTTACATCCGAGTCTTTATTGAATTTATGGTTATTTTCTTTTAGATGGATAACGAAATTGAAATGTTGGTCTTATTATTGTAATTTGAGGTCTTATTGTCTAAATTGTATTGATCCTTCTATACCATCATGCGTACTTCAATTAAATATAAATCTGATATGATATAGAAAAAAAGGGAAATGTGCTTATTTTTTGTGTAATTTTGTTTCTTTTTTTCGACTTGCATATTATTTTTAAATAGGGTGTGTCTATTTTGAAATTCGATTCTCCAATATATCGATTCTTTGGTAAATATCCGTATCGAGAAACAGTGATTCAAAGTCGATTTGTAGGTATCCGTAGATGCCGATGATATTGGCAGAAGGTGTGTGATAATAATGGGGTAAGGTATTTTTAGTCTTTATGGAGTAAAATAGTTATGTGATATTTAATTATAGAATTTTTATTTATCGATTATTCATAAAGAAATTTTTATGTGCATGCGATTTTTTTTTTTGTTCCCTACAAATTTAAACTGAAGTCCCAGTAAATTGATTTTGAGGTATTAGTATCAAAAATTGTTTACCGACACGTCACTATTTTCAAATTTATTTCAGCCTATTTTTAATATTAATATAAGAATAGGTTATATTTCAGTTGGTAGACATTTTCATCTTTAAGAGATGAAAGTTAATTTCGAGAATTAACATTTTCGTCGACAACCGTTAATTACAAATTGGACTATTTTCACTTTGGTTTTGACCTAACTAAAATCCCTTCAGTATATTTTATTTTCTCTAACCTAAGATTTAATTTTACAAGTATGGGTCTGAACTGATTACCTAATTAAAATAGAATCTTAATATGATCTTATTTAACGTTTAAGGGTAGCCTTATGAATTTAGTATTTTATGGTTTAAAGTTCAAAGGTTGAATTGAATTTTTGAAAACAAAAACACTAAATATGTTAGCTGATAAATATTTTAATCTGTCATATTGCTAGATATATTTTAAAACCTTCAAATAAATTGAAAATAAAATTATTTCTTTCTGAAAGCTTTTAGAGATTGTATTTCATGAACTGTTTTATTCAATTTTATTATGAGAAAATTTTGCATTTTTTATTCAAATTTATCTTTGCTTGATATAAATTTAATTATCCCGTAAGTTTGAATAGCTTTCTAGGCCTGCTTCCTTAATTATCCTTCCTATAAAATGGCAAAAAGCAAGCTCATATCAACAAATGTTTCCTTAATTTTTCTTTTAATAATATATGAAAATAAAATTACATTATATATGGAATTAATTTGAAGGAATTCAGTAAAGAAATATTACTCAATGGTTTCTAAACACATAATCTTTATAACATGTTGTTAGTAATATTTCCTCGGACTATAATAGCCTAACCAGCTAGAGATCGATAACCTAAAAAATGAAATTATAATTTTATTAATATTTAAAATTATTAGGTAATTTCCAATTTTTTTATTCCTTATCTATGGATGTCTTCCTTCTTTAAATATTTTTTGTAGGATCCTAATTTAATCTTATTTTTTAACGTTATTTTTGCAGCTCTTTAACCATTCCTTAATTTGAACCCATTGTTCTTTTATATACATTTTTTTAAAATTATTAAACCGACTCTGGAGTTTTTCTATTGTACAATATTTTCAGTATTTTTTTTTTCTATTTCTTCCCATTGAGAGAACATGGGAAATAAATAAAACATTATTTATGTTTTCTTTTATAAATCGTTTAGCATTTAGACATTTATCTTAAGGTGGTACGTGCAGAACATAACGTGTTGAGCCAAGTACCTAAGAGACATGTATTTGATTCGGCTGTTAGCGACACTTCAAGTTGATGATTGATGAGACCTAACGACATTTTGATTTCGGCAGTCATTGCTGTAATGAGTTTCGTCTTATACAGCAACTATTTTCGTACGATCGTTATTTTGTATTGTATAACATAATTTCTCAACTAAGTGTCAGCTGTTTCTGTTCCATCTGTTATTTATTGATCTGTTCTATTTTCTTATTAGATTATTCTTTAAATCAAAATAAATAGTTAAATTAGGATGTAGGAATAAACTGAAGCTATTATTCTTATACTTGAATATATCTGAGTCATGACTGATTGAAAATTTCCTGAACCGAACCTTCATAAATACTGGCAGTTGGTGGCCTATGATTGAACGAAATAAGTATTGTCAGATTGGTACAAAATAAGGGTGCATAGGATCAGAAAACACACACGTGTCATATAGTCACGTGACAGGGATAGAATTCCTTATGCCTCAGGGTTGACTACGGGGATTACCGAATATCAATGCAACCACTTTCTATCTTGCGGAATAAGGATCAGATTTTAACATAGTTTCTATGGATTATAATGGTGCAATGCATATACCTGTTCCACAATTCATAAAACAAGTGTGAGTTTAGCACTACAATGATCCTCTTTTGGAACAATGAATGGTCGAATTTAATGATTGAGAATAACTTTTTTTTTTTCTTTTTTTTTATATGCATTTATTGAAATTTACAACTGTACAGAATATATACATCAAGTAAATGTATTGACAACGATTATAATAACAATTAAAACTTGGAAAGAACTACTCATCAGTAGCACTTTATTAAAAATTCTACACTAGAAGGTCTCTAGGCCATCTTCGTTTCAGACGCCTCGGAGGATTATCAGGAATGGAGTGGGAAGTTAAGAAACTAATGGTTTTGAGTGGCTATGGAGCTTACTATGAAAGGATAGGTATGTGGTGTGGGCTAAATCAGCCACATATGGAACATTAAGGTCTTTATGGATAAGTTTATTGGTGACAAAGTAAGGAGCATTGGGGATTTTACGAAGGATTTTGGATTGTAAGGATTGAATTCGAGATGGATTGGATGGTTTAGTGGAGCCCAAAGCTCAACTCCGTACGTCCAAACAGGTCTAATCACAGTCATGTATATGAGTCTTTTGTAATAAATTGTAATAAATTTGTAATAAATTCTCAACGGATCTTTAAGTTTTTTGGGGTGCTGAAGATAAAAAAAAGAAATTTGGGATCGAAAAAATATTTGAGGAGTTAGAGCGACAAATGTGCCAAATAAACACTAGTATTTTACAACAGTACGTTTTTATTAGCGAGCTGTCATGTACATTTTACGGGGTTTGCTTAAAACTTCATTTATATATTCTTATAGTAAATTTAATCAGCTTTAAGATGAAAAAAAGTAATGTTGTATCAGACAAATAGTTTCAGAGTTATAGCCAAAAGAGTACGACAAACGTGTTTTCGCGGGGCTGTGGGACTGACGTCAAATTGGCCAATTTCTACATTTTTTCCCAACAACGTAACTTCGCGAAAAATGGTCCGATTTTGGATTTCTTTTTTTCAGTATGTTGGTACTAGTTCCAATAACTTTCTTTTTATGTAGGTACTAGTTCCAAAGACTTTCTTCGAAAAAATCTTCGTTATGGTGTTATAGATAAAAAAACAAAAATAACTGTTTTTTTTTGGCGGTTTTTTGTGATTTTGAATATGAAGCCGATGGTTGCCGTGGTAGCAAACTTCAGATTCGGATTCAGCACCCCAAAAAACACAAAGATCCGTTGAGAATAAAAGTTCTGCAGTTTTTCTTGAAAACGGCCTTTTGGAGCCGCTTATTTTACTGGACTAACACTTGGTCTTCTCCGGAAGCACACCTTTTCAAAAAATACAAAAAACAATTAGTTGAATTCGCTACATCAATTGGAAAATAGTGAAGGAACATAAAGAAAGAAGACCACGCCATTTCTTTTTCTTCTATTTTAATCATTTTTTTTTCTTTTCTTAAATTTTGCTAGTTTTTGGTTACTGGTTGCTTGTAATATTTTTTCTCTTTGTTTTTATTTTAAGTTCAATGAAAAATTCTTTTCATTTGTAATTTATCTCAATGAAAAACAACATCACCTGTTAATTACGGGTAGTATGCTAATTTGCATGAAACCTGTATAAATATTAAAAATACACGACCCTCCCATTGTGTTACTATGGAAGGAAAACAATATTATACTGCACATTGTTGTATTTTTCTATCATATAATATGGCATATTTTAATGCTTTTCGTTTCATATTTATCTTGGCTTTTATTCACGAGTTATCAAATTGCCCATCATAACTCTGTTTTACTGTCCAACGAAACCGTAACAAGTGCGGATCACTTTCGACGTCAATACTGAAACTAACATGATTTGAACTTTCTTACATTAAATTTCTTTATTAGATTTACCGAAATTTTCACTTATATCATTTTTTATTTTATTTTTTATTTTGTCTATTGTTTTCCCTTCTATAGTAGCTCTATGAAAGAAGCGCGAATTTGATAAATAATACATCAGGCTCCATGCATTTTGCATACTATCTGGTTTGTTTGTTTGAATGAGATTTATAACGTACAATTGAATTGTAAAAGGAAATAATATATATATATATATATATATATATATATATATATATATATATATCCGACCGGGTCAAATCTTTTCTCTTCAAAAATAAAATAATATATTTAATAATATTGATTTATATCAAGAAAAAATTACATATATATATATATATATATATATATATATATATATATATATACATACATATACATATATAAATATGAAATAATTCTTAGTTGTATAAAATATTTTTTAAATATATTTTTTATTTTCGAAGAGAAAAGATTTGACCCGGTTTGGATTCGAACCTAAGTCTCCACTTCTTTAGCGTGGTGCCTTATCCACTAGGCCACCGAGCTCGTATCCGAACCAGGGAAATATTTATCAACTAAGAATTATTTCATATGTATAATATATATGACGTATGTCAATAGATCCATTTAACAGTAATGTTCAAATGAACATTCATCCCCGATTTGTACATCGCAATTGCGAGTGCCCGGGGGTATGGATCAGTGAAGAGAAAGGATTTCCCTGGTTCGGATACGAGCTCGGTGGCCTAGTGGATAAGGCACCACGCTAGAGAAGTGGAGACTTGGGTTCGAATCCCCCACCGGGTCAAATCTTTTCTCTTAAAAAATAAAAATATATATATATATATATATATATATATATATATATATATCTATAAATTCGATGCCAAATACAATACATATAGCTACGACAAAACATCTTTAAAAACAATTTTAAAACAATCATACAGTGAAAAGATAAATACGATACAAAATAGTACGATACAGGAAACATATTTAAATAAAAAATATAGGGGAAAAAAAAAAAGAAGGTAAAACCAAGAAAATATTTGAATCTGAATTGAATAAATAATTGAAAAGTCCACGAGAGAAAGGGGAAATGTCATTGGGAATGCATTTCGAGAAAATTAAGTTTTAAGGTTTTGTTGATCTTCAGTATGTTTCCATTATTTTAATTGTAATTTTTTTATGTCAGTTTCTTATTTCTTTTGGCAATTAGTTCTGATAATAATCTAAGAAATAAATGTTTTGTAAAAAATTTCCAATTTGAATACGGAAGGAAGGAAAGACCTGGACGTTTCCGTTTTCTTCCGTGTATAGATAGGTATCTTTATACCTCTTGTAAATAACTTACAAACTCCTTTTCTAGCTGATACATTTCACTATCATATTCTAAACAACATGAATATTTTGATGTATATAACTCTATTTAAGAAAAAAATTGACTCTTCCCTTTCTCCCGTGGACTCATCAATTGATTCTCACCGCTAACAAAAACAATTCAATATAAACATGAAATGATATGAATACGATACGAAATGTAACGCATTTAAGTTTGATAGAACAAAATGTTTAAAATAAACAAATATAGAAATAAAGACGGTATAAAAATAAACAATATATATATAAAACACGATAATAATAAATACGTATGGAAAATAGACAAGATTAGCTGGTGGATTCTTTCATTTTTCTTTAGTTATAGTAACTGAAAGTCAATACTTGTGACAAATTGTTTGAATTCTGTTTTTAATTTTTATATCCAATTCATCCCGTATCCAATCCTTACAATCCAAAATCCTTCGAAAAATCCTTAATGCTCCTTATTTTGTCACCAATAAACTTATCCATAAAGATCTTAATGTTCCATATATTGCTGATTTAGCCCAACACAGATACCAATCCTTTCATAGTAAGCTCCATAACCACTCAAATCCACTAGTTTCTCAACTTTCTTCCCTCTCGATTCCCGATAATCCTCCGAGGCGTCTGAAAAGAAGATGGCCTAGAGATCTTCTTGTGTAGATTTTTATTAAAGTGCTACTAATGAATAGTTACTTTCAAGTTTTACCATGTTATTGTAAGCGTTTTTAACACATTTACTTAATGTATTTTTGTACAGTTGTAAATTTCAATAAATTGTAAATAAAAAAATAAAAAATAAATTTTTTTATATATTTGACTCTCTTGGAGTGGCCATTTGTCACCTCTCAGGACTATGCTCCTGATCAGACTGTGTCTCTCCTTTTCAGATTAAGGACAATCGTATAGAATGTGGTTAAAAGTTTGTTTAGTTTGTCTGTCCCTGAAACAAGTATCTTGTTGATTGAGATGAAAGCGTTTGAAATAATGTTTACTCTGCCCATGTTCAGTAAGGAATTGTGTTAGTTTGTAATGTGTGCTTTTGAATTTGTCGTGGCTTGTTAATGTGATGTCTGGGATGAATTTATATAAAATTGATTATAGCATACCATGACCATTGTCTTCTACAACGCTAAGAGGCAGAATGCTAAGACGGATCAAAGCTGATGAGGGGTGACCTGACGGAGGGGGTAAGCCTAATGGGCCTGGGGGGAGGGGAGGGGGGGGGGTAACTAGATTAAAAAAGAGGCAACTTACTGCCATGCTTGAAAATATCATTGAAGAAATCGTGCTGAATTCCATACTTCATACAAGATTTTTATCGATAAACAAGCGAATTTCGATTACTAGTTAAAATAATCTAAGTTCTAATACATACGAGCGAAGGGGGATGCTAGTATAAAATAATTCACTTGTAATAATTTTATTTATGACTTAAGTTCTCTAACAAAGGATTATCAACGAAACTAACCCATCTCTGCCTTTATCATGATTATTGGAAATCGTAAAAAAAATTAATAAATAAAAACTGTACCACTTACAAGCCATGAAGGGTCATGATTATTGGAAATCGTAAAAAAAAAATTAATAAATAAAAACTGTACTTACAAGTAAGGTAGTATAGTCTCGTGACCAAAGGTTGTATAAGGAGGTGATGTGGTCAGCAATCACACTCAGCCACTAGGTTTCCCCCAGTTAAAGGTACCCACTAATTTGAGGCTGGGTGTGCCCCGGAGCGGAGCAGATCAGTGCCTTACCTACTAAGCTAATCCACTCAATGAAAAGGAAATAATAATTATCAAAAATCCAGCGGGAAAGGCAAACAAAAAATAAACAAAATTGTGATTTGTATTTTTTACCTCTTTTTTTAAGTATTTCATTAATAATTATTTTAAATTTTCTAATAGAGACTGTAGAAATTTTGATGATACCATTATAGATTTTTTAAGTGTTGTGGCTTTTTTTAGACGCTCTAATTCTGTTGGTGTTGTTCGGAGATGTGACAATAGTTTCCTTATCAGAATATTTTTTTTGTTTAAAACATTTGTCGCTTTTTAAATGAAAAATGCAGGTTTAAAACCGCTATTTTCTTTTAACTTTGTTTATTTGAAATAATCATTAATTGTTAAATTAGCTCTAACATGTAAATAGGTAGAAGCGTTAGATTATAGATTGACATATCCATGATCTATCGTTTATCCTTATCAGGGAGAATATTATTAAATTATAATAAAGTAAAGAAAATAAAAATTTATATATAAATATATATATATATATATATTTGTTAATTTATATCTTTACGGAACATAACTTGCGTTAGGAAATCTTTTAATGTTTAAAACGTCTCAGATGGATGAAAATCCATATGAGACGAAAGTCCACCAAGAAAATTTAAAACTACTTCACTCGAGGTACACCATGATGGTGTAGAAGGATCAATGCAATGAAGATTGAACCTTTGAGTGCCTAAAATGCGAAAATTATCATCTTTACTTCTAATTATTAATTTTTTTTAAACAAAATAATTATGCTGAGGCAGAAGAGATAATGGTTTAAACAATGATAACTGTGGAGGAAGGAGGCATAAAAGCAATTTCGAACGAGGATCTTAATCGACAATGGCACGTAGCACGAAGTGTAACCTCATTGTCCCCACAATGAGACAATCAGGACAATTTAAGTTGCGATTGTGTTAACGCATGCATTCGAGAGATTAGTTATCTGCTAATGGCTTTAACAGTTAATTGTAGGACCAGGGGCTTAAGGGTCCCAGCTGAATGTGTTCAATCAGATGAGCTCTCTGTCCCACCCCTGTATTCACTGCTCTGTATTCACTTGTGTTTCTGTATGATGTTCGTGTAAAATGAAAACGTCATTTGTAATCCACTACGATAACCATCGGAAAATATCGAAAACTTAATGGGAATCAGCTCGATGTCGTAGCATAAAATTAACTAGACGTTTACAAAATATCTATTGTCTTTATTATTGTATAAAAGGACAAGCCAGTTTTCCTTTGAGATCACCAACTGCGAAAACTACTGAATTAATCTTTGTCAAAATTTTTCCACGTCATATTTATAGTTTCAGAAAGGTTTAGCAATGATAAAATCAACTGATTTTTAATTCATTCGTTATTAAAAAAGCGACTGAAAGTTTTGAAAATCGATTGATCGGTGGCCATTCTACATGAGATATACACAGATACGATGTTAAATAGAGCTTGAAATTGATAAAATAATTTACTTTTATGCATTTAAATGATTAAAAATCGATATGTGATTAGCACCGTTCCGCAGTAGAGTTTACAGTAAAACTACTGAACCTATCTAAACACCATTTTCATAATTCTAGGGAGGTTCAGCAATAATAAAAATTTGAATGTACAATTTTGGGTGGCAGAAACGAGGTTTTCCACACTGTCATATATTCTTATGGTTAGAAATTAAAATCCAACCTGATGAAATCAATATAATTATTTCTGCCGAATATAAATTAATATCATTCAAAAACGTCAATCCTTTGCTTGATATTGTGTCTAAAAATATGATTCATGGACCTTTTGTTGTAAGGACTGATAATGCAATGCATTATCCTCAAGAGTTTCTTAATAGTCTCTATCCATCTGGATTAACACATTGATTAAAATTAAAAATTGGATGTCTGATTATGCATTTACGTAATCTTCAAACACATAATCACTGCAGCTTTAGCCAGGTTAACAATTACTGATATGCATGAACATACTATGGAAGAAATAATGCTCATTTGCATACTTCAATTTATTGATTTTTATAGATAAACAATTAAAACTATAGTTATTAATATTATTTAATATTATTAATATTAATGTATTATTAATATTATTAATATTATTGTTAGTTAAAATTATAGTTAAAAGTTCTTCACTTATAAGAGCTAGCGATGCCGCACAGTGGGGCCGAATGGCCAAAAAGCGGAAAAAAATTAATATCTCGAAAACGGATTAACATAGAAACCTGGGGTTGGTCTCATTCGATTCAGAACAAAAAAATACATCAAGTTTAATGGTTATGTTATTTATTGAAATTTTGAAGAAAATTAAAGAACTAATGACAAATTAAAGCCTATAGGCAAGATCTAGCTTTTTTCAGCCAAATTCATAATTTTTTCAACCGAATTCATAATTTTTTCAACCAATTTCATAATTTTTTCAATCAAATTCATAATGTTTTCAACCAATTTCATAATTTTTTTAACCAATTTGTGTAATGCGTTGCATATTTAAACATCCTAGAACAGGAATAAAACATTAGAATTATTCCACTATTTTTCCCATTCATATACCAAACTCAGAAAGTTAGGTGTAATTTAACCAAAACATCCACTAGCTTGACTTTAAGCCTCAATAAATGGGGCTAAACATTAGTCCGGATGAAATTTGTGCTATATCTAGATGCAGTGGCTAATGTACAACAGAAACACGAGCCAGATGATCAAAATTAAAAAATTCGAAAAATCGAAGTTTTTCCGCACTTGCCTCACTGTGTGCCGCGACCAGGGATGCTTGTGAAACATATTTTTGGAAATCATAAATATTTATTCATTGAATATTTTCTTAGTTTATTTTGTATCCAAAAAAAAATCTTTAATAGGTTATAGTTAAAATTAAAAAATATTAATAAATAAAAAGTGAAAATTCCTGAAGATTAGTTTTTTAAAGTTTTTTTTGAAGATTAGTTTTTTAGTAAGATTAGTTTTTGTTGAACATTCATTATCAAGGGAAATGACACCTAGAGAATAAATAAGACAGCTATAGGGTGTCAGAAAAGCTCCTCTACTTAAAAAAAATAGGTTTTAAACGTGACTTTTCTTATAAAACCTAAAATTTTGAACAGCCGAAAGTGATCGAGCAAGATCAGTCAAATCCAGGTTAAAAATTTTTATTTCGCATTAGGAGAAAAACAGTCAAAAGGAGCTCACTCATTAGAACTTCCTCCTAGTCAGGATAGTGTTATTTAGTATAAGAAGAGTTGAGCTCTTTTTTTTTATTTCATTTTGTATCCAAAAAAAATTCTTTAATAGGTTATTGTTAAAATTAAAATATATTAATAAATAAAAAGTGAAAATTCCTGAAGATTAGTTTTTTAATGTTGAACATTTATTATCAAGGGAAAAGACACCTAAAGAATAAATATTTCCTTTCCAAAAAAAAAAAAGCGATGAGCTAATGATTGTAAATAGTATAATCATTGTTTAGGCAAATACACGGGAAAAACTGGATAGTCAGTAAATCGAATATTTAAAAACCATATAATAACAAATAATAATAAGATGCAAAATTCAAACTTAAAGTAAGTATAAATATAAAATAGTATAAAATTAAATATTTATGGATGATTAGAAATCATAACATCGTTCATAATCGATCCAAATGTTTCCTTAAGGCCAGATAAATATTTTCAATTATCCCATTTGTTATTTGTTTCCATTAGAAACGGTAAAAAACCGACCACTCATAAGGAAAGCCTTAAGGACAACCCATCTCTACCTCACTTCGGCTCTTAAATCTTCCGAGAAGATGGCTTAGATATCTTCTAGTGTAGAATTTTTATTGAAGTGCTAGTGATGAGTAGCTCTTTTCAAGTTTTAACATGTTATTTATTATATTCGTTATCAGTTCATTTACTTGATGTATATATTTGTACAGTTGTAAATTTCAATTAATTGATATTAAAAAAAACAAAACAGTTTATTCAGAAAAAATTTTATCTATAATTAATATTATTTCTGAAACAATAATGTTAGAATTGTCATTTAAACGATGAAATTTTGGTTAAATGAATCACTTTGGCGAGTTTTTTTTTTTTTTCTCTTTTGTTTTTGTTATTTAATTACTCCGTGAGAGGGCATGCGGTATACAGTCGCTTACACAAATTTACTCTGACGCTAATTCTGCGAGGACGTGGCCTGTTTCCGTAATCGGAGCTCATCCCCTAAAGAGATCATTAAATCGTGCCGCGGGTGGAGATAGGGCTGAGGGATGCCGGTGGGGTTCCGCAGGGCACACCACTCGGCCCCAACTTCTGTTCACGGTTCACTGCCCATTCCCCCACCACGCCTCCCTTCGCTTCCCTATTAATTTGCTATCCTTTGAGTATTCAAATTCCCACACTAAACACAAATTAAATTCAGAGCGATACACTAAACGGGGTGGTTGGAAGTGAATTATGTAGAGGGAAATTGGCGGTAATTAAAGAGGAATGAGTAGTTTTCCTGTTTTGTAGTTTCCTAGCTTTCGTGAAGAAGTGTATAGGTTAAAATTGTGCTCTTTTCAGTAGAGCATTTTTGAACGTTTTCCTTAATCCTGTAATTATTCTAAAAATACCAATTCCGTCAATTAGGCCAAACCATTTACGATTCTTTAAGGGATTATTAAAAAGCACAACTTAACCAATTTTTTATTACCCAAATACTAAAGATCCTACTTTAAAGGTCAATAGAAATCTCATTTAGCATTTAGTTAATAGATAACTCATTATACATGACCTTTCATACAATAATTATTTTAAATTTAATTTAATTATTTTTTATTGAATAGTTGCCTTTAGCAATTATAAAAAATAAAAATAAAGAATTAAAGTAAAAATAAACAGCCTGTAACGATACAAGATAAAATGTAATAAATGATAATCTACTATATATTTGTCAAATACCACTCACTCATTTAACACGAAATCTCAGAAACCACCGAACGGATTGGAATGAAATTTGGTATATAGCTTCCTCTAGGGCCGTAGGTGCTCGCTAAGAAAGGAATTAAAAAAAATCGGCCTGGATCGCGGCTAACTTGCGAAAAATGCGATAACAATTTTTATTGGGTGAATAATAATAGATTAATTGTCATATGGTATTTGGAGATAAGCTAAGTTAAAAAATAGATTAGATGTCTAAGCCGCACACTTTGACCACAAATTAAGTTCCTTATAGCTGTAAACAAACAAAAATACGATCGGTGTTGAAACCTTATAATATGGTACTTTCTGTGAAGTCATGGTGGCTGCAGAGGTTACGTACAACTTACAAGTTTGAGTTGTTTCGTGACGAGAAACTATTAAAAGACTTATGTTAAAGAGGAGGTTAAAAGACTTATGTTCTCTGGTGATGACATGTAAGGCCAGTTCGATGTACATATTCCTTACGAGCAACCCACCAGCATTGCTTCACCAGTGGCTTCGTCCCCAACTACTCCAGAAAACTCTTCATGAACATAACGAGTATATCAAGGAATTCAGAGCTGCTGTTGAGTCTGTTCCCAAAGATGTACAAGATTTCCAGGTAGTTATCAGTGCTGACAAAAAGCCTTCAAATGCTCACTAAGGACGTTACAATACTCCTACCGCTAACGAAGTTGCTGTCTTAATTGTTGGCCGGGTGTTTGAAAAGCGAGACATTGTTCTCCACAGCAGGGACAAAAAACTGATTAGAATCAGTGAATTCTATCAAGTGTGTGATTATCTTTAGTATCGTCTCATGTTCTACCATGGAGATGATGGCTACAGTATTAACATCCCCCAGCGTGACCCAAACACCAATACACCACTTAAGAAAACTGTGTCTGCAGCTGATTTTTACGCTTAAATGTTGATGGAGCGAGGAGGTGAAGAACCTTATTTACTTTAATTTCGTAATCTCCTCAACCAATTTATGCTTGATATGTACGCAAAAATAGAAACAGAAAGACTAAACTTTATTCGAAAAGATCGAAAAAGTTGAGAAGTTGAGATTATATTCACTTAAAGTATGCCATAAGAAAAGCTGATGGTCTGATATCAGAGCTGGGTAAGATAGATGGTTGTCCTGTCTCGAAGCTTCACTGGAGGACTATCAACATAATATAAAATTACTTTTTGCAAATTGTCAAATCTACTTATTGGAATTATTCTATGAATGGAATTCTTTAGGTTTATTTCAGTAATAACAATTATCAAAGTTAAGCTTAACTTTTACTAATTTAAGTTGTCCTTAACCCTAATGATATTAAACCGTAGCGGAGCAGGGTACTTAATAAATTATTCCAGTTCTTTTAAGTATTCTATTTCTTCTTGAGGATTAAAATTAAATTTTAATTCAGACCTAATTTTTTCGAGCTTTTTGCATCTGAATATTATATGCCTGAGGTCTTCCGGGAAGTCACACGTCTCACATTTCCCATTGGCTTCTATCTTCATTAGGTTAAGATATTTCTTTGTACAGCCATGATTTGTTCTGAGTCTTGTTATTCTTACAATGTGATTTCTATCAATATTGGTACGGATGGCTTGAAACCATGGAGTTAGGGCTCACTTTGGGCTGAACTTGATAATAATCTCTGCCCTTAGATTGTGACTCCCAGTCATACCTGTCCTGCCATTCTTTTATCGCCTGCTTCTTTATAGCTCTGAGTAGGTCTGGAGTTGGAACTTTGGCATTATCTTTTTCTACTTGTTTATTTCGAGCTACTCGGTCCGCCTTTTCATTACCGGAGAGGCCTACATGGCTAGGTACCCACTGAAAAGAAAACCTGTTTTTCGATTGGGTTGTGATTTGGATAATTTTGAAATCTATGTAGGATTTTATCTTGTTTATGTGTATCTTCTCTAGTTTGGTGCACGATGAAGCTGAGTCAGTTAAGATGACTATGTCTTGATCAGTGTATGTTTGTTCGCAGTAGTTTATGGCTCTGTAAATAGCATACATTTCGGCAGATGCGATGCTGAATTTGGTAGGGATTGAAGTAGAAATTTTAAAATTTTTCTGTGTATCTATTATTGCTATTGATGTCTGTAGTTTTGTTTTTGAAGCATCTGTGAAAATCTGAATATAACCGGTGTAGTTGTTTGATATGGTTAGTAATGCTAGTTGTCTTATGGCGTCTAGAAAGTAAGTTTTTTTAGGATTTTGTACCTATAAGATTGGTCTGCTGGAGAGTAGAATAGATGCTTTAGGCTGAGGTGTGGCTAGATCTAGGGGGCCGCGTGTAATGTGCACTCCTCGAAGAAGCGTGTGCATCTCAAGGACAAGGTTATAAATTTTTGGGAGCGTAAATTTTCTTTGCAGAAATAGCTTCGCACGTAGGGTTTCTTTCATCGGCACTTGCTTTTATAATACTTTTCCTTGAAAGCCATATTCTTCTCATTGGTAATGGCATTTCACCTGCTTCAGCCATCAACGCATTAACTGGTGTGGTTTTAAATGCACCTATGCATGTTCTTAAAGCGGTGTTTTGAATAGTATTTAAGGTATTGATGAAGGGTGACTTAGTTTCGTTGTATATTATGGAGCAATAGTCAAATAGGGAGCGCACTAAAGTCTTCTATAACAATAACATGTTATAGGGTGGGATCCCCACGAGACTCCTGCTAATGATTTTAGAATATTCACATTCTGAAGAGCCCTGTGCTTTATGTTCACGATGTGTGCTTTGAAATTTAATTTGCTGTCCAACAGTACACCTAGAAACTTGACTTTACTTTGTGCTTTGAGAGTGTATAAGTTATTGGAAATATCAAAACTGTTTAATGCAAATTTTCTTTATTATAACTGTAGAAAAACTAAACTGAAATAGAGAAATAATAAGAAAAAATGTTTAATATTATATTATATAAACAATATTTACCAGCATCCCGAGGAACACCCAAAAAAACTTTTCCAATCTACCTGCAACCTATAAGAGAGCAAGAGAGGTTTAGAGAGATCACAGCGCTGCTCTCTCTGTTGCGTCACT
This sequence comes from Euschistus heros, assembly GCA_003667255.2. Classification (NCBI taxonomy): domain Eukaryota; kingdom Metazoa; phylum Arthropoda; class Insecta; order Hemiptera; family Pentatomidae; genus Euschistus; species Euschistus heros. The sequence continues at coordinate 210,022 of RCWM02000623.1, read as the reverse complement.
AGCTGAATCCAGTGGAGGCTGAGAGAGAGCGCTATGGCAAAGTCGTTTAGGAATTAATTGTGTGGAGAACCTGGAAATCGCGAGATCTCGTGCACTAAAATGATGTAATAAAAGCATTTATAACAAAATTACTTTAATCAATAAAAAAAATTATTAGAAAAATATAAAAGATATTACCCAGATGTGTTCTTTTGTTTTTTAGACAAATTAAAGATGACATGAATTCAATGGTAATAAAGGACTGCCATAGACTGCCAAGATAGGGAAACATATAGAAAATCATTAATTGACATAAAGGTCTTCGTGGGAAGGGAAAGAATAAGGAGCAGTGGGGCTTGGACGGAGGAAAGAAAAGCCAAACATGCAGAACGAATGAGGAAGTTTTGGGAAATGAACAAGAATCCCAAATCATATTATTCGCGTGGTCTATAAGGCTTTTTCGTGCCCACATAAAAAGATATTACCAATTTTCTTGATGAAATAATTATGAATATTAATATTAACTTTTGTTAGAAACTAATCATTTTCTGTTACAAGTTGAAACGCATCAAGTATCGTTACTATTATAACAATTGATTTATCTTAAATTAATGTTGCCACTGCTGGATCATTGTACACTTCTCATACAAGTATTTTCATTATGACTGTTCACGTACAAAAATTAAAAATTCGTAAATAATGATCTTCAAAAGAGATTCAAAAACTCAGAGCCTTGCTGACAGACTATATGTATTGATTGTCTTAATCTCATTGTCGAGAGGATCAAAGATATGGTCAGCTATATTAGTAATAAAACAATATTAATCAGGTTATGATGATGTCAAATCATCTGTTGATGATGGCGAGGCTGTAAGATGATATGATTTCACTCTTGTTAGTTACCTAAAAATAATCAAAATCAACATTAAGATACAGAAAGTGAGCTTTTGGGATCCAACAAACCATCTAATCCTTAGCGCATCCAATCACTCCAATCCAAAATCCTTAATGCTCCTTACTTTGTCACAAATGAACTGATCCACAATGACCTTAATATCCCATGTTGCTGATTTGGCACGAACTAAACTCATCCAAATCCACTTGTTTCACAACTTGTTTTCCATTCCATTCCTCGCTCTGAGTCGTCTGAAAAGAAGATGCCTCAGGAACTTCTATTACTACCAATGGATTGTTTCTCTACAGGTTTTTGCCCTGCCATTATTTTGTATTTTATACCGCATAATTACTGGATATATTTGGGGCCGAGTGAGTTGGGGCGAGACTCTCAGCGAGCTCGGTACTAAAAGTCGTGGGTTCAAATCCCACCTTGACCCAGGAATAAATCTTGACCTTCCCACCCTACACTAAAATAGATAAGACAGCCTGTAGGATATGTCTATCCTTGTTGATAGTCTAGTTGGAGTACAGAAGGACGCTAAGCCCAAACAAACTAGATGTATTTTTGTAATACTGTTGTACATTTCTGTTAATAATATAAAAAAAAAAAATTAAAAAAAAATCAGAAAAAACATGCAAAAAACTAAGTATATATACAAATGCAAAGCATGGAATATGAAATATGCGGTTTTTGCATTAAATTTTTAGCGATTCATTACATTGATTTGACATAGTATCAAATAGTTTGTACCCTTTAACAGGTTATTCCTCCCCTTTACAGACAGATATTATTTCGGCAATTGTTATGGATAAAAGCATTATTTTAAAGTTTGAAAAGTGTCATCCTTAAAAACAGAAAGGAATCAAACACAAAGGTCGTGTTCTCGCAGACGCCTCGGTTTATTTATCGAATTATAGGATTTAGTTTTTTTTTCTGATTTGGGCTAAAAGCAACATATTTGATCTTTATATTTACGTGAAAAGTAAGGAGCATGGATACATTATGGTTTAGTAGCCCCAAAGCTCACATCAAGTAAATTTGACGAAGTCTATAACGACGGGCTGTTTCTTGTTGTTTTAGTCTTGTATGTAGATTCCAAGTGAGACGTTTGTCCAAATGGAGTCCCAGGTAGCGGATCTGTTCAACAGGGATTAGAGGAATATCGTTAAAGGATACCGTATGACAGGATGTCGTAGGTTTACGACGAAGGGTAAAGGTTATTTGATGGGATTTATTTTAATTCTTCATTTTTGAAACCATTCTTGAAGGTTTATGATGTGGGATTGGAGTGCCTGGGATGCAATGAAGGGATCATTATTTACTGATAACAAACATTTGTCATCAGCGTAAGTGGTGAGGATGGTGCTAGGATTGGTCGGGATGTCAGCTGTATACACTGTGTAGAGGATGGGAGCTAGGATACTTCCTTGAGGAACTCCGGCAGACTGAGTAAAGAGGGATGAATGGGCGGAATTGTGACTTACTCTGAATGTTCTGTCGTTGAGATAGGATTGCATAATAAGGAAGTATGTAGAAGGAAGGAAATTACGGAGTTTGTAAAGCAGTCCCTGGTGCCAGACTCGGTCAAAGGCTTGTTCTACGTCGAGAAAGGCTCCAGTGCAGTACATCCCGCGCTCCAATGTGGACGAGACAACGTCCACCACACGATGGCATTGCTGGATAGTGGAGTGTGACGTTCGGAAACCAAACTGGTGATCAGGGATGATGTGATAGGATTCTAGGATAGGATTCAGGCGTTTCAGAATGAGTTTTTCCAGGATTTTGCCCATAATGGGCAAGAGTGATATTGGACGATATGAGGATGGGTGTTCAGGTGGCTTTTTTGGTTTAGGTATCATCTTTACTATGGATAGTTTCCAAGGATTGGGAAAGTATGTGGTGCGGAGAACAGCATTATAAATATAGGTTAGGAATAGGATCGCTTTCTGAGGAAAGAGTCTTAGGATTTGGGCTGTAATTAGATCATGTCCAGGGGCTTTGTTTGAGGGTAATCTGTGGATTATGTTAGATACCTCTGAAGGATGGAATGCTTTAGGAGGAGGAGACATTTGGAGTGGAATATTTAGTTCTGCTTCAACACATTGGAGGTGATGAGAATTGAATATATCAGTCATCCATAATGACTTATCACAAGTATTAAGACTTTGAGTACGGTTTTGTAGGTTTTGAATTTTGAATTTTCTTATTTCTGTCTTAAGTTTGTTGGTTAAGTTGTTGTAATTATTTTTGTCTGATGGGTATCTAGTACGGTGCCACTTCGCTCTTGCTCTGCGTTTTTCAGTTAGTAAGGTACGAATATGTTGTGGCAGGTTATTGTGTTGTGTACTATGAATTTTTCGGGGTAAAGTATTTTCCTGTATACTAATTTTTACTGATGTTGTAAGTCTGTCAATTGCTAAGTTGATGTCTTCTTTTGTTTTAAGGGGAGTTTTTAAGTCTAATTTGTTTTCAAGATCATACCGAAATCCGTCCCAGTCTACACGTCCTGTAATCAGTCTAGGAAGAGAGGGTTTAGGAACGGGATTTGAATGCAGGGCTATGATCTGATAAAAGGTCATCAAGGGATTTGATGATGGTTTGAGAGGATGAAATTTGAGAAGATATAAATATATCCAGAATATCTGGACGTTTCTTGAGGGATGAAGGCCAGTAAGTAAGGTTCAAGGGTGAGAGGACGGAATAACATTTGGAGGTTGATAAATGGGATAAAAAGCTGCCGCGGGAGTTGGTTGTTGGACAACCCCATCGCTGGCATTGTAGTCTCCTCCAGCAATGAAGCGCGGTCCGAAGGATCGGAATAAAGTTTATTTATTTAATTTTTTTTTTTGATTTCAAGAAAATTATAGTTTTATATACGATAAGTGAGCAGCAAGTAAATTTAAGGTTATTTTACCGAGGATTAAAATTTAAAAAGTGTAGATATTCACTCCTCGTGCGTTACTGAAAAGGGTGAAGATGGTTAGGAAACGTGTTGGAGGTCCAGCCTCGGCCGAACCGTTAAAATAATTACCTGTTAATTAGTTACCTGATTGACTCACCCCCCCCCCATCACTTCCTCCCCCTCCCTGTCGAGTATGGTCCCTACCAGTCGTCAGCTAAAGTGCTTTAAGCAAATTTTCACCCGACATTTGTATCGATTGGCTAAAAAAAATAAAAAAAATAAATAAAAATAAAAATATTACAACTCAGATAGTTTTTATTTATTGATTTTTTTACTTTAATGTTCTGCATCATACATCAGTGTACCTATATCTCATTCATCCCAAATTTTTCAATCAGCAATCAGTGATATCGATACAAACCATGACAGTCCAGTCAATAAACACATTGTAGAGTGTATGGAATATGCGATAATTTTTGACTTCATAGCTTCGTTAGGAATAGTTAGAAGGTAAACATAAGTCCCCGCCCCTGGGGGGTGAGCTAACGGTGGGGGTAGGTCCCATTTTTCAGTTTTTCTATTATATCTCGAAAACGGTGGACTCTTGAATAATATGTTTTAAATCAGAATTAAAGCTAATAAAATTTCCTATAAAATTATTTGTATACATATTTGTCAAAATTCCTACGGTTTGCAAGATATACGTTATTGAAAATCGGTGAATTTAGCTCATCATAGAAGGATAGTTTTATATAGTTATGGATACGTTTATTGGTGATATAATTAGAAGAGTTGAGAATTGTACGAAGGGTGTTGGATTGGAAAGATTGGATACGAGAAGAATTTGAAAGTTTAGTGGATCCACAAAGCTCAACTCCGTATGTCTAAACAGGTTTAATTACTGCCATGTAAATAAGTCTTTTGTAATTTATTGGAAGCTTTGAACTTGTTTCTGGTAAATAAAGCCATCGATAAAAGAAGATGTTGACTGATTTTTATTTCAAAAACAATATTTCTGTTCAAGTGCAGCTATCGCTTTAGTACACAAAAATGCCAATAGATAGGGCGATTTAGCTCAGATTAAAAGATGTGCTCAAGAGAATGAATTTTTTTCTTTAGTAACGAGTTATCAACAAATCTTATTTAAAACATAAGAGTAAGGATAGCCATGCGGTCAAAATTAACAATAGATATAAACAGAAACAATTTTATAAATATATTACTAACACCTTATTCCACCAATGGCTTTAAATGTTGGAGTAATTTATAGCGACAAGCAGTGTCTTGTCGTTTTATTCTTGTAATTAGATTCCAAGTAAGACGTTGGTCCAAGTGGAGTCTTAGGTAGCGGATCTGTTTAACAGGGATTAATGGTACATTACACAGTTCTGGAAAAAAAAAAAAAAAAAAATGAGAAATTGATCCAGATTTTTATATTGTCATATGTGACTGTTAGCCAAAAATACCTGAAGCCTAATACTTGTTCTCCGATTTTATTGTTACAAGTTTTCAATAATAAAAAAAATGCTCAAATAGTCGGACAACACCTATTTTTCGAGCTAATACACAAGTTAAAAAAAAAAAAAAAAATAGTGCCTGATTGATATTTTCTGATTTCGGATTTGTGTTAAAATTAATATTATTCAAAATTGATTTAGTTAACACTTTCCTTATTTAGCAAGGTAAACAGAAGTTAATATTACTTTGAACAGGGATGCACACTTCAAAATATAATAAATCAACGTTTTTGTTGAAGGAAGTATTTAGTTGCAGAACAGTGTTATAAAAGGATACTACAGGGCAGGAAGTTCTAGTATTACTGCGAAGAGTAAAAGTTATTTGATGATCTCATGTGTTTAAAACAAATAAAAATAAACCCTATAATTATTATCAATAATCTGTTAATTTAATTAAAAATGTTAAATAATTATTCCAAATTTGTTTAATCATTTGCAAAGTGTTGAGAGATATCAGAATGAATTGCCTCGGTCGAACGGCCCTCTAATCGGTGGAAGTTAAACACTTAAAATGTCCCAAGTTTCTTATGGCTATTATCAGATTTGTAGTGTTTAAGTGCCTCAACAAGGAAACTTTCCCTTGGAAGCAACACCTCAATGCTTTATGTATAATTAAAACTTGGAAATAACATGGCAATGTTTTGTTTCTTAACTAGTCCACACAGTGTTGTTTTAATCGAGATAATTCGGATGTTTTAGGACTTTAGTTGTTTTGTTTGTACTAATTTTCTCCTGTTAACAAGTCCTTTATCAGTCAGAGAATCTTTATTTTCAGCAACAATTCCATGTAATTATATTTAGAATTTTCAGGAAATAACATGATTAGAGAAAATTAAATGTTTACTCTATGATATAAATTTCTGTTCTAAAAAATTCACTTGATAATTACCAGCTTATGATTTTTTTAATTACAGTCTTATTTGCAGTGTACAACACCACAGGTGTTTTACAGATCTGCCAGGATCTGACGATTTTTTGAGGCCGAAGGACATCCTTGGCCACTCTCTCCATCTACAATTAGAATTAGCTTTTTCGTCCTTAAGGATTGCTGTTTTAACGTTTTTTTTTTAAGTTATCCGAAGGATAACTTCCTCCATTGTTGTCCTCCAGGATACTGTTTTAAAATATTTAACGGTTTTAAGATAGCGGATTTAAAAAGGATACTTTTTAAAAAATTTTCGACTATTTAACTGTTTTAAGGCGGCGGAAGGATATTAATTCGTTGTTAACCCATTCTACTGGAGGCTGAAGATGTTTAAGATGTTTTTAAGGACACTGTTTTACAGATCTGCCAGGATCTGACGATTTTTTGAGGCCGAAGGACATCCTTGGCCACTCTCTCCATCTACAATTAGAATTAGCTTTTTCGTCCTTAAGGATTGCTGTTTTAACGTTTTTTTTAAGTTATCCGAAGGATAACTTCCTCCATTGTTGTCCTCCAGGATACTGTTTTAAAATATTTAACGGTTTTAAGATAGTCTCTATTTGCTTTTTTCTTTTTTTCTTCGATTTTGGCCGCCTAGGGACCGAGTTAAACAACCAATATACAATGTACATTTCTTCTATTTCGTTCATCCTCCCTCCTCTTCTGCCAATATCTCCGCTGTCTATGCTGCTATCTTCGTTCCTCTGTCCACATTGCTCCTCCAGTTATTCTCTTCTTCATTTCAAAACCCTCAAAGTGTTGGGCTTTGCCTCTTATCAGGTCTCTGTTACATATTTCTCTCCAATACCCATCTCCACTAAGTCTGACTTCTTCGAACCATGTAATCTGGGTTTTGGGGCTTTTGTCAAAAAACGTGAATATTTTCTTTGTCATCCTTTCATCGTTCATTCTTTTCAAATGGGCATTGAACTCCTCCTCATTCCCACTTTCTCAATTTTGTCATACACTTCTCAATTACTTCTAAGCTCCCAAGTCCCATCTTCGAACCTTGATCTAAGTCCTCTTCCTATGATTTTTCGCTCCTTCTTTGCTATAGCTTCCATTTCCTTGCCAAACATTTAGATGCATACTGACACTTAATCACGGTGGATAATCACGGTGTTATAGTGTCTGATTTTAGCGTTTATGGGTACTGACTTTTTGTTGTACACATTCTTTGTTAGCTGGAATGTCATTTCCATTTTTCTTGCTCTTGTTTTATTTCTTTCTTTATCTAATTTGCTTATTATATAATAAAAAAAAATAAAAAAAATAAAAAAAAAAATAAGGGTTTGAAACGTGACTTTTCTTATTAAAACTAAAATTTAGAACAGCCGAAAGTGATCGAGCAAGGACAGTCAAATCCAGGTTAAATTTTTTTATTTCGCTTTAGGAGAAAAAGAGTCAAAAGGAGCTCACTCATTAGCACTGCCACCTAGTACTCCTAGATAGTGTTATTTAGTATAAGAAGATAGAGCTCCTAACTGCACATACTCTCCCCTTATCAAACTACGCGTAACGCCCTCGCGTTCCCTCAAAACGTATTGCTTAATACTTAAGGTGACCAGACGTCCCGTTTTACAGAGACCTGTCCCGTTGTCCCAAAATATATGCTCGGGACGCTTATTTGTCCCGTTTTACATATATTTTGTCCCATATGTAATTTTGAAAGCATCGAGTTTGCTTCCTAAATTCCATTCATTGGTGATGAATGAATTAACTAAATTAAATCTTTAAAACATGAAGAAATAGAAATGGATAACTCTAAAGGAAGTTCCTGAGTGGGAAAGGATCGAGGAGGGGATTGACCTGATTGCTAGTAAATTTATCATGCTTAAGATTTCCGATAGTGAGCTTTTTGACGAAGTGACTTATCCAAAGAAGTACGTGACACAGAAAAATATTTTCAAGTGGACCGATGAGAAATCTTCTCTAGATCAGAGATGGGTTGAAATATTTCTTCATTTTTCAAATCAAAATGTCCCTATCAAGAATATTGCACTGATGGTTTTATTTTTCTTGTCCTTACCAGGAACAAACGCTCCAGTGGAACGTGTTTTCTCAATTATTAATGACATTTGGTCACTAGAAAAATCTCAAATGAAAATGTCGACCCTTAAAGCAATGATGGTAGTAAAATGTAACTTTGCAATGGGTTGTGTACAGTTTTTCGATTTCATCAAAGAAAATCCTGATATTTTGAAAAAAAACTCACTCATCTCAAAAATATGAAAAATAAACATTGAAGTCAGTATTTTCGACAATATTTTTATTTAAGTGATAATCGAGTTTATTTATAAATGTAGTCTGATTGAATAAAATAGTATTATATATGTATATATATATATATATATAGTAAATATATATATATATTTTTTTTAGGGTTTTTTTAGGGTGTCTCTAACTTCCCCGATATTGAGGGTCCCGTTTTGAGAATCTCATAATCTGGTCACCTTATTAATACTATTAAGCAGTAATAGTACATAGTAAAATTAATAATATTACCGGTAAAACATAAAAAGTAGACTTAACGGGTTTTGATTCTGAACGATTCATATTATATGTTGTAGATATTAGTACTATTCGCTGATTAATGATTTAATTTTTTAATTACTATTGGGTTTTTTTTCAATGTTTTTGTAACAAACTGCTCGTCGTTACAGACTACTTCTACATTTACTAGACAAACGCTCAAAATTCATTACAAAAGACTCATTTACATGACTGTTATTAGACCTATTTGGACGTACGGAGTTGAGCTTTGCGACTCTACTAAATCATCCAATTACTTTGTCACAAATAAACTTATCCATAAAGACCTTAATGTTCCATATGTTGCTGAGTTAGCCCAAACCAGATACCTATCTTTTCATAGTAAGCTCCATAACTCAAATCCATTAGTTTCTCAACTTGCTTCCCACTCCATTCCTAATAGTGCTTCGAGGCGTCTGAAAAGAAGATGGCCTAGAGATCTTCTAGTGTAGAATTTTTATTGAAGTGCTACTGATGAGTAGTTCTTTTTAAGTTTTAATATGTCATTGTAATCGTTATCACCTCATTTACTTGATGTACAAATTTTTATAGTTGTATATTTCAATAAATTGATATATATATACAGTGGACGCCGCTTATAAGACTCATGGGTTATAAGGTTCAGCCGCCTATAAGACTCAGGATCGACATGAACGTTCCGGACGTATCCAAATACACACAAAAAAAGTCGGTTATAAGACTCGCCACTCCGGATATAAGACTCAGTTTCTCCGAAATAAAGAAAAGAAAACAGTCACGTTTCAGAAACTGTATTGGGCAGGATTTTTAAAAATAGACCAGAAATCGAAAGTGAAGCATTACAAAATAAATCTCAGAGTCGGAAACGGAAAGGGGGTGGAAAGAACTCTAATGTTGAATCCTCGTTAAAAGAATGGTTTCTAAAAGTTAGGGATAAGGATCCTCGCGTTTCAGGAACATTCCTTCGCCAAAAGACAGCCACCAACCCCTACGCGCGCCCAGAATACCTGTTTTAGTCGCTACTATTCGAGGGAAGAGCTTATTCTCCTTCATTTACGGAGAAACTCTCGTATTTTAGGCAGTTGACATTTCACTAAAAAGTATCATCATCAGAACTATGGATTCATATGAATGCATACGTGAACCACTCCTTTCCTCATACTTGAATATGTTTACAATTAAGACTTGATGTTAAGACATTATCAATTTTATTTCAAAACTATCTAAAATATTCTTTCCGAATTTATGACAATGAGGTGTATTATGAGGACCTGATCTGTGAGTCTGTCATGAGATAAGCCGGGAGCAGCAGTTCGTCGAATGTCACGAACGGTGACGAAGTTGACAAGCAAGAAACTGATGAAGTGACGCTTCCACCTTCACACTCTGAGGTTCTACGGGCTCTAGGGGTGTTGAGGGGAGCTGTCCGGCACCAAGGGACCAAATTTGAAAAGCATTATGATTACGAGCGATACATTTTTGAAATAATAGAAAATAATAAAAAACAAACGTAATTTTTAAAGCCAACGTAAATTATGTTTGAGCATTATCTTCAACTCATACACACTATATTATATTAACTGATAAAATAAAGTTATTTTCGTAAATTAAAGAAATTTTTAATATTTATTTTCCTTTTCGCCTATAAGACTCATCCGCCTATAAGACTCACTTTTTGTTGGTCCTAAAGTGAGTCTTATAAGCGGCGTCCACTGTATATATATAAAATGATTTGTTAATAGAAAAGTAATTCAATCACAATCAGCTATTTATCTTAATATAATATTTGCGGCTTAAGCAATTTTTAAATTTTTTATATTTCGCAGAAAATAACATTAATAGGTATAATTTACATACTAAATTTACAATAACAGTTCAAAATGTCCTCTCTCTTCTATCATAAATAGCAGCGATCTTCTTCTGCATCCACAGTTGGCCGAATTCATGGTTTCGCCGGATTTCTGCAAGCAAAAAATGAAGAGAGGACATTTTGAACAAATTTTATCAAATTTTCTTAAATCCTATGGATACTGCGAAATTCTGCTCAGATTTTCCGTGACGTTTACACCTCAAATAATTAAATCGTTTTATAAATTGCAAATGTTTACTCAGTTCATGAATCAAAAGAAAAAAAAATATAGAGATTGGTAAGAATGAATACAATGTTGTATTGAGAGGCGGGTGAAGGATGAAGGTAAAAAGGCTTGATAAATGCAGCAGGTGTCACGGAAATCGAGAGCCGATAGCTTTTCACTTCTGGCTTTTCAAAAAGCTTTTCACAAACATCCCTCTCTCCTCTTTTTGTCTTGTCATCTTTTTCTGATCCTAGATAATTCCTCAGTTTATCGAGTGCGTTCCTTTTATGCCGTTCCAGCGTCGCCTGTATCACTCGGAACAATGTTACAGTTATGAACTTTGAACGTTGAACTTTGTCAACTTTAAAATTCATCGGGATGGTTATGTTTGTATATTTGTTCGTCGAGTAGGATATCTTTCGGGCTGAGGATCTTTCGTTATTAATAAATTAATATCAATTAAAAATTAATTTTAATTTATAATGCCTTCGTTTCGACTTTCATTGCAAACCTTCATCAGGGCTAGAAGAAAAAGAAAACAAACAAAAAGATATGACTAAATGGCAGAGAGTATATCTTTTTTTCTGGCCTTGATGAAGGCTTGCAATGCTAGTCGAAACGTTGGCATTATAAATTAAAATATTATTTTAAATTGCTGTGTATCTATGACTGCCTACCCTTACAATCTACATCTCTAAATACTTCTCAGTCAACTAATACTCTATCAATATTAATTATTAAACTAAAACACAATTTTATTTACACTATTGAAAATGCAATCAATAAAAATAATAATAAAAAGAATTGATGCTTGCTTCCATTGGATTAATTGCCGTTCCATCGGAATTATTTTTATTAGAAAAGTAGTTTCGATTGCAGACATTTATCTTCAGTTCTAAAACATACAAAATTGTCAACACATCAGTACTATGTTACATGGATTATATGGTATATACTAAAGTTTTCAAAAATTTAAGACAAGAAATCAAATATTGGTACTCACCTGAGGAGATCTAACAGATATCTGAAATATATCCATCGTGGAAGGGGGAGGGGGCAGGTAGGTTAAATTTTTGGGGTTTACCCAGGGAATGACTCATTGCATTTTTTCGTTCCTTTTTGAAAAAAAATTGAAAATGAGGCTATCGGAAATATTGGAAAACTTTAGTATATGTAATATAGTGCTGATGTGTTGGAAATTTTGTATTTTTTTAGAACTGAAGATGAATTTTTAGCAATCGAAACTAGTTTTCTAATAAAATAATTCCAATAGAAGTGGCAATTAATTCATCAATCCTAATTGTATTGATTCTTCTATACCATCATGGTCTACCATGAATAATTAGAACCATGCTACCATACCTCAAGTAATAAAAAGAATAAATAAAAAACCGTTAAAATTACCCTTAAAGTTTTTGTGTATATAAATAATGTTATTCATACTAAATGCTCAACAAAATTCGAATATATAAGAAGTTATTATATTAGGTGGCAGAGATTGTTCTTCGCGCGGTTAGCAAGAGTATTAAGGGGCTCAAGAATTTAGTTTTAATTAAACTAAAGAAAGCATCTTAACTTAACTCAGCCTTAGCTAAAGTCCAAATCCTTTCGCTCTAAGATTAATCTCTGGGAGCTAAAAACTTTCTGCGTATTAGGGCGATAACACAAAGTCAATTTTCACTCCGCTCCTGAATAAATTGTACTGCGTCAGTCGTGACAACGGAGCAGAGTAAATTAAATAAAATTGGATTCAACAAAATCAAATTTAAGGAATGTTTTTTTTTTAATTTATTCAGTAATCTCTAGTTTAGAATTGCTCAAGCTGGATTTTTAACACTCTAATACACGTGTACTCTGAATGTACATTTACACGCGTGGTATATCTGAGAGATAAAAAATAAATTCTTTACTATCAATCATTATTTTAAAAGATTTTTTAGGTAAAAAATGTGTAGACAGCTCAAATTAACGATTCTGTTTATTGAGGGGACTCAATGGCCGAGTGAGTTGAGAAGATGGTCTCAGTGAACTCGCTACTGAAGGTCGTTTTTTAGTGTTATCCACCTAATATGGATTTTTTATTGACAAATTAATTGAAAATCAGTAGATTTTATTACTGTTAAATCTTCCTGAAACTATTGAGATGATGTGGTTAAAAAATGGTACATATTGGTTCTGTTGTTTTCGTGGTTAGTGATCACAAACGAAAAATGGCTTGTCCTTTTATATAATAGTATAGGTATAGATTAAACATGTACGTGTCAAGTAAGTATTTAAGAGGTATTCCTCAAACCGTCAGCTCCGCAACGTATCCACAGTTCGGTACAGCTTCTTGACTTCGATACCTCGTTAAGTTTAACTTAAATATTTACTAGATACCTCTGAAGTATGCTGTTTGAATTAAATGAAAAGTTCTCCAACTTAATAACGTTGTATAGTTTTTGTTGGAACATTTTCGCAACGGTTGAAATTTATCTGCACAGTAGAATCTCGCTAGTCCGAACTAATTGTTGATAGGTGTTCGGATTAGTGAAAAGTTCGAATTATAGAGGTTAGAGAAAAATAAACAAAAAATCAAAATGAGCATTGTTTATTTTATGTATTATTTTTAAAATATGCAATGTATAAAATATATGGGTAATACATTTTAAAATATTTCACAAGTCCAATATAGATCAATATACATACAAACATATATATAAAAAAATAAAAATAAAAAAATGGCCGACAGTTAATGCATTTTTAAAATAAAACATTTTTAAATTTTTTTTTAAAAAGCTTGTTATATTTGTTTGTTTTGATTTATTTAACAGAATTATTTAATTAGAAGATAAACAATCTTATCTTCTAATTAATCATTTAAAATATTTTTTTATTCATTTGAAAACAACCAAAAAAATATATTTAAGAAGAAACATTATATGTAAATATGTAAAATTATAATTAGAAAAAAAAAAAAGGTTCTATTAACAATTTTATTTTCTGTTCGCAATGTCAGGAAGGTAAATTAACATGTTCCTTAGTTAAACAATTTTATTTTATTTTAATTTTTAATTTTCATTAATTTCTTTCTTTCTTATTATTTTTTTTTTTTAATGCAAATTTTATTTCTTGAGTCGTGCTCATCAGGTCTCACTGTATGTACATAATAATGTCATTTCCCCTTTAGACTCCTACTCAAAGCGATCCTGCCACCCCTCTTCCGAAAAGATGTCAGATATAAAGATAAGAAAATTGGCATTATTTTTCTCCGGTTTCTTTATTCCTCCCTGCCAGCTGTCTAATTTCCGGACAGATGCGGCTTTGAATCCATTGAGACAGGTATCTCTTTCCGAATTACATTATTTTCGGGATAATATTTCTGCTGAGTGTAGCTTATGCTCTTATGTCTTACCAGGAGAGTATTTTTTTAGGAATTGAATAACATGTGGGCAGAACCTTCAAAGTAAGTAGTTCATTGTAACGGACGCTGCAGAAATAAATATTTTTATATGTGCGATTTTTTTGTAGTTTTTTTTTTTTTTTGTTGGTACCCTTGCATAAGAGTGTCTGCAACCCCTACGGGCCCTCAGAATACCTTTTATCGATTCTAACCTTCTTTCGATTTATTTCGGTGTTTTAGTCACTAGTATTCGAGGGAAACGTTATACTCGATTTTCGGAGAAACTCTAAGTTCCTGTTAAAAGTAATATTAACTTCTTTTGGCCTTCTGATATTAAAATGAGAAATAATAAAATAATAAAGTGGAAATAAGAAAATATCATAATATAAGACACTAAATCAATGTTGAATTAATATTATATTAAATCGGAATTAATACTAAATCACAAGTAATGTTAACTTCTGATAAACTTTTTGATGTCAGGGAAGTGTAAATAACAAATTATAAATATATAAAACACAGAATCCTTGTTGAAAGTTATGATTTTAATTTCTGCTATATTTTCTCAAGGGAAGTGGAAATAAGAAAATATGAAACCTGTGATATACTTTCTCTCATTTATTTTTAGATCGATGGGTCTTATTGAATTAATCTGTCTGTCTTCAATATGTCTCACTTCAGGGCAATAATTAATATGGACGACAAAGAATCCATTCACAAAATATGCAAACTGAAAATTTCTCACTTAAATTGATGTAACAAATATAAATATATAAAACACCAAATCTATGGAGAAATTAATCTTCTCTATGAAACCTAGCTGACCCGCACTACACCAATCAGTTCGATCCTTACGTTTCATTTCGAGTTTTCATTTATCGATAGTTCATTACTAGAACTTCACAAGGAATCACTTCTATAGCTTAAACTTGGATTCTGTTGTTTAGTGTGTTGTGTTGATATTTAGGCGCGGTGCACACTGGAGAAACCGGTTTTTAGAAACGCGTTTCTAGAAACATGGAAATGAAGTTGCTTGAAACTGAAAGATAGGATTAACGTAGGTTGGTGCACACAGCGTTTCTAGAAACCCGGTTTTTGAAGCCCCGTTTAGGTATCCTTTCAGAAGCGGGGCTCCTGCAAAGAGCCCTAACCAGCGCTACAACGACTAGTTCCATCCTTACGCTTCACTTCGAGTTTACATTTGGGTCATTCTCATAGCCTCAGCTAAAATTAAAAAAAAAAATTATATTTTTAAAGTTGCTTAAATTTTTATTATTTTTGAGTTTTCTATTATAATATACCTTCTATTTATTGAATTCCCAGGTGGGGCCGATTTCTTTTTTCTATTTACCACTGTTTTGAAGCATTTTATAGAGCTTTTCATAGAAACGCTCTTGACCGTTACTCTTTCTTTAAACATTTTTTTTTCTTATTAAAAATTATTAATGTCCTCAAATGGATAAAACTAAATAAATAAAATAATAAAATTTATTATTGATATATAAAAAATTAAAGTAATAAAAAAATTGTGATCAGTTCTGAAAGAATTTTACAAAAAAACAGTTTAGTTGTTCAACTATTTTATTGAATGAGATTAAATTTTTAATATTTCTTCTTAAGGCATAACTCTATGTGCATGTCCAACTGAGGGTCGGTATGGACATGTACTTATTACTACTACTTATGGACAATACTACACCACTCGTCCCTACACAATGCCCTCAATTTCCAGTTACTATGAGAGGGAAATCACAGTTATCCTGAAGATGGAGCAATGTTCTACAAAACCATTCAATTCTTTTTTTTTTTTTACATTTTTTACTATTTTTTTTTTCAAAACTTTTTTTTTTTTTTTTTTTTTTTTCTCTCTTTTTTTCTTTTTTTTTTTTTTTTTTTTTTTTTCCCTTTTTTTTTCTCTTTTTTTCTTTTTTTTTTTTTTTTTTTTTTTTTTTTTTTTTTTTTTTTTTTTTTTTTCTTTTTTTTTTTTTTTTTTTTTTCCTTTTTTCTTTTTTTTTTTTTTTTTTTTTTTTTTTTCCTTTTTTTTTTTTTTTTTTTTTTTTTTTTTTTTTTTTTTCTTTTTTTTTTTTTTTTTTTTTTTTTTTTTTTTTTTTCTTTCCCCCCTCCCCCTACCTTGCCTTTTCAGGCACACGGGGTTTTGACGGCAGCAGGTTCAACATATGGGTTTCAACATGTACTCCGAAACTTGTTGAAGAAAATAAAAGATAAATAGGAGTAATGCCATAAAAAGAAATATTAAGGTTTATTTGTTTTTTAAATCTGACCCCCCCCCCCCCCCCCCAAAAAAAAAAAAAACTTAAATTAATGATGATTCACCCTTATAAAAGTGTTGGTAAATAGGTATATAGCCCAAATATAAAATTTACGAAATTCGATTAAGTCGTTTGTAAGTGTGAATCCCCCCCCCCCCCAAAAAAAAGAAACTTAAATTAATGATGTTTCACCCTTATGAAAGTGTTAGGAAATAGGTTTATAACTCTGATATAAAATTTGACGAAAATCGGTTGAGTTGTTTCGAAGTCCGATTCCGCTCCCCCTCAACCCCCGCCAAAAAGGAACTCAATTCAGTGATGTTACATACGTATAAAAGTGTTGGTACATTAATATGTAACAATTTAAAATGAAAACAAAAATTGGTGTGACGGTCGTGAGTGTGACGGTCGTGAGAAACTCCCTTAAATTAATGTTAATTGCAACACCAAAACCTTACCTAAACGGCTAGTTTGACTAATCAGTTGTATACATCTACAAATAATCAAATATGGAGTCCAGGAGCTTTTAAAAAATACGAATCATTTTAAAAACGCGTGACGGTCGTGAGTATGAAAAAGTACGAGGAAGAAAACTTACCCTGTATTGATGCAAATCTTAGAAAATACACTAAAAAATGTCTTCCAAACACATCACTTATGAAGATAACCTCACGAATTACTCTGTAGATAGCAATAATTAGCACTAGCTTATTCTTGTAGAGAATATTTAAATAACTATTTAGTGTGACGGTCGTGAGGCTAAACCGAGGGACAAAAAGAAAACGGAATTTTCAGTTTCCCTTTATAGTTTAAAAATGTTTAAAAGCATGTTAATTTATTCTTCAATATATGGTCTCATACTCTAGAAAATAAAAACATAAGTTTTCTAAAAATAAATACTTAAATAACTTCCTTGAAATCTCATACTATAGCTAGGGACAAGTGAAAGTTATGAGTTTATAAGCCTTTTTGTAGCTATAGAAAAATAACAAAAATATTTTTCGAAACTAGGCTGTATTCACCAACTTTAAGGGGTCGGTGTACGTTCAAATCCACCAAAAATATTGATTTGGAAGTTTTAGTTCCATCTTAAGTCCAGCAGGACAGTGAAAAATCACTGCCATCAGAATGGCCCATTTATCGATAGCTCTTTCCTATAACCTCACATGTAAACAATCACTTCTACAGTTTCAACTTGGATTGAGTGGATTAGTGTGCTATTTTGCTATTTAGCCTTATTAAATGTAAATAGGTGAAACAGAAGTTAACAACATGAGTTTCACATTGAATTTGGAGTTTTATAAAATTAGTTTTCTTATTTCTTGTTCTCTACTGTGTAAAATTGTTTAACAAGATTAATTTTTACATGGATTTAGTGTCTTATATATATATATATATATATATATATATATATATATATATATATATATATATATATATATATATATATATTGTTTTATATTTTTGTATCAATTTAAGTAAGAATATTTTAGTATACATATTTTGTGAATGGATTATTTGTCGTCCATATTACTTATTGCCCTGAAGTGAGACAGATTGTATTATTAGTTCAATAAAACACATCGATCTAAAAATAAATTTTCTTATTCCCAATTCCCTTGAGAAAATATAGCAGAAATTAACATCATAACTTTCAACAAGGATTCTGTGTTTTATATATTTATAATTTGTTATTTACACTTCCTTGACATCAGAAAGTTTATCTGGGATTAACATTACTAGTGATTTAGCATTATATTAATTCAAATTTAATATAATATTAATTCAACCTTTTTTAATTTAATTCTATTTGTGCTATTAATCATGTTATAATATTTATTGAAATTATCCGATAATATATCTGAGTAACCAGTAATCGGATAGTTTGTATACAGCCATTACAACGCGATGACACCGCCCTTTGGAAGTTGGAACCTAATATAGTGAGAAGAAAAGAGATCTCGCAGAAGTTTGGCCCCGAGTTGGAATTGGGGATTAGAAAATATAGCAGTGGTAGTAAAAAGTTGGGGCGCGGAGTGGAATATCCTCTCCATAGCTTGCCCCTCTGCTCAGAGTTTGGACAACAGCTTTTTGTTTCAGCCCCGAGGAGCTTCCAAGGGGGAGCTGTTGTCTTTTCAAATGCTAATTTGCTAACTATTCGATAGTAACAATGATAAATAATGGGATTCTCTTTTATATTTATTATTAGAATGCTTCTTTATTAGCCATTTCTTTAATATTTCGTGATATTTAGTTATAACTTCTTATGTCTACAGTAAATGTGATAGATTATTTTGTATGCAGTAAGTAAACATATTGTTAAGTGCATAAAATATGCGATTATTTTTTACCTCGGGGCTTTGTCAGGAATAGTTAGAAGATAAACATACTAAAAGTTACCGCCCCTGGGAGGTGAGCTAATGGTGGAGGAGAGAAGGTCCCATTTTTGGGTTTTCGATTATATCCCGAAAACGATTAACTGTAGAAAAATATGTTACAAATAAACATTAAAGCTAATTAAATTTCCTATAAAATTTATGTTTATGTACATATTTGTTAAACTTCCAATCGTTTTCGAGATATACGTTATTGAAAATCGATACTTTTCGAGAAAAAAAAAATTGTTACCTCACTTTTTGTCAAACATTTGCTTCATCTGCCAGAAAAGTATGTATGAAATTAATTTAAATTTAATGCTCTACAATTTTAACTCTGACATTTTCTCTGAGAAACGATTGAGGGAAGCACTAGAAGCAAATTTTCGACTTAGTGTTAAAAATTTTTTTGTTTGCGAATATTATCGATTTGCAATAACATATATCTTGAAAACGGTTAGAAGTTCGACAAATATGTATACAAACAAGTTTAAATTAAATTTAATCAGCTTTAATTTTTATTTGAAACTTATGTTTCTAGAGTTAACCGTTTTCGAGATATAATCGAAAAACCCAAAAATAGGACTTCTCCCCTCCCCTACTGTTAGCTGATCCCCCAGTGGTGGGGACTTCTAGTACGTTTACCCTCTAACTACTAACGAAGCCCTGAAGTCAAAAATAGTCGCATATTTCATGCTCTCTACACCTCTCATTTAAGCAATCATTGACCGGACCTATGTCAGTAATGATAGTTTTTGTTTTGAAATTGTATTGACTCAAAATCCATTTTTATTCTCTGAACACTTTGGGCCACTTAGAAAGTTAAGATGAAATTTGTTAGAGTATTTTATAACAATCAAACGTTTGCAGCGACAAGCTCCTCCACAACTGTTTTAGGAAATAATAGTAATCAACCTCCAGTGGCTTTCAGTGCCTGTAAACTTAACAGGAAACCATTTTGATTACTTGAGTACAACCGTGCTCTATTTGCGGAAATTATTTTGGTTGCCAGCACGTGAGTAAATATTGATTTTCCATTCCTCGTAATAGCGTAAAAATAAAAAATGGTTATTGCGGTTGACAGAATTCAATATCGCTCAGAAATAGAATCAACTTACAATGGTTCATTTACGGCTGACTTCCTCGTCAACCAATTGAATTTCTTTGTCGTCACCTACCAAATCGAGTTTTACATCTCACTTCCCCCATATTGGAATGAACATTTTTGGTCAAATAAAAATAGATCTTTAAAATCTTCTTTCATTGTGTATTTTTGAAGGAAATTACGATTTATTTTGCAGTTTATATTCTTTATTTAATTATACAAATGAAATATTGGTATGAAATAGTTCTCTTATCATATAAGAACAAAATGTTTATTTGCGGCTTAATTTATTAGAGTTATTATTAATATTATTTATTATCTGAAAAAATATTGTAATCGTAATTATGAAATATGATAAGTTTACTTGCTGAGAAAGAATTCGAATTTAAAAATTATTTATACTACATAACGCAAAACGTTGGCAATGCTGTCTTGAGTTTTAATTTGCCTCTTATCAAATATTTGTTATAATATATTTTTAGCAGCTATCCATAAGGCTTTTTTTTAGGTCCCTATATTTCGCATGAGTATCAAACCTATGTAATCAAATTATGTAATTAGTATCAAATAATATTTAATAATAGATTTCAATAATTTTGAATATTTTTTATTATTAATTAAAGTTAAGAAAATAATAGAAATGAAGGAACATTCTGTTTGATAATTCAAAATAATACTAACTGTTCCACGTAATAAATATCAGCCTCACCAATAAGAACTACGTTACCCACTTGAGTTATCATCAGCCTAGATTAGCTATAACAGATAAATGATTGTACATACTAATGTAAATATTATTATATAGCTATTCGAAAAACATGTAGCATGTATCCTTCCTTTGATCATTGATATAAACTGAGGCAATACCCTAGAAATCTCAAGACAATGCCATGTAGCATGTATCCTTCCTTTGATCATTGATATAAACTGAGGCAATACCCTAGAAATCTCAAGACAATGCCATGTAGCATGTATCCTTCCTTTGATCATTGATATAAACTGAGGCAATACCCTAGAAATCTCAAGACAATGCCATGTAGCATGTATCCTTCCTTTGATCATTGATATAACTGAGGCAATACCCTAGAAATCTCAAGACAATGCCATGTAGCATGTATCCTTCCTTTGATCATTGATATAAACTGAGGCAATACCCTAGAAATCTCAAGACAATGCCATGTAGCATGTATCCTTCCTTTGATCATTGATATAAACTGAGGCAACCCCTAGAAATCCAAGACAATGCCATGTAGCATGTATCCTTCCTTTGATCATTGATATAAACTGAGGCAATACCCTAGAAATCTCAAGACAATGCCATGTAGCATGTATCCTTCCTTTGATCATTGATATAAACTGAGGCAATACCCTAGAAATCTCAAGACAATGCCATGTAGCATGTATCCTTCCTTTGATCATTGATATAAACTGAGGCAATACCCTAGAAATCTCAAGACAATGCCATGTAGCATGTATCCTTCCTTTGATCATTGATATAAACTGAGGCAATACCCTAGAAATCTCAAGACAATGCCATGTAGCATGTATCCTTCCTTTGATCATTGATATAAACTGAGGCAATACCCTAGAAATCTCAAGACAATGCCATGTTGCATGTATCCTTCCTTTGATCATTGATATAAACTGAGGCAATACCCTAGAAATCTCAAGACAATGCCATGTAGCATGATAAACTGAAATCACAGGCGCCATTTTTTTTTAATTTCTAAGGTACACCCTTACATTTAAGGATGTTCCCCTTTACATACATGCACATATTAAATACATGTTACATATTAAATACATTGCTAAACTAAACCATAATAGTTACTGTTTAATTATGTTAGCTCGGACTGGACCAATAGATACTTGGGCCTCTGAATCATTAAGGTTACAGCGAGCCGGTAATGGGGCAATTTGTGCTCCAGGCTTAATCAATATGTCTTCATGATTGTAGTTTGTGTAATTGAAGGACCGTGTCCATCGGCGAAGTTCTGATGAATAACTGAGCTAACCCGTAGGTCATCTCTTATTTAGCTTATTTTATTTCACCGATGGATCATTGTATGAGTCTGATGGAAATATTTTAATAAACTGTTTAAAAATCTATTAACCCTTAAGTCCGCGCGCCTCGTGGATTAACATAAGGCCGCGCGTTGGCGCACTTTATCCCGATGTAGGTTTTCTCGACATTTTTAATGCCAAAATGGGTTTCAGTATAAAATTAATCTTTTATACTGAAACCCTAAATGATGAAACTTGCTATATTTAATGTTTTTTTAATCCTCTGGATTATTTAATATTAACTAAATAAATATTAATAAAACTTTAATATGTATTTCAAACTGTGCAGTAACTAAATAAAACGGTGCAGATTTTATCTTATTTCTCTGAAAGAAATTATGCACCTAGGTCAGAAATTATTCTATTATGGTTACACCTCGGGTTTATCTTTTTTTCACGTGCCCCTTACCTGGCTCCTCGCCTTGCACAACAATAATATCTTTACTACCAGTTCCTTACCTTTCAATCAGCAATTACAGGAACAATAAAACTCCGAAATCTTTCAAACACTTTATTTTACAAACCAATCAGATTATAATATTTTAATAAAAATAATTCACAAAGCTATGATTCCTCTGATTTATCATTTTCATCAAATTTCAGACACACCTGTTTTATCATTTTTATTGATGTTTAAATGATTCTTACAAACAAAGTTAGAACAGTTACTGCACTTCTTAGTTGTTCTAGTGTTTTTTGCCCTACCACATACCAAACATCGCCCTTTTTTTCCAAGGGGCTCGTCCGACGTGGGAGGTCCTGCCGCTTCTATACTCCTTTTCTTTGGCGTGTATCCTAATATTTCGAACGTTCCTTGAATGTCGGCTGGCAACGTAAAAAGATCGGCAAATGAACCTTCAGGCAGCTTACTATAGCTATAGTAAATCTCAAAATTCGATGTATAAAAACTTTCCTAATTAAAATTAGTAGAAAATTAATAGAAAAAACATATTTTTAACAATAAAGAACACTTTATTCCCATTCTCGCTCATTAACTTCAACATAAAAATAAAAATTAAAAATTTACTTACTGAAATGAAGTCCATGGAAGCGATGAAGTCCAAAGTGCGCCAAATCGAACGGACGTAGAAAAATAGCTATAGTTTATGTAAAGAAACTTTAAATATTATACCAAAAAAATTCACAAGAGTCCCAATAGCATACTGAGAGGGTACCTTGAAGGAAAATCCGATAGGTTAACCCTCCTCTCTACAGGTAGCTAAATATTAGAAGTGGCGCGCGGACTTAAAGGTTAATAAGGCAGCAAAGTCTTCCAAAAGTTATTGAGTTATTCGGAAAATAATACAAGCTTGTTTTCATTAAATTACCCTTCAGAGTATAAAAATAAAGGTACCCTTTCAGAAGCGGGGCTCCAGCATACCGGCCTGACAAGGGCTACAAGTGATGGGTCGTTCTTGGTGGAACAGAACTTGGAACTTTTTCCAGCAAGTGTTTCGTTCCTCCTGGAATGAAAACCAACGCCAAAAGATATCTCGTTTTGTTCCAAACCGGTTCAAAGTTGGAAACAGTTCCAAGTTCCGTCCCCCGGTGTAGTAGAGTTTAGATTGCATCTCTGGTTTCGTTCCACCCAAGATCGTTCCGACTGCTTAGTGGCGTTAATCCTGCCTCACTTAATTCCTCTCCCCTTCCATCGCCCCTCTACCCCACGCATGGGAATCTACAAAATAAACTGCTTTCTTTGAAATTTTCTATTCTACCTACTTAGCTCGACTTCTTCTTTCTGATTCAGAGAAATGAACCAGACAAGGTTTTACTGCATATGTAATTAAAAAATCTTTTCGCTATTTTTTCAAAATCTCTGCACAAGAGTTGATTACTCCTTTTTTCTGGGAACCAATGCAATTGAAAAATTCTCGCTCAATTGTGAACTTTACTTGAACTAACATTTTTCCAACAAAAGAAAATTGTTGATTGAATAAAACTGTTTTAAATGTTTACATAGCTATTGGGTTGTTTCACATGAAATGTCCGATTTTATAATATTTGAAATACATAGAGGATTTTGCGAGTCTCTGTTGTTTACTTCCAAAGTTCACATATCATAATCAAGCAGTTACTAATCCTCTACTTTTCTTTTATAAACATTAGCTTCCCAATCAATTACACACTGTTTAGTATACCTTCAAATATGAACATGGAAACACGCGATTTTCGTGTAATATTTTTTTATGAGTTTAAACTAGGTCGTTCGGCAGCTGAGGCTGCTAGAAACATCTGTAAGGCGTTTGGGGAAGGGAGTGTAAATGAACGAACCATTCGCCGTTGGTTTGCTAAGTTTTCGACTGGGGATACCAACTTGGAAAACCAGCCCGAGGAAGACCTCCAACTGTAATTAGAGAGGTGAGACCATTACCTCTACAACCTACTGCAATGAAATTGGCCAAATGCACGAAAAATTATTGAAAAAACAACCTGGATTGGTAAATCGGAAGGGCCCTATACTCCTACACGACAACGCTAGACCCCACGTTTCAAAACTTACCATGCATAAATTGAAAGAGCTTGGGTACGAAGTTCTTCCGCACCCACCATATTCTCCCGACTTGTCTCCAACAGATTATCACCTTTTCAGGAATTTAGACAACTTCTGCAGAGGAAAATTTTTTGCAAATGATGCTGAAATCAAAAGTGCGTTTTCAGATTTTGTTTCACTTCAAAGCTCAGAGTTTTTCAAATCCGGGATAAAAAAGTTGTCACGTTGGGAAAAATGTGTAGAAAAAGAAGGTAAATACTTCGAATAAAATTATATTGTTTTCATATTGTATTTTTACTAAAATCCCTTTACCTTGAAAACGGACATTTCATGTGAAACAACCCAATATTTAAATCTTCTTAATATTATAGTACCTGTACGATTTTCAATTATAAAATAAAAGGAGATTAACTGCCCGAAGTCATAAAGGATGAAACGAAACTGCATTAAGTAGGTAGTAGGTTAGTCAAACTGACGTGGAACGGAACAAAAACTGGAGATGGTTCCAACAGTGGAACGGAACGTAAAATCTCATTCCACTTTTAAATCGGAACGGCCCTTCACTAAGCACTACACCGACCAGTTCGATCCTTACGCTTCACTTCAAGTTTACATTTATCGATAGCTTTACTTATAACACCACATGCAAACATCCACTTCTACAGTTTCAACTTGGATTGTGTTGTTTATTGTGTTATATTGACATTCAGTCTTCTTAAATATAAAAAGGTGAAACAGAAGTTAACAGCATGAGTTTCATAATGGATTTAGTGTTTTATAAATTAATGTTTTCTTATTTCCTCTTCTCAAATGTGTAAAAGTTTTTAAAGTTAACAAGATTAATTTCTACATGGATTTGATGTTTTATATATTTATATTTGCTATATAAATTTAAGTAAGAAACTTTAGGTTTTACTTATTTTGTGAATAGATTCTTTGTCGTTCGTATTCCTTATTGCCCTAAAGTGAGACAGATTATATTATTAATTCAAACCCATCGATCTAAAAATAAATGTGAGAAAGTAGTATCAGAAGTTACATATTTTCTTATTTCCACTTCCCTTGAGAAAATATCGCAGAAATTAAAATCACAACTTTCAACTTTCTATATATTTATAATTTTTTATTTACACTTCCCTGACATCAGAATGTTTATCAGAAGTTAACATTACTTGTTTACTTGTTAACATTACTTGCATTATCTGAATTAAACATTGATTTAGTGTTTTATATTTTGATATTTTCCTATTTCTCATTTTAACATCAAAAGTTAAACAGAAGTTAATATTAGTTTCAAAATGGATTTAGAGTTTCCCTGTAAATTAAGTAGTATAACCTTTCCCCTCGAAAAGTAGCGACTAAAACATCGAAATAAATCGGAACAAGGTTAGAATCGATAAAATTCTTGACGCGTGAAAGGATACCGGAATAAATTATTTATATTAATTATTATTATTTTACCTTTATAATATTTATTTTACCTTTCTTAAAAAAAATAAGTTTTTTTTTTTTTTTTTTTTTACTGCTCTAAAATAAAAAAAAACTCTGCTCAAAAATTTGCACGTGGTTTTCCTATAATTTTGTTTAAAAGTTCAAACTCGGTTTGAAAAGTTCTCAAAGAGCCAAAACCTTTAATCGGATGTGAAGTGGCGATAGCCTGAGTGTTGGAAGCGTTCAAAAATCCCTTTAACAATTTCGGGGGAGATTTCAGTTTAAATATTTTATATTGAAATTGATCTTAATTTATACCATCTCAACTTTTCTGCAATTACTTTTTTTTTCTTTTCAATGAGTTATAGAAGTCCTTATTCACTTAATAATTCACCCTTCTTTATTTTTGTTCCCACTGCGCTTTTTTTAATATTTTTTTCTCAGGTAACTTGGCAACTTTTTCAGGTAACTCACCTAAGCCTGCTTTTATTTGCTTTCTCTTAACTCAGTAAATCTCCTTATATTCCTTCCAGTCCCCTCTTGCTCTTCCACTCTTCCACTCTTCTTTCCAAACTTTCTTATTCCCTTTGGAATTCCATCAGTAGCTTCTCCTTGTTCTCTTCCTAACTCTATCTTTTTTATCTTGTCATGAAATGCCTTAGGATATGGTTCCCTACGTTGGATACAGGACTTTTGATTTATTGTCGTTTTCGACTACGTAGAGAAACACAACAAATGTAATATAAATATTTATGTTTATAGTAATATAGCATTATGTTGAGAAATTCATGAAAATAACTTTTTCATGTTCATATTTCTTAATTGTTATATTTTAAATGTAATTTATTAAGACTAAAACGACAAGAAACTGCCCGTCGTTACAGACATTCAACATTTACTATACAAACGTTCAAATCCCCCAATTAATCACAAATTACACATATACATGACTGTGATTAGACCTATTTGGACGTACGGAGTTGAGCTTTGGGGCTTCACTAAACCATCCAATTCATTTCATATTTAATCCTTACCATCCAAAATCCTTCGAAAAATCCTCAATGCTCCTATCTTTGTCACCAATAAACTTATCCATAAAGATCTTAATGTTCCATATGTTGCTGATTTAACCCACACCAGATACCTTTCCTTCCATAGTAAGACTCCATAACCACTCAAATTCGTTAATTTATCAACTTTCTTCCCACTCAATTCATAATAATCCTCCGAGGCGTCTGAAACGAAGATGGCCTAGAGATCTTCTAGTGTAGAATTTTTAATAAAGTGGTACTGATGAGTAGTTCTTTTAAAGTTTTAACATGTTATTATAATCGTTGTCATTACATTTACTTATTGTATATAATTTGTACAGTTGTAAATTTCAAGAAATGTATATTAAAAAAATTATAAATATAACTTTCATAGGATTGTTTGATATCAAATATTTTTTTAGCGATGTATCGATACCAAAAATTTTTTAATTCTCGATTCAGTATTTGTTCACCTTTCAACTTGGATTTATCGAGTTTTGACTGTACTAGGAACAAAATAGTTTAAATAGGAACTCTGCTTATACAGCTTAGAAGCTTGTTTGTTATTCTCCCTTTGGAACGTTGTACATATCTGATGGTGGAATAGTTTGAAAATCGAACAATGGTAACATGGATTAATCAAAACTTGGGTATTTGAAGTCTGCTAAGTTGCGATCCCTCTTCGCCGACCAAAATAATTAACATTGGCCAGCTGAATAATCAATCCTAGCCATCAACCTTAAAATGTCATAAAGCAAAATAAGGATATAGGTTATATACAAGGTGTCCCTGAGATATTGCAAAAAAAAAAGGGTTAACGCGCAAAACACAAAACGTTAATTAAAACTTAAATTTTTAATAGTTTTTCTCACTCCCCACTGGAGCACCCTAGAAGCCGTCAAATTTCCCCAAAACCGTGGAATTTAGTTAGCTTTTTAGTGGTTTAATCCATGATACAATTGCACTTCACCTTTTAAATCTAAACGAGGTTTTTCTGATAAAAAGCACGCTAGAGAATAAATACTTGATTGCTTCACTTACCTACTAAGTTAAAATAACTAGACCTATCTCATCTTTTAGTAAATTTAATGCTGATTAAGAAAATATCATCGTATTTATTTCTACCCTAAACCAAAGTTGAGAAAACTGTAATTTTTTTCAGAAAAAAAATAAGATTTTAAAAATAAAAACAAAAAATGTTCTATCTCCTTAACAGATTGAGATATGAAACTAGTTTCTGCGCCATTCTACCCCGCTTAGTATGCAGTATTACCCAATTTTTTTTTACACTATGACTGGGACACCCTGTATACGAATATATTTCTTGACTGTTGCTATTGGATGCTTAATAAGGTTCTTGAGGTTCGATCAATTAATAAAAACAACTATTTGGTAACGTTTCGAGACTACATATATTATTTTTTATAATCATGCCCTGCATCTTAGTAGGAATGTCCTTTTATTCTTCGCACTTGCCACCTTTCTGCCGACTTCATCACTGCTCAGCCGTTTCTGTTTCTTCGTAAAATCTCATTCTTCCACTTTAGATATTGACTGAACCTCAAGAACCTTACTAAACATCTAATCACTTGAGGTACGCATGATGATTGCCACTCTATTGGACTAGTTTCGTGGGTTTCAACACATCAGTACTAAATTAGATT
Organism: Euschistus heros; assembly: GCA_003667255.2. Classification (NCBI taxonomy): domain Eukaryota; kingdom Metazoa; phylum Arthropoda; class Insecta; order Hemiptera; family Pentatomidae; genus Euschistus; species Euschistus heros. Next base: position 181,399 of record RCWM02000623.1, on the reverse strand, counting down.
AAATTTACTAAAGTTTTTTAAAAAGATATTAGGCTCACCTTCGAGGTAACTAAAACACTGAATTGTGAAAATAAAAGGGGAGCTAGGTTAAGTTTTAGATTTACATTCCCTTATGACCACTTTTTTCGTTCCTAGGGAAATAAATTTAAAATGGGGCTATTGGATTGTTAATCTGATCATTTAAACCAAAATCTGTAAACGATTTTATTATTTCTAGACTATTTATTTTAGTTTTTCTACTTGATGCACATTAAATTTGTGGTTATTTTCTTTAGATTTGGAATTTTGGGTTTTTAGTGTATTCTTATATGATTTACTGATTTACCGTCATTTTGCTTCACAGAACCGTATACTTTTTTGGAAAGGGTCTATTTTGTCTTCGGTGAATAGAAGACAATGGTTTATCTATTTTAAATGCAGGGTTTAAACCTAATTTTTTTTAAGAATATTGGGCCGTATCAAAATATATTTTTTAGGGGTACTAAATATATTATTAGTTTTAGAAGAACTAATCTTCCGGTATCGAAAAATTAGACTCAGTCTGCGTAAAACATACTGGAAAATATCTCCTTCATTCAAAATTAGCTCAACACATCATATACTGGTATCGGTAATGAATGGACATAGAAGGATCTTCAAAAATCTTAAAGAAAGCTGGCGAGTGCGGTTTCAATTTTCCTTTTAGGTTGAATACAAGGACATAAGGTGCAGGGCATGATTATGAGAACAATATAGTCTGATAAGTTAAAACAAAAGTAAATGAACATATATGAGCATACACTATACAAAGAAACATCGCCTAAATAGTTGTTTTTATATTATTGATTGAACCTGATGAACCTCAAGAAAAACCGATCCATATCCAATAGCCCCATTTTAAATTTATTTCCCATAAAAAAAACCAATGAGTCATAAGGGAAACCCCGTAAATATATACCTGCTCCCCTTTTACTCTCACAAATTCAGAGAATTTATAAAGCTACAGAATGCGTAATTATCAGGTAGAAATACGGTATAATTTATGTTGGTGGTAGGATTGTGTCAGGACCGATTTAGTGGGTTTGAGTTTTGATAGTGTGGTATGGAGGGAAGTGTATGTTCAGACATTGATGGTGTTAATCCTGTTATATATACACATATACATTCTTGGAACTTGATTAACCGATGAGAACCGAGATAGGCTCGGATAACCAAATCCTCGGGTAATCTAGAACCCAATGAAGTATGAGGAACATAAGAAGAAATAACGTAGGACATTTGGCGTTGTACATATATCATAATTAACAAACTTATACTAATTATGTATGCAATAATAATATTCATTAGTAACATTAAATTTGTAAATAAAAAAGCTGGTGGCTTGAAAAAATGCACTTAAGTACTGACATTCTATCTGCCACCGCACTTTCAATTTTCTAAAAACCATACAATTGAACGATATAGGATCAGACCTGCCATCGAGATATTGAAATTCCTTCCCCAACCCATTCTTATACCTTCTTCATGAAACATTATTAATGACGATTCATTACCTTTCTGACCGTCCTCCTCACACCCCAGCCTTTCTGGTGTGAAGCTCGTACAAAGATTGCCAGTTTTGCTTGGCAATCGATTGGTTTGTGTTTGTTAAATATTATAATCCAAATAAAATTATATTATCGATTATACGGATTTCCCTCCGTCTTCTCTACTTTCTTCTTTCGACCCAACCCTAGGCCCAAACCTTCACAGCCTTGACCGAGGATTCCTACGTCAAACAGTTATGATTTAAGGAATAAAAACTCCAATCCTCATTAGTTTTTTAAATATTTTATTTTAAATTATTCGTTGTAAAATTCGTAATTCATTGGTAATTTAAAGTAAAATACAAATTCAATTTAGACTTGATTCAAACAAACACAGAAAATCGGACTTTTATGTGGCTTATAAGTGCCGACCTCTGATTGTGTCATTTTATCTATTAACTTTTTCACTTAAGGTACACTATGATGGTATAGAAGGATCAATACGATTAGGAATAATATATTAATTGCCTCTACTATTGTAACTATTTTATTAGAATACTAGTTTCGAATGCTAAACATTCATCTTCAGTTCTGAGGAGATCTAACAGACTATCAATCCTAATTGTATTAACTTTTTTATTTGTTATGCATACATTTTTTTTTAGCCATTATAGGTCATGTTTATTAGGGGAAAAAACGCGAATCACTTGTTTCAGTTGTGGGATATGTAGGCTGTTTATTTGTTTGTATCATTAAAAAAAATGTTTGCAATGATTGTATTTTATCTTTAAAGTAATAATGCGATTTTCATAGGACTAGTTTTTTAGTATAATTTTGTATAGCTTATCTATTATTTAATTTTTTTTTCTGAGTTACTTAAGAAGCTGTGGAAAAAAAAATATCTGTGTAATGAAGTAAAACAAACACTTTTATTTTTAAATTTAATGTTTATAATTTTTTATTTTTAACTTATGAGCTATACCAAGTAAACTATGTAAGTTAAAATATCTGCCTTTTTAAACATGTATATGTTATAGGTATAGCAATTAAAAAGGCAGATATGCTTATTACATAAAAGTGGTATCTATGACAGCGCGCCTGTCCTGGTTTGTCTAAATTTCGTTAGTCTATGTTGAATTTGAGCTATAGTATAGACGAGAAATTTCAAACCTCATTATTAGATTTGTTTCTGGTTAGTGTAAATGTATTTTTCTATAAAATATTATTTAAATAATTTTTTGTTTTTCCTGTAAATAATTTTTATTCATAACTTTCTCAATACATTTAACATCTTTGGTACCCAATCTTGAGAGATTTATTGTTTTCTTTTATATGAATAAACGATAAAATCGTTATAACTGGACTACTGCTAATAATATGAACAAATCGATATAATTAACGAGGTTCTATTTATCATGATGGATCGATTATTAGGATTCGATTACCCTAGACTAGTGTAAATCAAGGAATGGACTCGGGCCACGCACCCGAACCGAAGCCTGGGTATTAAGTGGATAGGATCCGGTGATGAATGTTCCTTCGAGTCCTTTAGCAGTTTGCTAACTCAGGGATTTAGTAATCCGTGAAAACTCTCCCATCTAGTTTAGAAGTTCGTGATACAATTATCTACTTGCAAATATATAGCTGCGGACTTAAAAAATGTATGAATCTTGTACTCAAGTAGGTATTAAAGGTTTTTCATTAACATATATCACCAGATAATTCTTTATCGATTTTTTAAATTTTTTTTTTTTTTTTTTTTTTCTTTTTCTGTTTATTGAAATTGACAACAGCAAATTAAACGCTAGCTTAACAATTTTAGACCACCCCTTCACATTTTTTTCTTCTTAAATCATTAGTGGTATTTTCGTAAAGCTAAACCTTTAAGAAGCCATATAGAATTGAAATGAAAATTATCTAAAGTAAATTAAAAAAGGTACCTGTCCCGCTCAACCTGCGAAGGGTTTTCAGAGGAAGGGAGTTCAGTACCTGGTAAGAAAGTATTGTTTCGTAACTAGTAAAGGGCCGTTCCAACTTAAAAGTGGAATGCGATTTCACGTTCCGTTCCACGATTGGTTTTCGTTCCACGTCAGTTTGACTAACCTACTACCTATGTACCATGCATTTTCGTTCCATCCCTTTTTGTGACTTCGAGCTGATAACCTCCTCCTTCAATTTTATAATTAAAAATTTTGTTGGTACTATAATATTATGAACGTTTAATTGGCTAAGTATACTTTTTAAAAAAATGTATACTTCTAAAATAGTTTTATTCAATAATGTTTTGTTTTGTTTTTTTTTTTTGGGGGGGGGGGGGGGGAGTTAGCTCAAGTATAGTGAACATATGAGCGAAAATTTTCCAATTACATGGGTTCCGAAAAAAAATGAGTAATCAATTCTTGTGACAGCTCCATTAGCTTTTAAATAAATAGGGGAAAAATCATTTAATTAGATATGCAGTAAAACCTTGTGTGGTTCATTTCTCTGAATCCGAAAGAGAGAATTGCTGAAATTGCTGTTGTCAATTTCAAAGAAGAAGCCGAGCTCTGTCAGTGGAATAGAAAATTTCAAAGAAAGCGGTTTATTTTGAAGATGCCCATGCGTGGGATGGTAGAGCGATAGAGAGGGGAGAGAAAATCAACAGCGGATGGATCAACGCTACAAAGCATTCGGAACGACCTCGGGTGGAACGGAACCAGAGATGCAATCTAAACCCTACTACACCGAGGGAACAAAACGAGAGATCTCTTGGAGTTGGTTTTCGTTCCAGGTGGAACGAAAAACTTGGACGATTTATTTCGTTCCAAACAGGTTCAACGCTGGAACCAGTTCCACGTTCCGTTCCACTAAGAACGACCAATCACTATTCGTGGCCAACGGTTGTTCAAGGAGGTGATATGGTCAGCAATCACACTCAGCCGCCAGGCTTTTCCCCAATTGAGGATCACACACTTTATAGAGGCTGGGTGTGCCTCAAGAGGGTATCCAGATCCCGAAGTCGAGCCACGGCCGATGAAACAGAAATTAAATTTTCTACCTTTAACCGGACTCGAAATCAGGCCCCGAAGCTAGGACCTCAATCCTAAATGTAAATACTAGAATAAAATATATCTTTTCAACTATTCGTCTCCACTTGGACAAACGTCTTACTTGGAATCCCCATACGAGACTAAAAAGGCAGGAAACTGCTCGTCGTTTTCGACTGCTTCAACATTTACTAGACAAACGTTCAAAGCTTCCGATTAATTACAAAAGACTCATTTACATGACAGTTATAAGATCTATTTGGACGTAGGGAATTGACCTTTGGGGCTCCACTAAACCATCCAATTCATCTCATATCCAATCCTTACAATTCCTTCGAAAAATCCTCAATGCTCCTTACTTTTTCACCAATAAACTTATCCATAAAGAATTTAATGTTCCATATGTTGCTGAGTTAGCCCAAACCAGATACCTATCCTTTCATAGTAAGTTCCATAGCCACTCAGATCCATTAGTTTCTCAACTTGCTTTCCATTCCATTCTCAAAAATTCTCCGAGGCGTCTGAAAAGAGAGATTCTTCAAGTGTAGAATTTTTATTGAAGTGCTACTGATGAGTAGTTCTTTTCAAGTTTTGACACGTTATTGTGATCGTATCAGCTCATTTACTGGATGTATATATTTTGTATAGTTGTTAATATCAATAAATGAAGAAAAAAAAAGCTATTCGTCAACAGCAAAAAAAAACAAAAAAAAACTTAACAATTTAAACGGTGTCTCTACTACTGGATATGAAAACCCTTAAATATGATTTTAAAAAATATATTCATATTTAAAGTCGAACAAATACATATATTTTGTATCATTCAGTTAGAAACAATATCTGGCGGAGCTATATTTTAAGGTCGGTGGCTTAGATAAATTGCATCCCAGCGAACCCTCCTTATCTTTACCACCTTATAAATACACAAGATGTATTGCTGCCTTTAGCTGAGCCAGATTATATTTTACAATATTTTTATTTTATTTTTTAATTTATTTTTATTTTTTGTGGGACTGATTTACGATTTGTGGGATATCCTATTAGTGCAATAAATTACAGGAATAATAATTGTATATATATTGTATTATAGAAAGAAAGAAGTAATACAATAAATTAATACAATTTTAAAAAAAGGTAATAAAAGATTGAAAATAAAATTATAGCACACTAAAAGCCAATATAGATAATTGCTAATGTATTTTCAAATAGTTATAGTATTCCAGCTATACCTTCTCTTGTTGTTGAAACATATTTAAAAAAAATTGAAAGTAATGAAAACTTTTATATTTTTTGATATGACTTATTACAGTCTTCCGTTAGGCATATCCCTAAAAAAAAAAAATAAAAAAAAAAAAAAAAAATTTAAATTACATTATAAACATACTTCATCGAATGAAAGCCGTGATAAGTGAAACGGGAGGATATAAACCTCATTTTTTTAAAACTAGCAACCCCCGGCACGGCTCTCATAAGTAAAGAATTTTTAATAAATTTTAACTAATAATTGAATTTTTATTTGTTTATCAATAAAAATCATGTAATGAAGTATGCAATTGAGCGTTTTTTCTTCAATAATATTTTCACGCAAAGCAGTTATTTTTAACCGGAGTGGACATACAATTTTTATTTAATGTATGAGTTGGTAATATAGATGAACATGAACTCTTGAGAATAATAAACCGCATTATCAGTACTTTCTACTAAACGCCCACGAATTATATTTTTACACACACATCTGCTTGAATTTTAATTCCTGATCATAAAGTATATTCAACCTCGTTTCTGTCACACAACATTATACATTTAAATTTTTATTATTGTAAGTTTCATTATCGCTAAACCTTCCTAAAACTATAAATATGATGTAGTTTAAATTTATAAGGATTTAGGAATGGTGTTAACCACATTTCGGTCGATTTTCAAATTTCACCTGGAAAATGTCGCACCGCATATTTAAATATTTGTTAATCATTTTTTTTATATAAGGGAATATTATTATCAATTTTAAGCTCTATATAGAACAGTAGATTTGTAACCTCTCATGTAGAATGGCGCTCGCCACCTGTCGGTCGATTTTCAAACTTCACTATTATCCACACCTCGCTGTTTTAGTAACAAATTAATTAAAAATTAGTAGATTTTATTATTGCTAAACTTTCCTGGAACTTTAAAGATGATGTGGTTGAAATTTAGTACCGATCGATTCAGCAGTTTTCGCGGTGTTCAAAAACGAAAAATGGCTTGTCCTTTTATATAATGGTATAGATTTCTTAAATGGTAATTGTTGTAAATACTGCTTATTTTTTTAAATTAATATTTTAATTATATAATTATTAATAATGTTAATTGTTAATGTCGGGTTGATAAAAAAATCTTTGCCTGTCAGTATATATTTTAAATCTCTCTAAGTAATATATTATATATATATATATATATATATATATATATATATATATATATATGTAATTTTTCTTGATATAAATCAATATTATTAAACATATTATTTTATTTTTGAAGAGAAAAGATTTGACCCGGTCGGGATTCGAACTAAGGTTATGGATCACTGAAGAGAGAAGATTTGCCTGGTTCGGATACGACCCCGGTGGCCTAGTTGGATAAGGCGCCACGCTAGAGAGGTGGAAACTTGGGTTCGAATCCCGACCGGGTCAAATCTTTTCTCTTCAAAAATAAAATAATATAAAATATATATATATTTTTTAAAATATCCATTTTGGTTTTTAGGACCCTCAGGCGAGCTATGACGTGAACAGTCACGACGAGAACCCGATGCCTCGCTACGACATGATCGACTCGAACCGACACGGGACGAGATGTGCCGGGGAGGTGGCTGCGGTAGCCAACAACTCCATCTGCTCCTTGGGCATAGCCTACAAAGCCAGCGTAGGAGGTATGTATTTAGAGTTTATATAATGGAAACTACTGTACATAACAGATACATTGATGGTGCTAGGTACCATTCCAAAGTAAGTTCATAAGTGTAAGTACCTGGGTGCTACCATCACTAAGAATAATAAATAAATACATGATAAAACGTTCTTTATTTTTTATTGGAATTAGAAATAATAATATTCAATCAAGTGCCTTCAAACCCTTAAAGTAAAATATTATTTTTAGAAAAAAAAATAAAAACAAAACAGAAAGATATTAATAAAAAGTAACAGAAATATTTAAATTTAGTAGAGCAAAAACAAAATTTCATCTTTATAAACTATTATATATATATATATATATATATATATATATATATATATATATATATATATATATACACACACTCAGTATATAACTAGATAGTGGCTATTGACAGCTTTCGTGGATCTGGATTGATAATAGGTGGTTAAAGGAGTGGTATTTGAACCTGGAAGAGGTATTTAAATGGCGAATGGTGAAATGGATGGAGTTCCATAGAGAACAGGATCGGATTAGGAATGATCTGTTGAACGCACCTAAGCGATGAGTAGGAGTATACAGATCTGATTAGAGGATAAGAACTGAAGTTTTGAGCTGAAGGAGTTCAGAAATGTAAGTTGGACATTTGGGTTGGACGGTTTGTAAGTAAAAGGATGCTAAAAAATTGTTGTGACTATAAGAAGAAAAGTGAAAATTTAAATCCGCATAAAATTGTGAAATTTGGGCGTTTCTCAGAATCCCAAAAATAACTCCTATGAAGCAGTAAAATAATCTTTAAATTTTGGGCTCGAGATCTCCCGAAACACCCTCTGTAACTGATATTAGTATCAGATATCAAAGCAAGAATAATAGCTGGAAAGCTAGGTACTCCCAGCACTCTTAAAATAAACGTTTATCGTAAGATCCTACAACCGGTTCTTATGTATGGGGCCGAGACCTGGACGTTGGCACAACATGAAGAAAGAGTAATAAGGAAAATCCTGCGAAAAATGTAGGGTCTAACAAAAGAACGACGGAATCTTTGTCGGTTGAAAACTAAAGTATTAAGAAAATATTTGCAGCCCCAGATATTGTAGAGATATTGCCAATATAGAGAATAAGATGGCTGGGGCAATTACAGAGGATGGAACTTGGTAGGCTCCCTGAAATGATGATGGAGGGACTTCCGGGTATAAAGACAATGAGAGGTTGTCCTCGACTTCGTTGTTTAGAAGATTTGGAAGATTGAATTCGGACTAGGTATAAGAGGATGGGGAAGCTCTACAAAACAAATTTGAAGGTCCTATGCATTTGTTAACATTCTGAATTCCTTACAGATACTATCGTTGGTCAATAGTTATGAGATTTTGTTTTTTATTATCTTAGGAACGAATCAACATCATCATCATTATGGCACCTTATGGTCCTTGTAGAACCCTGGCCTCCTCCACGATTCTCTGCCATTCAGACCTATCTTCGGCAGCCCTTCTCCATCCTCTCACACCCAGAGTCCGAAGATCGTCCTCTACATCTTCAAGCCAACGAACTCGAGGCCTTCCTCTCCTTCTCATTCCACCCGGTTGCCCCTCCAACATCATCTTAGGGAGCCTACTAGCTTCCATTCTTTGCAAATGCCCGAGCCATCTAATTCTCGAAGAATTCTCAGTTCCTCATTTGTTCTCATTCGCAAGACAGTCCATACTTGGTTGGACCATATATTTTTCGAAGGATTTTTCTTTCCCACATGTTTAATAATTTTTCGTCGTGTGATGTTAGGGTCCATGTCTCACTCCCGTACATAACAACCGGCTGAAGGATCGTTCGATATACCCTTATTTTGAGATTACAGGATATGTTTCTACTAAAATTTTCACTAAAGACCAATAGCACCTGTTTCCTGCTAATATTCTTGATTTTATTTCTTCTTTGATACTATTGTCCTCAGTGACAATAGCACCCAGATACTTAATCTTAGGCACTCTCTCAAAGTAATATCCGGTCCCCTCAATGTATCGATGTCCTCTTTCCTTTTTGGAAGTTATCTTGTATTTGGTCTTTTCTTTATTTAGTGTGAGTACTACATTCCTTGCTGCTTTTTCACACTCTTCGAAAGCTCCTAGGAGCGCATTAGTAATTACTTCCTGTACTTACTTCATCGTCCGCTAATGCTAACTGTTGGGTTAGTCGCTGGTATATACATCCTCCTGATCTAGTTATCTTATGAACGAATGCATCCTATAAATATACCTCATTCTCCTACAATAGCAGAACGAGTCTCAAGTTAGCGCTAATACTATACACTAAAAAGTTTCTTAATTTTCGTTTTGGCCAAAGCATGTAAGGTAGGTCTAATTGGCACTGCTTTTATTTTTTGAATTCCATCAATCCTTATTTAATTAACAACTACATTTTTTGCTTACTAATTAGGGATATTTCAAAATATTTTCGTATTGAGTTCAAATCTATTGTTATTTCGCCACTGGGCATATATACTTGAGTAGAGAAAAATGTTACTTAAAAAAACAAAGTCCCAAATTACATCTGAAAAAATCAATTTAGGTTTTCTTATGCAAAATTATTATAGATCTAGAGGTAGGAGACTTGAAATTAGTCAACGATAAAAAATGTTTGATCTTTGGATTAGTTTTAACCAGCTTTCAAAGGTTTCTAAGGAAGCGAGAAAAACATTGATGTTTAATAAGTTGCTCCTTTTTCTCCATTCTCATCAAATATATTTTTTAGAAAGTTTTAATGACTATAGCGAGAAACATGGTGAACGTTTCCTTTAAAACATTGAAACCAATGACCAACAATATCATGGGAGACGAAACATTGACATGAAACCCGACTATTGCTAGAAACTTAAGATATGGAAAGGTTTGGAAGAAAAAGAGGTTGCTCTTTCGACGGAATGAAATAAATGGAATCGTGACAGGGACGTTGGTCCGGGGCTAAACCTTCATGCCTGGCAGCAACTTGGAGGTTAAGAAGGAAAAAGTTCTGAAAGGTCCTTATATCTCTAAACCATGTCTCGAAAATGTTGAATTCGCCTTTTTTCCGACATGTCAAATTTAGACGTGCTTCATAGATAGTTCCAAGGAACGGAATCGGCTTAAAATGTCCGTTTAGAATTATTCATTAGTTATTTATTTTTATTTTCAATTAAATTATTTATATTACAATCAAGCTCTTTGCGAGCTTATTAGCGATTTTTTTTCTAATAATGATACATACATAAAAATACACTAGTTAAGCATTTATACATACAACATAGTTTTATTTTTCAAAATTAAAATCTTCAAATGTCAATAGCATTGAACGTAAAACACAAGACCCTATATTAGTTCAGGGGGTTCCTCCTCTTTAGCCTCCTCACCAGTGCATTGAAGTCCTGGAGATGGGCGGCCTCGACGTTGATGTGGTCTTGCAGGCGAGTCTGATGCGACTGGGCGTATTTTTGGATTACCTCTTCGACGGTTGGCACCCGAAGATCTCTGTGAAGATCATCATTCCTCATATACCAAGGTGCATTTACGATGCTCCTTACCACTTTATTTTAGAACCTTTGAATTATTTTTTTATTGGAGTCCCTCGTGCATCCCCACAGCTGGATTCCATATGTCCAAATCGGCTTCAGGACTTGGTTGTATATTGATATTTTATTGTTTACAGACAGTTTGGTTTGTCTGCCTAGAAGCCAATATAACTTTTGATAACTCAAATTGAGTTGTATTAGTTTTTTTTAACGTGTTCTTCCCATGGAGTTTTGAAAGAGCTTTGAAACCTCCAAAATGCAGAGTTTACCATTGGATTTCTAATACTATTTTTTATTTATTTTTTTTATTTTGTCGGCAAATAGTCCCTGATAAAAAATTGCTCTATTTTAGCGTGTAGTTTTTCTAATAAAATAAAGGGAGCGACAGATCGGTTTCCAAGTGAAAAATAGCTCAATTATTGGAATCAATCCCTCAGCTTGGATAAATGTTTCGTTTACAAGTTGCCCGCCCTCAGGAAATAACTGAAGTTATAAGCCCCCCCCCCCCGCGAAGTGGAGAGGGCTGGAAGAAAATTGATTTTCCTCTTTAACTCCTCTCCCCCCCCCCTCAAGAATAAAAATATAAAACTTATTCCGCTACTTAATTTGAAATCCCACCCTACCATGGATCCGTTTAGTGTTCTCGCCTCGGAAGAGAATAACGTTGGGTAAATCATCAGGTTTTTCTTCTTGTTGACACGTGTACTTGTTTTATATTTAGAATTACTCAATGCTATATCTTTAGTTCCGTTCCATAGTTCACTAGTTAATTGATATGGAACCACGTTTCTGATGGGGAAGGGTATTTACCTTAATTCTAAAATAATTTGTACTTAAATAATTAAAAGATATTAAAATTAAAAGTCATTAAAAATATTAGAAAAGAGAAAAACAACAATAAAACATCCTTTCTAGATTATGCCTCAAAAATATTTTAATTATCCATTAAAAAAAAAATTATTGAAAATGATAGGAATTAAAATGAAAATGAGGAATTAACACTGATACAAAAAAATTAGCCTTTGAATTGCGGAATAAAAATTTTTTTTAAAAACTGCCACCTATGATTTGTGTGTTTCATGGCACATCATGGTACATGCATTGCCTTATGACTTCTGGGGGACACCCCCAGGATTATCTCAGTTTAGATAAAAGATCAAAGGAAGGATAGATACATGATTCATGTTTTTCAAATAGCTATATGTTTACATTAGTATCTACAATCATTTTGTAGTAATAATTGTTAGAGCCCCGCAAAATTGACAGGGTATTTTGAATGGGGCTCCAAAAATAAACTAAAATAAAATAAACAAAAGGAAAATAAATAAATAAACTAAGGTTCCGAATATTGGTGTATCTATTTGAGAAAACCGAAACTATACACCAAACATACATAATATATTTACAATAAAGAAAACAAACATTAACTATTTACAAACAATGAATTAAATAACAAATAATTATTGAGCCTTTTGAATCAAAACTAAAAATAACCTATCAATGAAAATTATGACAATTATTACTAAACAAAACAAAATATAAATAAATAAAATAAAAAGATATGCTAGGGTCCATTAGCTAAGGGAGCGGGACGACTGTGAATTAGTACAGCCGCAACGAGATGGTGATGAGATGGTCTCGGTGTGAGAACTTTCATAAGATGTCTAAGATGTGAACGCTGGACGTCTTCGAAAGGGGTCGAAGAGCTAGTGGGCCCGGGTCTGCATTTTAACCATCAACGATGAAAACAGCGTCTTAATAATGACGCCAACTAATCGCCATCTTGTACTGCACTCTAAACAACTGATTATCAAGTTAGGCTAACTATCATATGGCCGTTGCTAGGTAACGGTAGCCAAAGCCTACAGCCGCAGCAGCGACCTCCTAAATCGCTCACCTCACCAATAACATATTGTCTCTAATTCAAAACGGAAAATTAATACAACCAATATAAATACAGATTAATTTAAAGAAGTTAACAATAATAAGAAATCATATCTAGTGATTGCTTGATCCCGGAGATTACGGTCAACTCACTAAAAGATCTTACAAATAAAATTCCACAAGAATCAAGAAGGCAGTGCTTCTTGGTGAAGCCAGTATTATAAATATCAAAAAATAAATACCGAACCTAGCCCTTGATTTCCGGTTAGGTGATATTTTTTAAGTGAAATCGAGAATGAGAAAAAAAAAAAAAAAATAATAATATATAATTATAAATAATAATATTAATATTAATTAGAGGGAAGGAGGCTGAGATGGTTCGGCCATATTAAAAGAATAGAGAATAGAAGAATCCCCAAAATAGCATATGAATGGGAAGCAGAGGGGAGAAGGAGAGGTAGGCCTCGCTTCAGGTGGAGAGATGTTGTGGCTGAAAGTATGGCTGGCTAAGGAATAGCGGAAGAAGAAGCAATGGATAGAGAGGAATGGAGGAACCGGCTGAGGGAAGAATTTGGTTGAAGGAAACTGCGAATAGCGGAGAAAAATCCTTTCAAAGAAGAAGAATTCGCATTAGACTCTAGTGTGACCTAAAAGCGGGAATTTAACATTAGAAATATTAATATTAATTTACTAAGCTTCGCTACAAGCAATTTATTTAATAAAAAGAGCCTGTCAATAAACGCGAAGATAAGACACTACAATACGGTCGTCAAAATGTTAATACTGTACGGAATGGAAACCGCTTGTCTCCCCAGCCTAAGGGTAATGTTAGGGATTGGAAGAAAAACACTAAGAAGAATTAATGGTCCAAAGAAGACACAAGAAGGATATAGGTTGAGACCTAATAAGGGAATATACAAAGAAATAAATTATTTGTAAACGGACTTAAGAATAAGAAGATTAAGGTTCTATGGGCATATGTTGAGGAAGCACTCAAAGAGATTAAATAGAGAAATCGTATATAAAATGAGAGGATAAAGAATGCTGGGGTATATCAAGCAGATGAAGGAAGAAACTGAGAGACTGAAAATAACAGACCAGGACTGTTTCGATAGGGATGACTATAGGAAAACACTAACAGAAATTAAGGTCCTTGTGGGTAAGAGAGGTGTGAGAAGAGGAATAGCGTGGACCGAGGAAAGAAAAAGAAGGAGAAATCGGAAAGAATGAGGAAAGGTGGGAAGTGAGTAGGAAGGAGAGAAGGGGTATCAACAGAAGATGATATTCGCATGGTCTCTTGATCGTTTCGTGGAGAAAAAAAAATTACTTTTTTTTATTAATAAGTAACAATTAAATGATTGTTAGGAGAGTTAACGGACGGACGGTTACAATCTTGAAGTCGAGGTAGTCCATGTAAAAACATATACCATGTTAACACTCTTTAAAAATGTATATATATATACTAAATTTTTAATTTTGAGAAAAGTAATAGGGTCAGTGAACTAATATTTTTTAGATTAATTAATAAAACAGTTGAAATTCATGAAAACATCACACTTCCATAACAAATATGTTATGGTTCCCCTTCTGTTAATAATTATCACAGAACCAAAAAAAATAAGCTTTAAAAAATCTGATTTTTCATTAGACCACTCTTAGTTCCATGCATGTTACGCAGCGTGAATTGTGTGAAAAAGGAGTGATGAAATATTATTAAACCCTTAATAACATAATTTAAAACTCTTAAAAGTCTTTAACTTTCTTCCCCGCTATGACGTAGCGTTTACATTTTCGCGGCACAAATTAAAAAACTTCCATAAGCCACTTTGGTGAAACTTTTAAGATAAATCCGAGAAACTTTATATAAACCCGCATTTATTTTATGGTTTCATAAAATTAACGGATTATAAAAAAGATTTACGGTTTTCTGACGTGAAAATGGGTCTCATTAACATCCAACTCTCACCATCAGACGACTTTACGACCTGTCCCTACAGCGTATTCACCTAGCATGTTAGTTAAAGTTATGTCGTAATATAATTCTGGTATCATTTAGAAGTTTGTTAATTATATCTGTTATAAGCCTCTAATTAGAGCACATTATGCTCCGCCTCAATAACTTTAAAGTTTTATTCCAGTAATTAGCTCCAAAATATGAAAATAAATCTCATTTTAGATTTAAATGTAATTTATTAATTTAGCGAGGCTGTAAAAAAAACACAAATATTTTAAATTGTTATAATCTCTCGTTATAGCGCGTACTCAATTACTTATTTATATAGAACTAGCTGAAAGTACCCCGCTCCGCTACGGTTTAATATCATTAGGATGAAGACAACTTAAATTAGTAAAAGTTAAGCTTAACGTTGATAATTATTATTACTTAAATAAACCTGAACAATTCCATTCTTAGAATAATTCCAATAAGTAAATTTGACAATTTGCAAAAGTTAATTTTATATTATTTTGATAGCCCTCCAGTGAAGCTTCGAGGCAGCACTACCATCTTACCCAGCTCTGATACCAGACCATCAGCTTTTCTTATGGCATACTTTAAGTGAATATAGTCTTAACTTCTCAACTTTTTTGAAGAAAGTTTAGTCTTTCTTTTTCTATTTTTGCGTACCTATCAAGCATAAATTGTTTGAGGAGATTACGAAATTAAAGTAAATAAGGTTCTTCACCTCCTCGCTCCACTAACATTTAGGCGTAAAAATCAGCTGCAGACACAGTTTTCTGAAGTGATGTATTGGAGTTTGGGTCACGCTGAGGGATGTTAATACTGTACCTTTCTTCTCCATGGTAGAACATGATACGATACTAAAGAGAATCATACACTTGGTAGAACTATTGATTCTTATCTGTTTTTTGTCCCTACATCGAACTGGCCTTACATGTCATCACCAGAGAACATAAGTCTTTTAACCTCCTCTTTAACATAAGTCTTTTAATAGCTTCTCTTCACGAAACAACTCAAACTTGTAAGTTGTAAGTAACCTCTGCAGCTACCATGAGTTCACAGAAAGTACCAATATTATAAGGTTTCAACATCGATCGTATTTTTGTTTGTTTACAACTATAAGGAACGGTGATCAAAGTTTGTGGCTTAAAGATCTAACCTATTTTTTAACTTAGCTTATATCCAAATACCATATGATAATTAATCTTTTATTATTCACCCAATAAAAATTGAAATCGCATTTTTCGCAAATTAGCCGCGATCCAGGCCGATTTTTTTTTAAAATTCCTTTCTTAGCGAGCACCTACGGCCCTAGAGGAATCTACATATCGAATTTCATTCCAATCCGTTCGGTGGTTTCTGAAATTTCGTGTTAAGTGAGTGAGTGGTATTTGACAAATATATAATAGATATGTTTCTTTTAGATACATTGAGCTTTATTCATATAATTAAATCCAATGCATAAAAAATATTTATAAATTTGCTAGCGAGATCGGGAGACCTTCCTGGGCACACCCAGCCTATACAAAGTGGGTACCCTTAAATGGGGAAAAACCTGACGGTTGAGCGTGACTTAGGCCGGATCTCCTCCTTTCACAACCTTTGGCCCAGTAACAGTACATCCTTACCAAACTACCGAACTCGAGACCCTTCATGGGTTGTTAGTAGGGTTGGGCAATAGTCGATAGTTACTATCGATTTATCGATTGGTCATGCCTATCGATGGTCACTACCGATAGATATTTTTTACCCTGAAGTTTTGAAACTCTCGGAATTAAACTAACCTGTCTCTGTCTAGTGTCGAGTTCTTCTATATAACTTTGATGCCGCACCGGACGTGTCATTATTTAATCCTCCGAAATTAATAATTACATTATATTAAGTAGGACACGTAGTCTCACACTTGTGCAAACTAAATTCGCTGTATTGATCATTGGCTCTTCTAGGTTTTTATAATTTTAACTTAACTTAACTATAAGAGGAAGTTAAGCTCTTTAATTAAGGATCTTTTTCTACAATTCTTCGAAAATTTTGTATAGCGTTTTTAAAATTCAAATAAATTAGTTTTTCCCTCATCTTTATGATATAATCTTATAATTTATAACCCTGCAAATTTCTAATAGTAAGTAGATAATTGATTTTAATTAAATTAGTTGAATAGCTATTGTAGATTGTAGATTAGATTATCGGCCTATCGATAGTGCTAACTATCGACTATCGTCCAACCCTAGTTGTTGGTGCTACAGGTTTTATTTTATTGTTTATATAGTTGATAAAATCAATTTCATTAGACAATACCTGTCATTGTACTATTTATGAAATTATTAAATAATTAACGATCTCTCGAATAAAATATATATCATGGGTTACACCTATACATCGAAGATATAATTGAGATTTAGGTTTGTTTTTTTTTAAATAAGGAAAAAAAAAAAACTGATATTGAGAATTTTAGTAATTTTATATAATTAAACTGAGTCGGGCAAAATTTAACCTTCACTAATTATTTAAAAACTACACCAATTAATTAAATATTGCCACGAATATGATTCGTATAATTTCGATTTTCTCTTTCATTGATCCAACCACGAAATGAAAGATTATTATTGTCAATTTTCGAGGTAATTCCTTTAAAAAAAAAAAAAAAAAGTTCCTGGAATAAGCTTCAGGTAGTGAGTTACAAATAAATATTACAGTGGTATCAATTGTTATGTAATCCAAACGAATCTCAAGTTTTATCTTGCTTTAGATTAAGAAAGTTTTCCCATTTAAAAACATTGCTAGATGATAATAGCTTGAGTCTCTATCCTCTAGCCTTCGTGTAACAATTTTAACAATAAAATCTACTGATTTCCAATTATTTTTTTTATTAAAAAAGCGGTATTTGAAACTCGACCGATAGGTGGCGAGCGCCACTTATGAGAGGTTACAAAGGAACGATGTTTTATAGAGCTAGTAATTGATAATGAAATTTATTTATATTCTATCAATTTATTAAAAACGATTTAAATATGTAAGCGACATGTGGATCTCAGTGAGGTTTGAAAATCGACCGATATTTGGTTCGCATCACTCTGCAATAGAGTTTTACAATGGTTAAACTACTGAGGAACCCATTTTGTACCAAAATTTAACGACATTATCTTCATAGATATAGAAAGATATAGAAATAATAAAATTTACAATAATAAACATTTAAATTTACAATGTTAAGTGGCAGAAACCAAGATTGCCACACTGCCATGTATGTACTATAATGGTCAGGAACCAAAATCCAACCAAATAAAATTAATAAAAATATTTCTGCCTAGTAAACATTATTACCAATTCAAAATGTCGATCCTTTGCTTTTAAAATATTAAGAGCCTTTAGTTGTAAGCACTGAAAATGCAGTCCATTCATTATCCCCAAAAGTTTCTTAATAATAGTCTCTGTCCGTCTGGGTTACCAACTATCATACATTAAAATTAAAAATTGGTCCTAATTTTTGCCTATCCAGGTATAATTAGGATAGGGATCTTTAACGAGTACCTGACATCGCACAGGCTCGGGACCCCCATTTTACGTCCCTTCCGAAGGACGGCATAGCAAGGGTTTTTTTACTCCCTTTAAAAAATCCTAAGTTTCATCTGCCGGGCTGCGAACCCGCGATCTTGGGTTTTAGTAGGTTGCTATGCTAACCACTACACCACAGGTGACCCCTAAAAATTAATTATTACCTTTGCATATTCAATCCTGTCACTACGCCACGCTTTTGGTATGAGGAGTAGAAATCCTTTCACTTATAAGAGAATTAATGTTAAAACATGTTTTATGTTTTTTTTATCACTTTCTGTTCTTTGTGTCGTTTCATATATTTCTAAAAGTTTCTCTGTAAAAAAATAGATTACAAATATCATAATAAATAGAGTTATAACTAGTTGTACTTATGGCAATAACACTATATTAAATAGTGAAACAAGAACTTTGAAGAATAATATAAAAATATTAAAATAAAAATGACATGGAAAAAATATGAAACGAATCTGATAGAACATAAGACGAGAGAGACCATTAGAAGAAATTAAAATTTTAGAAAAAGTAATCTCTTACAGAGATTCTCGGAAGTAACATTAAAAAGATTAAAACATTTAACACAGGATCCTTTCGCCAGGGGGCCATTACTTAAATCATTTAATTTGTTTATACTTAAAAATTAAAATATTACTTTTTTACAGTTATTTTAAAAAATAATTAAATGTGTTGTTAAGCTGAAAGATAACTAAAATTAAATTATCAATCATCAAATACCTACCATGGAAAATCGGTGTTATGATCATCATCTAATGGCAAGCTAAAAATTTTATTTGAATAATATTCAGTATCTATTATTATTGAAATTTACAACTGTAAAAAATATATACATCAAGTAAATGTGTTTTTAACTATAACAAAAAACATGACAAAACTTGAAAAGAACTACTCAGCAGTAGCACTTCAATAAGAAATCTGCACAAGAAGATCTCTAGGCCATCTTCGTTTCAAACGCCTCAGTGGATTATCGGGAATTGAGTGGGAAGCAAGTTGAGAAACTAGAGGATTTGAGTAGTTACTATGGAGCTTACTATGAAAGTATTGGTATCTGGTTTAGGCTAAATCAGCAACATATGGAACATTAATATCTTTATGGATAAGTTTGTTGGTGACAAAGTAAGGGGCATTTAGGATTTTTCGAAGAATTTTGGATTGTAAGGATTCCAAACGGGATGAATTGGATGGTTTAGTAAAACCCCAAAGCTCAACTCCTTACGTCCAAATAGATTTTATCACAGTCATGTAAATGGGTCTTTTGTAATTAAATGGGAGCTTTGAACGTTTGTCTAGTAAATGTTGATGTAGTCTGTAGCGACGGGCAGTTTCTTGTCGTTTTAGTCTTGTATGTGGATTCCAAGTAAGACGTTTGTCCAAGTGGAGTCCTAGGTATCCTATCTGTTCAACAGGGATAAGTGGAATATCATTAAAGGATACTGTAAAGCAGGAGGTCGTAGGTTTACGACGAAGAGTAAAGGTTATTTGGTGAGATATTTTTGGATTTATTTTGATTCTCCATTTGAGACATCATTCTTGAAGGGTTTGAATATGGGATTGGATTGTTTGGGAGGCAATGTAGATCATTGTTTACTGATAACACACATGTGTCATCAGCGTAAGTGGTGAGGACAGTGGTAGGAAGAGTTTGGATGTCAGCTGTATAGACAGTGTTGAAGGTGGGACCTAGGATACTTTATTAAATATACTTTTTAAAATATGATTTTAAAATATCTATTTTTGCATTATACACAGCACACAAATACAATATATTTTTTTTTACTTCAATTTCTTGCAATATATACATGGTAATCAGCTGTCAAAACTTTTATCATTTATTACTTCACGTTATTATATAAATACATACATTAGTATCGGTCTATTCTGGGGAAAAAAATAAATTGCGTTGTTGCATCTGTTACTATAAATTGTGAATAAATTAGTATAAAAATAACAAATAAATAATTATGTTTTACTAGCTGAAAGTACCCCGCTCCGCTACGGTTTAATATCCTTAGGATGAAGACAACTTAAATTAGTAAAAGTTAAGCTTAACGTTGATAACTATTATTACTTAAATAAACCTGAACAATTCCATTCTTAGAATAATTCCAATAAGTAAATTTGACAATTTGCAAAAGTTAATTTTATATTATTTTGATAGCCCTCCAGTGAAGCTTCGAGGCAGCACTACCATCTTACCCAGCTCTGATACCAGACCATCAGCTTTTCTTATGGCATACTTTAAGTGAATATAGTCTTAACTTCTCAACTTTTTTGAAGAAAGTTTAGTCTTTCTTTTTCTATTTTTGCGTACCTATCAAGCATAAATTGGTTGAGGAGATTACGAAATTAAAGTAAATAAGGTTCTTCACCTCCTCGCTCCACTAACATTTAGGCGTAAAAATCAGCTGCAGACAGAGTTTTCTTAAGTGATGTATTGGAGTTTGGGTCACGCTGAGGGATGTTAATACTGTACCTTTCTTCTCCATGGTAGAACATGATACGATACTAAAGACAATCATACACTTGGTAGAACTATTGATTCTTATCTGTTTTTTTGTCC
The DNA here is from genome assembly GCA_003667255.2 of Euschistus heros. NCBI lineage: Eukaryota > Metazoa > Arthropoda > Insecta > Hemiptera > Pentatomidae > Euschistus > Euschistus heros. Next base: position 160,446 of record RCWM02000623.1, on the reverse strand, counting down.
CTACATCGAACTGGCCTTACATGTCATCACCAGAGAACATAAGTCTTTTAACCTCCTCTTTAACATAAGTCTTTTAATAGCTTCTCTTCACGAAACAACTCAAACTTGTAAGTTGTAAGTAACCTCTGCAGCTACCATGAGTTCACAGAAAGTACCAATATTATAAGGTTTCAACATCGATCGTATTTTTGTTTGTTTACAACTATAAGGAACGGTGATCAAAGTTTGTGGCTTAAAGATCTAACCTATTTTTTAACTTAGCTTATATCCAAATACCATATGATAATTAATCTTTTATTATTCACCCAATAAAAATTGAAATCGCATTTTTCGCAAATTAGCCGCGATCCAGGCCGATTTTTTAAAATTCCTTTCTTAGCGAGCACCTACGGCCCTAGAGGAATCTACATATCGAATTTCATTCCAATCCGTTCGGTGGTTTCTGAGATTTCGTGTTAAGTGAGTGAGTGGTATTTGACAAATATATAATAGATATGTTTCTTTTAGATACATTGAGCTTTATTCATATAATTAAATCCAATGCATAAAAAATATTTATAAATTTGCTAGCGAGATCGGGAGACCTTCCTGGGCACACCCAGCCTATACAAAGTGGGTACCCTTAAATGGGGAAAACCTGACGGTTGAGCGTGACTTAGGCCGGATCTCCTCCTTTCACAACCTTTGGCCCAGTAACAGTACATCCTTACCAAACTACCGAACTCGAGACCCTTCATGGGTTGTTAGTAGGGTTGGGCAATAGTCGATATTTACTATCGATTTATCGATTGGTCATGCCTATCGATGGTCACTACCGATAGATATTTTTTACCCTGAAGTTTTGAAACTCTCGGAATTAAACTAACCTGTCTCTGTCTAGTGTCGAGTTCTTCTATATAACTTTGATGCCGCACCGGACGTGTCATTATTTAATCCTCCGAAATTAATAATTACATTATATTAAGTAGGACACGTAGTCTCACACTTGTGCAAACTAAATTCGCTGTATTGATCATTGGCTCTTCTAGGTTTTTATAATTTTAACTTAACTTAACTATAAGAGGAAGTTAAGCTCTTTAATTAAGGATCTTTTTCTACAATTCTTCGAAAATTTTGTATAGCGTTTTTAAAATTCAAATAAATTAGTTTTTCCCTCATCTTTATGATATAATCTTATAATTTATAACCCTGCAAATTTCTAATAGTAAGTAGATAATTGATTTTAATTAAATTAGTTGAATAGCTATTGTAGATTGTAGATTAGATTATCGGCCTATCGATAGTGCTAACTATCGACTATCGTCCAACCCTAGTTGTTGGTGCTACAGGTTTTATTTTATTGTTTATATAGTTGATAAAATCAATTTCATTAGACAATACCTGTCATTGTACTATTTATGAAATTATTAAATAATTAACGATCTCTCGAATAAAATATATATCATGGGTTACACCTATACATCGAAGATATAATTGAGATTTAGGTTTGTTTTTTTTTAAATAAGGAAAAAAAACTGATATTGAGAATTTTAGTAATTTTATATAATTAAACTGAGTCGGGCAAAATTTAACCTTCACTAATTATTTAAAAACTACACCAATTAATTAAATATTGCCACGAATATGATTCGTATAATTTCGATTTTCTCTTTCATTGATCCAACCACGAAATGAAAGATTATTATTGTCAATTTTCGAGGTAATTCCTTTAAAAAAAAAAAAAAAAAAGTTCCTGGAATAAGCTTCAGGTAGTGAGTTACAAATAAATATTACAGTGGTATCAATTGTTATGTAATCCAAACGAATCACAAGTTTTATCTTGCTTTAGATTGAGAAAGTTTTCCCATTTAAAAACATTGCTAGATGATAATAGCTTGAGTCTCTATCCTCTAGCCTTCGTGTAACAATTGTAACTATAAAATCTACTGATTTCCAATTTTTTTTTTAATTAAAAAAGCGGTTTTATGTGAATAACAGTAGTTTGAAATTCGACCAATAGGTGGCGATCGCCATTTAAGAGAGGTTACAAAGGAACGATGTTTTATAGAGCTAGAAATTGATAATAAAATTTATTTATATTCTATCAATTTATTAAAAACGATTTAAATATGTAAGCGACATGTGGATCTCAGTGAGGTTTGAAAATCGACCGATATTTGGTTCGCATCACTCTGCAATAGAGTTTACAATGGTTAAACTACTGAGGAACCCATTTTGTACCAAAATTTAACGACATTATCTTCATAGATATAGAAAGATATAGAAATAATAAAATTTACAATAACAAACATTTAAATTTACAATGTTAAGTGGCAGAAACCAAGATTGCCACACTGCCATGTATGTACTATAATGGTCAGGAACCAAAATCCAACCAAATAAAATTAATAAAAATATTTCTGCCTAGTAAACATTATTACCAATTCAAAATGTCGATCCTTTGCTTTTAAAATATTAAGAGCCTTTAGTTGTAAGCACTGAAAATGCAGTCCATTCATTATCCCCAAAAGTTTCTTAATAATAGTCTCTGTCCGTCTGGGTTACCAACTATCATACATTAAAATTAAAAATTGGTCCTAAATTTTGCCTATCCAGGTATAATTAGGATAGGGATCTTTAACGAGTACCTGACATCGCACAGGCTCGGGACCCCCATTTTACGTCCCTTCCGAAGGACGGCATAGCAAGGGTTTTTTACTCCCTTTAAAAAATCCTAAGTTCATCTGCCGGGCTGCGAACCCGCGATCTTGGGTTTAGTAGGTTGCTATGCTAACCACTACACCACAGGTGACCCCTAAAAATTAATTATTACCTTTGCATATTCAATCCTGTCACTACGCCACGCTTTTGGTATGAGGAGTAGAAATCCTTTCACTTATAAGAGAATTAATGTTAAAACATGTTTTATGTTTTTTTTTTTATCACTTTCTGTTCTTTGTATCGTTTCATATATTTCTAAAAGTTTCTCTGTAAAAAAATAGATTACAAATATCATAATAAATAGAGTTATAACTAGTTGTACTTATGGCAATAACACTATATTAAATAGTGAAACAAGAACTTTGAAGAATAATATAAAAATATTAAAATAAAATAAAAATGACATGGAAAAAATATGAAACGAATCTGATAGAACATAAGACGAGAGAGACCATTAGAAGAAATTAAAATTTTAGAAAAAGTAATCTCTTACAGAGATTCTCGGAAGTAACATTAAAAAGATTAAAACATTTAACACAGGATCCTTTCGCCAGGGGGCCATTACTTAAATCATTTAATTTGTTTATACTTAAAAATTAAAATATTACTTTTTTACAGTTATTTTAAAAAATAATTAAATGTGTTGTTAAGCTGAAAGATAACTAAAATTAAATTATCAATCATCAAATACCTACCATGGAAAATCGGTGTTATGATCATCATCTAATGGCAAGCTAAAAATTTTATTTGAATAATATTCAGTATCTATTATTGAAATTTACAACTGTAAAAAATATATACATCAAGTAAATGTGTTTTTAACTATAACAAAAACATGACAAAACTTGAAAAGAACTACTCAGCAGTAGCACTTCAATAAGAAATCTGCACAAGAAGATCTCTAGGCCATCCTCGTTTCAAACGCCTCAGTGGATTATCGGGAATTGAGTGGGAAGCAAGTTGAGAAACTAGAGGATTTGAGTGGTTACTATGGAGCTTACTATGAAAGTATTGGTATCTGGTTTAGGCTAAATCAGCAATATATGGAACATTAATATCTTTATGGATAAGTTTGTTGGTGACAAAGTAGGGAGCATTTAGGATTTTTCGAAGAGTTTTGGATTGTAAGGATTGCAAACGGGATGAATGGGATGGTTTAGTAAAACCCCAAAGCTCAACTCCTTACGTCCAAATAGGTTTAATCACAGTCATGTAAATGAGTCTTTTGTAATTAATTGGGAGCTTTGAACGTTTGTCTAGTAAATGTTGATGTAGTCTGTAGCGACGGGCAGTTTCTTGTCGTTTTAGTCTTGTATGTGGATTCCAAGTTAGACGTTAGTCCAAGTGGAGTCCTAGGTATCGTATCTGTTTAACAGGGATAAGTGGAATATCATTAAAGGATACTGTAGGACAGGAGGTCGTAGGTTTACGACGAAGGGTAAAGGTTATTTGGTGAGATTTTTTTGGATTTATTTTGATTCTCCATTTGATACATCATTCTTGAAGGGTTTGAATATGGGATTGGATTGTTTGGGAGGCAATGTAGATCATTGTTTACTGATAACACACATGTGTCATCAGCATAAGTGGTGAGGACAGTGGTAGGAAGAGTTTGGATGTCAGCTGTATAGACCTAGGATACTTTATTAAATATACTTTTTAAAATATGATTTTTGCATTATATAGCACACAAATACAATATAATTTTTTTTACTTCAATTTCTTGCAATATATACATGGTAATCAGCTGTCAAAACTTTTATCATTTATTACTTCACGTTATTATATAAATACATACATTAGTATCGGTCTATTCTGGGGAAAAAAATAAATTGCGTTATTGCATCTGTTACTATAAATTGTGAATAAATTAGTATAAAAATAACAAATAAATAATTATGTTTTACTAGCTGAAAGTACCCCGCTCCGCTATGGTTTAATATCCTTAGGATGAAGACAACTTAAATTAGTAAAAGTTAAGCTTAACGTTGAAATTATTATTACTTAAATAAACCTGAACAATTCCATTCTTAGAATAATTTCAATAAGTAAATTTGACAATTTGCAAAAGTTAATTTTATATTATTTTGATAGCCCTCCAGTGAAGCTTCGAGGCAGCACTACCATCTTACCCAGCTCTGATACCAGACCATCAGCTTTTCTTATGGCATACTTTAAGTGAATATAGTCTTAACTTTTCAACTTTTTTGAAGAAAGTTTAGTCTTTCTGTTTCTATTTTTGCGTACATATCAAGCATAAATTGGTTGAGGAGATTACGAAATTAAAGTAAATAAGGTTCATCGCCTCCTCGCTCCTCTAACATTTAGGCGTAAAAATCAGCTGCAGACACAGTTTTCTTAAGTGATGTATTGGAGTTTGGGTCACGCTGAGTGGATGTTAATACTGTACCTTTCTTTTCCATGGTACAACATGCTACGATATTAAAGAGAATCATACACTTGGTAGAACTATTGATTATCTGTTTTTTGTCCCTACAGCGAACTGGCCTTACATGTCATCACCAGAGAACATAAGTCTTTTAACCTCCTTATTAATAGCTTCTCTTCACGAAACAACTCAAACTTGTAAGTTGTAAGTAACCTCTGCAGCTACCATGAGTTCACAGAAAGTACCAATATTATAAGGTTTCGACATCGATCGTATTTTTGTTTGTTTACAACTATAAGGAACTTAAACGGTGGTCAAAGTTTGCGGCTTAAAGATCTAACCTATTTTTTAACTTAGCTTATATCCAAATACCATATGATAATTAATCTTTTATTATTCACCCAATAAAAATTGAAATCGCATTTTTCACAAATTAGCCGCGATCCAGGCCGATTTTTTAAAATTCCTTTCTTAGCGAGCACCTAGGGCCCTAGAGGAAGCTACATATCGAATTTCATTCCAATCCGTTTGGTGGTTTCTGAGATTTCGTGTTAAGTGAGTGAGTGGTATTTGACAAATATATAGTAGATATTTATTAATTGATAAAATTACAGATCTATCCGTAACCACGGGTACTTTAAACAGGATTTGCACATTTTGCTCTGCAAACAATAAAAATATTGAATTCCTAGTACACTTTTTATCCCATTGACAATATACGTATAAAATTTAAAAAAAAATTGATTTATTATTTTTCTGTTAGGCATCAAATACTGATTGGATTAGTTACTAGAAAAACATTGGCAACTTTAAACTACTTCATATTCTAGTATTCTGTTCCATTTTAAATTTGATATTACGTAAACCAATTTAAAAACCTCAAACAAAAAATTAGTTTAAAAAAGTGACGCACCAACCGAACTATTCCATTTTATTTATTTTAAACTGTCTGCTACATGAAAGCAAATTAATGTTATATTTTTCAACTTCGGCGTCGTCTGCTTTAATTGGAGAGGGATGTGGTTTTGATGTTCTTTTTTTTCTATTTAATTTTTTTTTTATTTGTTCCTGCAATGCAGTGAAAGCTCTCTGCTTTTTCCCTACCACTTTCTTTTGAAATATTACACTCCCACCACATTCTTGTAAATAATCCTGTCAGGGGAACAGATATTTTAATTGCTACACTCTTTACTTTTAATAACCCTTTCATTTTCAGTTAAAAATTACACAACTAAATAAACATGCGATATGTTTTTGTTTTTTTTATAAATTTTATTTATAAGTTGCATTCCCCGTCGCGGCTCCGCCCGCTCTCATAAATAAAGAACTTAACTAATAAACTATTAAATAATATAGATAAGGATTATTTTAACTAATAATTGAATTTCATTTGTTTATCGATAAAAATTTTGTGTTGAAGTAAGGAGTTCAGCATTATTTCTTCAATGATATTTTCACCCATAGCAGTAATTTCTAACCTGGTAAAAATTGCATTGATTAGATGTTTGAAGAGTACGTAAAAGCATAATTTGTCATCTAATTTGGCAGAAAAAATTTTATCGATCCATCTATTTGGATTTTAATTTCTAGAGAGAAAAGAATATGACAGTTTAGAAAACCTCGTTTCTGGAACTCTGAACTAATCATTTTAATTATTATTATAGTAAAATTTATTATTATTAACCATCGCAAACTCTGTTGCAGAATTGCCAAATATCGGTCGATTTTTAAACTGCACTGGGATCCACATGTCGCCCCATATATTTATAGCCTTTTTAAATAACAATTGAATTGAAAATAAGTAAATTTTATTATAAATGTCAAGCTCTATATAACACAGTACCTTTTAAACCTCTCTTGAATAGTGCTCGCCACCTGTCGGTCGATTATCAAATTTCTCATAATTATCGCTTTTTTATGGAAATAAAATTGAAAATCTTTAAAATGTTTTATTGCTAAACCTTCCTTGAACTATGAAGATGATGTGGTTAAAATTTGGTACAGATTGGCTCAGTAGTTTTCGCGGTGAGTGATCGCAAACGAAAAATGGCTTGTCCTTTTATATAACAGTACAGATACTATATTTTATATAGCTGCTAGGTATACTTTTCGAATAATTAAAATATATACATGTGTAACAATTACAGTATTCTCTACCTTACCTAGCGATAAAAGAAAACGGTTAGCGAAAATAAATTGGAATTAGGAATTACTTATCGATAATATAAAATAAAAAATAGGTAGGATTTCTGAGAAAAATATGACGTATGTGGTCTAGACCCAGTTGGACGAAATAACACATCTCCGTCGTAGCTTTGTTTTCCTTTTGGAAAACATTTTTAGTAAATGTTATTTGTTTTGTTATTTTTTTAAACGAAATATACTTCCATTAGTTAAAATTATTGATTGGATATTATTAAGTGCGTTTGTATGTATGTAATAAAGTATTGTATTGTCGTTTTATTCGTATTAATAATGTATTGTAAAGCTATCAGTTATATGTAATTGCCCGTAAATATACAAATGATAAAGTAAACTTTTCTACTTTGAAATAATAATTAAATATTATTTTAATGTCGTAAATTTACTTGTTACGGATACTTAAAATACCACTTTTTTCATCGATTTTAAACGTGTACAGTATTATGTTGAGGGAACGCCGGACAATAGAAAGTTTACTAAAATCTATTTTATATTATGCATTTTAATGAGGGAATAACATGATATTTTTATAAAAGTATAGTTGACTGTTGAGATGAATAGAGAAGAAGATAAATGAGGGATGCAGTCAAAGAGGAACACCACGTCCAAGTAGAAATACTTTGATAATGCGTGCCGACGTTTCGACCTGCCTTGCAGGTCTTCTTTAGGGCTAAAATGAACAAAATACTAGATGTTACGAAAATAAACAGATGACAAATGGAATATAAAATGACATGGATAAAAAACTATATACAAAAAATGCTACTGAAAAGAACAAATACATATATCAGTAAAATACAAAGATAAGGAAAAAAATTGTATTGTGATTGTTAAAACTGTATTCTAAATTTTGAATATAATCACAATTCTAAATACTCATCTATCTTTCCCCAGACCGCTGGTATTCCTCAAGGTAGTATCCTGGGTCCCATCCTTTATACAATGTATACAGCTGTTATCCCAACCCATCCTAATATCCTCATAACCTATGCTGATGACACCAGCGTGTTATCAGTCAATGAAGATCCATTTGCTGCATCCCAGATACTCCAGTCACATATCACTTCCCATGAAGAATGGTGCCATAACTGGAGAGTTAAGATAAATCCTAGCAATTCCCAAAATAACCTTTACCCTCCGTCGAAAACCTACCTCATCCTGTCCTCCTGTATCCTTTAATAGTGTACAGCTAAATAATGTGAAACAAATACGATACCTTGGATTTCATCTGGACAAGAGACTTACCTGGAACCCCCATACCAGATTGAAAAGACAAGAAGCTGCCCGTCGATTTCGACTGCTACCACACTTACTTGACAAGCGTTCGAATCTCCCGATTTAGAATAGAATAGAATAGAAAAATAATTTTATTCTGGGACAAAGTCCCTTAAGAATAACAGATAATTGCAGGTATAACTAAATTAAATCTGGTTAGAGACATAATGAGCTACAAAAAAGAACAATAATACATTAATGACACTATGTACATAGAAGAATCTTTAAATAAAGAGAAAAGAAAAGAAGATAACATTTTACAGATTAGAGGAGATAGAATTAAATAAGAAAAAATAAATAAATAAATAAAATGATATAGAAAAATCTTATGGTACAATGATATGATTTGTATGTACTATAGAAGTACCCAATGTTGTATTCATGGAAAGTTAAACTTTTATTAAGAGGAATCTCAATTATTCCAGAACTGAATCCAGCAATGCAATAATAATTTTTGACTAAGTAGTTAGATAGTTAGCAAGCGTCAGTCTGGATGAGAAGGAGGTATTGGAAATATAAATATTTGAATGTTTTCAGGGATTTAGCTTGTCTGATGTGAGGAGGGATGGAGTTCCAGAGGATTGTTGAGCGGAAAAGGAAGGAGCGTTGGAATATTGAAGTTCTATGGGACGGGGTATACAGATCAGAAAGACGGGATCTCATATGTATTGGATTGACTGCAGATCTGAATTGGAGCTTATTGTAAATATAAGAAGGTTGGAGGGTATTGATAATTTGGTATAGGAATGTTCCATGGAAATATTGTTTACGGAAAGTGGGATAGAGCCAATTTAGTTGGGAATAGAGGTGGGAAACATGGGAACGCCTCGGACTACCGAAGACAAACTGACGAAGCAGTTCATGATTCGCTTCAGTCTGTCTTCGAGAACCGTCGAGAGGCCACCGTAAACCAGACAACCATAGTCAATGTAAGGGAATAATAAGGAAGAGACTAAAAGCTTGCGGGTTGACAGGGGAAGAAGGTAACGGTTTCGGTGGAATAATTTGAGAAGGCCTATGGAACGGCGGAAATTTGGGCAATCTGAGGTTTCCAAGAGAGGGTTTGATCAAAAACAATCCCGAGATTTTTTACAGAGGGAGTAGAAAGAGATAGGATGATTATTTAAGGTTAAAGGAGGGTATTGTGAGTAGGAATTAAGGAGGGAGTAAAAATTTTGAAAATTGTTAATGTATTTTTATAAATATTAAAATTATTAAACAATTGAAACTATTTAAACAAAAGAAGATATCAGTGTTTCAGGTTCCACTTTATAACAATACAATCGTTCCATCCTATTATGAGCCCAATTGCCGAGAACCGTGATTTGATTAATGTCTTCTACAAATCATTACAGTATTACCCCCTCCATTCTACTCCCCCCCCCCACCACCACTTAGTATAGCTCTTAATTTATTTTGATTATTTATGTTTGTTATTATTTTCTGTCACTCATTTAATTATTCCTTATCAAGCAAAATGTTGATTTAACTATAAGGAATGTGGTTTCTTCAACCCACCCGTAAACAATTAGTAAAAGATATTATTTTAATCTAATCCTATCCTTAATCTTTTCTTAAATTATATTTAGTCTGAAACAATGGTTTTTTTTTTTTTTTTTGTAATTTTAAACTATTAATCTGAAAATAAATTAAATTCATGAAGGGTGCTGATAGACAGTGTCTATTGAAGATATATTTGAACTGGAAAACAAATAGGTTTGAATTGTTAGATGTAAAGTCGAACTGCTCAGCAAAGTGGCAAACAAGTTGTAGAACGTCTAGAAAGGAGGAAATAATTTTGTGCCGCCTGAGAATCGGCCACTGTGAATTCTCACATGGCTACCTTCGCGGTTTGGATCCCCCTACCTGCGTCAACTATCAGGAACCCAGGACAGCACAACACATTTTAGTAGACTTTCCACAGCTTTCATCTATAAGGGAGAGATTTAAAATTTTATATACACTTCAAGAAATCTTACAAGATGATAAAAAATCAGTGAATTAAATTATGTTGGATTTCTTAAAGGCTATCAGGTTTTATGAACGGATATAAGAGATAAATAATCGAAGATGAACTGCCTGAAGGGTAGAGGCAATCAAATAAATAAATAAATTCATAAATGGATAAATGGATAAAACGAGTTAGAGAGGTAATGTACGTAGTAAGGTCCAAAGGTTTCCGGCCTGGGATAGAAGGAAAGGTGAAGGAAAAAACTGGTCTTACTGTTTTAATATATTCTCCTCTAAGTTCAACACGCTTAATACAACGCTTTGGCAACATTTCTATACCATGAAAAAAATAATTTTCTTCTTTGTTATAAAAATGGTCTTCCACTGCTGCTTGGAAAAAACCGCGTAAAAATTCATTGCAGCTGTGAACTCGTCCTTGTTTTTGAGCAGCTGAAAAAATTTTTGGAACCCATCTTGCACTAACCTTGTTCATATGTAAATGTTCTTTGATGATCCTCAAAACACTTGTTTTTGAAAGCCCTAACCTCGCGCTATTTCCTTGGTTTTCAGTCGCAGCTGTCGGACAGCAATTCAGATTCCACAAGTTGGATTGTTTCAGAAGTGACAGCTTCCATTGGGCGACCGGGACGCAGGTCATCTTCTAGACGTTCTCTTCCTAACGTAACTAATTTTGCTCATTCTTTCACTGTGGAATACGAGGGGGAGGAATGCCCGTATACACAATCCAAGAGCTCTTTAATTTGCGCAGGAGTAAGACCCTCTTCAAAAAAGAATTTAACAACCGCACGATACTCAGTATGAACATTGTAAAAATGGGGAGTTTCCTTCAAGGTTGGACACTGTCTAACAGGACTGAGGGAGTGCGGGGGATGGGTATGGAGTGAGCAGGCATGGACCCGCATAGGCGTTCAGGTCCCGGCAGGTTTGAAGGAGGGGGCGCAGGACAGGCCGGAAACTTATAGATTTTACTACGTAAGAAAGAGGTTGTCATTCAAAGATTCTGGATTTTGCATATATCATCTTTGAATTTTTCAATTTTATTATAAACAATGAATTTTCTATCAATCAATCATCCCCAATCGAGGGGAAAATATCACAGTGGTCCAATCTTGTCAATTTTGAGAGAAATGAAATTTGACGTTTAACTCGCCGTGATTCATTTTATTTTCTCAAAGAATATTTTCTTCACTAAGGTAACCGTTTCCTTCTACATAAAATTTCAAAACCCCAAAAATAATTCTTAATGCTCAAGAAATAACATAACAACACCACACTGCTTATTGTTTGCGGGGGGGGGGGGGACACTGTAGTCCAGTTCTCATTTGTTTTTAACCTGTGAATTGAAGGGTCATCGGGAAAAACCATAGTAGTTCAACCTAGCTAGGAAGTGGGAATATGCTTAGCATCCTTCAGTCACACATCTTATTTTATGGAAAACAGTGATATCTTATTGGAAATAGTGCGTTAGTGTATTTCGTATTCGAAGGACGTTTTATTAAACTGTAAGATTTCCAAGATATTTGAGAAAATCAGTAAAATTAGACGTTTGTCTTTCCGTTCGTCTTTTTCCATTCGCTAACTCGCCTCCCATCAAAGAGAGGGATTTTAGTATGTTGTACAGAACTTTATATCGAACTTTTTTTTTTTCTTAAATTGATCTCAAAATGGATATATGGTGCTTAATTTTTAATAGTTTGTATATATTTATTAACACGTCGAGTGCGGATGCAAAATCATCATCCCCACCAGCTTGAAACAGAAAAGACCCTTGACGTGAGGGTTCATGTCACCCGTCCTGGGTTAGAAACGAGGAATGACGTGAGCTTTTACAGAAGTTAATTTATTTTGTTGTGAAAAATGTATGTCTTAAACTTATAAAATCATACCCATAGTTAGTGCTTAAACCACTTAAATACAAGCAATATACAAAAAATCCAAAACTGTACCATATTTTTATTTGATCTGTAATTTATTGTAATTTTATACATTAAATATTTAAAAGCATCTTTAGTATTCAATACCCAAACCCAATTTCGGACTAATAATAATTGACCAAATCTTAGCTCGGAAATCATACGGTATTATACCGGAAAACCGTTTTTGAAAAATGAAAGCTCTTTGTTGAGTGACATACTGTGAGTAATTTCGACATCCAAAGAGTTTCCTGTGAATAACGCACATATTACTACCATCTGGAGCAACGGGGTTTTCATTTCCGTCCATTTTCTCGTGGCATTAAACACACGAAATGAATTGGAATACTTTTGAGCAGTACTGTGTCATGAGTCACAATCATATTTTTAAAATCACCAGGTTTTAAAATGTTAATACATATTTTAGTACAGCATTTATAATTTTTAAAAAACCATTCACTATCATGCCTCACTTGCTTAATTTTAGTTGTTTTTTTCCCCCCTATTTGCAATTAATCGAAAGAAACATCAACTTTATAGGTATGTGCAACAAAGCTAATTAAAATACAAAAGACATATCGCTCATTTGCTACAACAGCTAAATAACTCAAAAACTTCAATTTTGCAGGACAGTCTTGTGAATAAAGTACAGAATGATCTCTAGACATAGAATGGTGACATACCCTGCTCTCTCTTAGTGAATACTTAAGCTCAAATATAACGTTCTACCGGCTAAAACTGCATAGGTGAACGGTTCATTATGCAGTCAAAAGCTCGGCATGAATTAAAAGTTTGTTTTTGAGTTATGTCGTTGTTGCAGCAAATGAGCGATTTGTTAAATGTTCACGTAACCCTCTTTATTTTGGATGCATCGGTGGAAAATTATTTAAATATTGAAATTATAAAAAAACAAAATAGCGTTTACTAGCGGATCTTAGTTATATTGTTGTAAAATATTTTGTTAATTAATTTATTCACGATGAGAATTCTTGAGAAATTGTAAGCTTTTCAGTCTCTTTCATAGCTCAAAAATTTATTTTGTTTTATTTAGCGGAAGCTTGTTTTACCATATTCATGAAACTTATTTTTATAGTTTGCACATAACAATAAGTATTAATTTTAAAAAAATATGTTTCTTTTAACTGGTATTCAATATTAAAATTAGTAGGGTAAACCAGACAGTTATTGACACCCTATCTTAAAAATTAAAAAAAAATATATTCAGCAAAAAAAATCATAAAATCCTACATCTCAACTGTGTAAAAGTACTTTCAATTATGTCTGTATTTTAAAAAATATCCATAGGGTGTCAATAACTGATTTTACCTTATTTTTGTCACTATATTGTAAAATACGTTCCAGGAATAATGTTGGAGTAAACTCTCTTGCTTATCTTAAACTATAGTAATTAAGAAAAAAACAACTCTAAATTTTGACTTTATTGAACAATTCATTCTATATTATTTTCTGAATATTTCCTTAAGGGTGTCAATTACTGTCTGTTTTACCCTACTTGATATTTTGTTGACATTAACATTTACCCTTTTTTTTGTTATCTAGTACGCTTCATTTTTATTTCAATAGTACTAAATAAAAATAAGTAAAAAAATAAAGTTAACTGTTCAAAACACTTATATTTGGCTTTAGCGTCCTTATGTACTTCAACTAGAGCAGGAAGGACAAGTTACGAGTATACTACAGATTATCTTATCTATTGGGGGTGACCTGTGGTGTAGTGGTTAGCACAGCAACCTACTAAACCCAAGATCGCGGGTTCGCAGCCCGGCAGATGACCTTAGGATTTTTTAAAGGAAATAAAAAATTCTTTAGCTGTGCCGTTCTTCGGAAGGGACGTAAAATGGGGGTCCCGAGCCTATGCGATGTCAGGTACTCGTTAAAGATCCCAAACCTGGATAGGCAAAATATAGGACTCCCACCGTAGCATCGTCCGATTAGCCATAGCAGCATAAAGTGACGTTAAACGAAACAAACAAAGAAGCCTTATAAATTGTTGTGTAGGGTAGGAAGGTCTAGATTCATTTGGTGGGTCCGCCACGAAATTTTAACCTGCTTTGGTGGGATTTGAACTTACGACCTTCCGAAACCAGCGTGCTGAAACCTTCCATTCAACTCGCTCGGCCATCGAGCACCCACACTTATATTTTATAGACTAGTTTTATTTTGATTTTTTTTTTTAAATATTACAAAATTAAAATAATCCAAAAAAATTTCACCAAATAACCTTTACCCTTCGTCGTAAACCTACGACTTCCTGTCCTACAGTATTCCTTAATGATATTCCACTAATCTCTGTTGAACAGATCCGCTACCTAGGACTCCACTTGGACAATCTGCTCTTCGTTACAGAGTACTTCAACATTTACTAGACAAACGTTCAAAGCTCCCAAGTAGTTACAAAAGACTTATTTATATGGTTTCTTTTGCACTTGTTCCCCGCATTTCATTTTGCGTTGGTTTTCATATGTTTAGGTTACGAGTAACCTTCCCAAACGTCAATGAGAGATCGTTTGAAATGTTCCTTTTATTTAATAATTAAATCAAAAACAAAAAAAACTACGTCTTTGTTCGATTAAATTTGTCGAATAAATACAAAAGAAAAAGCGATAGAATTTCTTCAGGAAAAAGGTATTTTACTTCGAGTAACACTTAAGAAAATATTTAAACAAATAATCAAATGATTTTTTTTATTATTAAATTATTTAATAATAGGAACAATCAAACGATCTCTCATTGACATGTAATTACGTTTGGGTTACTCGTAACCTAAACATATGATAATAAACTCAAAATGAAATGTGGGGAACAAGTGCAAAACGCCCATTAACATGACTGTGATTAGACCTATTGAGACGTACACAGTAGAGCTTTGGGGCTCCACTAAACCATCCAATTCATCTCGTATCCAATCCTTGCAATCCAAATTCCTTCGGAAAATCCTCAATGCTCCTTACTTTGTCACAAACAAATTATTTATGTGTATAACTTTATTTTCGATTATCCGAACCACCTCTAACAACATTAGTTCCCATAATCGACGCTCTAATGTTCTTCATATCATAGATGAGACCAGATGTTTTGACGTATCTAATGCCTTTCTGGAAACTCTAATCGATGTATGTACCAATTAAAATCAAACAAAAGAAAAAGGGCTTACCAACTGAAGCCATTTCTACGTAAAAAACTTAATGATTCTTTTGTCTTTCTATCTCTACTATCTAAATTAAATGTAGTTTCGTATGTAAAATCGTTCCATTTTGTCCTCTATTGTTTTGATTCCCCTGTCCAAACCAAACTTTATTCCTTTTCAAATTAAAAATGACTACATTACCTTCAAATTCTTTCCATTGTACTGTTTGTTTTTGAAACGTTTTCAATTTAAAAAGATAATAGGGCTCAGTAAATATAAAGAATATATCCACTCCCAGGACCTCTGCCCTCTTCATCAGTAAAATAAAATATTTGTATTGTTTAAAATTATATATATATTTTTTTTTTTTTTAACCTTTTATTGAGTAATTATTACAATCTGCCACAACTGTGGGCAATAAGTAATATAGATGGCGTATGATCACATTCACACATTATATACAATGAAAAAAAAAAAAACAATAATAGTGAAATGAAGTAAATAATGAATGTAAGAAAAAGAAAAATAGAAAAGAAAAGAACTAGCCTATACATAAACAATATAAAATATACTATATACAAAATGAAATACTAAAAATTTAAAAAGAAAAAAAAGTAAAAGACAAAACAAAGGTAAAAATACAATTATACTCTATTTACAATTTACACTCATCCTTGAGATCCCTCCACCAGACCCGTCCCTCCACATGTGAAGAGACAAGCCAGGTACAGAGAGATCCCAGCTCTTCTTAAAATTATATTAAAATTTTATATTATCATCACCTTTCTAATTTATTTTTAATCATATAAGTTTTTTTAACATATACAACAACTCTTATTTAAATAAATAGTGATTTATTTTTTAATACGCTTTTCTTAACTTCACCTGTATGTAACGGAATCTTTTATCGTAATTTTTACCAATTTCCAGCTCTTATTAACTTGAATCTTTGCACATGTTTCAATGACCAATGACAATACAATAATTACACAACTTTGTTCTAATGTCCTCACTGAATCTAGTTAAAATACCCCCAAAATGGGAGTCTGCCTTGCAAAAGGTGAAGTTGTAGGTTTTATGTTTTGATATTATCCAGATGGGTCCTCAGAATAAAATATCCAAAATGAAACTGAATTTGATAAGGGGAAAATGTTATTGGGGCCGAAAACCCCAAACTTTTTGAACTTTTTTCCAGATTTTGGAAAAAAAAAAAACATTGAAAAATGCTTTCAATCGAATTTTTTTTTTTTTACAAAATTGAAGTTATTAAATTGTTCGTCTCTAGACATCCTTTAAGCTGAATTTGATTTAGGGGTTATCTATAATCCATTGTCAAACATCGTAGAATTTTACCAACTTTAAAAAATTAGTTTTGGTTATTTTGAAGATTATATAACGCAGAAATGGCTGATTCAATCAAAAAATGTTATATACTAAAAGTTGTAGATCATTACATTTTGTACTAGATATGATTATTAAAGTAAAAATTTGGCCATTCCAAAAAAAAAAAAATTGTTTCTTGATTTTGGATAAACTGTGCTGAAAATTGTTTACAACACTTAGCTTTTTAGTTAGCTTTGCTATACTATAAAAGCGTGTTTTTCTATTTTTTTTAAACTATAATTTTTATTTTATTGAAATTTACAAATGTTAGATATAGTACATTCAGTAAATTTGAAAGATTGTGCAATAACTCATTATGTATAAAATTACTCATAATGCGGTTACCCAATAGTAGCACTATTTAAGTTTCATATTTTATTTAATTATATCTTAGTGCAAATGAGGTGGATATTGTGGAAGATTTCCTTTGAATCTTATAATCATTATTTCAATGACAGATTAGAAGTTTTGATTCCAGGAAATATTTAGTATAATAGATCACCATACTGACAGGAAATTATTGAAAAATAGACTTCTTATACTGTTGCATGATACAAGTAAATTTTCTAATTTTTATTTTAATTCCACCTATTCTGTGATTATTAAAGTTCATTTTTCAATAGCATATATCATATCTGTGGCATTTGTGAATAGTCGATTAAGTGCATTTTGTGTGTTTTTTTCTCTCTTTATTTGTGTCTGATGAAATTAATTATGTGGCTAATACAAAGGTGGATTCTAATTTGTAAATCATTGTGGTAAAAAATGTGTTTTTCTTAAAATACTATTTTTTCACTTAACCGACTATTCACAAGTGCCACATATATTTTGTTTTTTCTACTGTTTATCTAATCTCCAAGAATGTATAATTAATTGTATTTAAAAATAAACCTAAGTTTAATACCAGTCTAAGTTTTCATACTTTTTTGTACAGTCTCTATTAAGTTGATAAATAAAAAAATATCAAATGCTGGTATTAGGCAGAAATTCAATTTGGTTTTAATATTAAAATGGTATAATTTCATTGTAAATATGTTATTTGAAGATAAAATGCCAAATTTAGATAAATATACACATAAAATGCAGTATTTATCTAATGCATTATAATACATTACAGGAGTTCGCATGTTGGATGGTGATGTAACGGATGCTGTCGAAGCTCGATCACTCTCCTTGAACCCACAACATATCGACATCTATTCAGCCTCCTGGGGACCAGACGATGATGGAAAGACTGTTGATGGCCCTGGAGAACTAGCCATGAGGGCTTTCATTGAAGGAGTTACGAGGGTATATATCTACAGTTAATTTTCAACATTCTTCAAGTTGTCTATAAAGTATTGTAATAATAAAAACAAATTAGAATCTTAGTCTTAGGTATATTAATAAATTAGCTAATTTCACTGTTTGCTCAGAATTTATTCTAAGAAGAACAATCATAGAAAGCTAAAACATTGAAAATATTAAGTTTTTACATTAATTCAAAGAGTGAACTTGAAATGAAAGAAATTGAGAAGAAAATTGAGACTTTGTCATTTTTAGTACATTTGCTTTATATACCTATCCAAAAATATTCAAATTTTGTTACAAATTTCATTTTTTTTTTTTTTTTTTTTTTTTTTTTTTTTTTTTTTTTTTTTTTTTTTTTTTTTTTTTTTTTTTTTTTTTTTTTTTTTTTTTTTTTTTTTTTTTTTTTTTTTTTTTTTTTAGCATTGATGCAGATGTGCTTCTGTAGAGGTTATTGTATTTTTCAGTTGAGATAGTTAAATCTATCAATAAATTATGAATTCATAGATTAATTAATCTTCCTATAAATGATCTAATTTCACTATTTTCATGTTCTATTAATAGCAGACTGTAACTCTCTTGAAATAATAAAAATTATGTAAGCCCTTAACCCATTTATGGCCTATGTTGCGAAAACGCAACATGTAACTTCAAGAATTTTTTTGGACAATATATTAATTATTATTTTCTCAATAATTATAATATACAATCATTTATGATGCTCTAGTTAGTTATGAACCCAAGGACAAAATATTTTGGCATTGTATATTTTTAAAAATCTCATTTTTCATAATTGTTTTTTCAATATTTTTCAAAATACCATACAAAATAGAGATAAATTGATATACTGATAAATCAATAAATTGATTATGCATAATAATTATAAAAATAAGTGAATTTTGGAAAGATTTTATGCTTTTATTTGGTTTTACTTACTAAAATAAAACACTTTATAATAATCTTGTTTTCTTAACAGTCAACATTTTGCACTAATTGCTGTTCAAAAAAATTTTAATGCCTTTTATCGCTTGTTCTCCTATGCTATAACAAAAATTGTTAAAAATAAATTTATAAAATTTTACATTATTTCTACCCTTGGCTGTTAATAGGTTAAAAGGTTGGATAGTATTTTTGAGTTTATTTATTTAAAAGTTTTGTTTTACAAAAATCCAATACCTATCATATTTAAAAGCATCTGTAAACCCTTGAATGCCTGGTTTTGAACTTCATCTTAGAAATAAAATACCAGACATTAATGAGGGATCTTATGATATTAAATATTAAAATGGAAAATCGACTGTATAATATCCTACAATTTTAAAACAATAATAAAATTATGATAAAAGTATAGTTGACTATTAAGTTGAATCAAGAAGATAATCATGGATGCAGTAAAAGATAAACAACATGTTCAAGTAAAAATACTTTAATGCTTGGACATGGTGTTTCTCTTAGACTGCATTTCTGATTATCTTCTTCTCCAATAATAAAATTATCATGTTCTCGATAAATATTCAAACACTGATGAAATTTGTTTGTTTAGTAATTTTATTCTAATTTGGCACTGCTGATTATAACCATGAGAGGTAGAAATAGTTAATTTCCGTATCCTGTTAGTTCATCATTAAAGTTTCTCCTAAGTATTGAGTATTTAGTAGCTATTGGCTAATACTAATTATTAAAAACATATTTTTTTATTTATCTATTTTATGTTCTTAGGGCCGTGGAGGAAGAGGATCAATATTTGTTTGGGCCTCCGGTAATGGAGGGAGGGACCACGATAACTGTAACTGTGATGGTTACACCAATTCAATTTGGACTTTATCTATATCAAGTGCCACTGAGAATGGATTAGTTCCATGGTACTCGGAGGCTTGCTCATCGACATTGGCCACGACGTACAGCAGTGGATCTACTGGTGAAAAGCAGGTGGGTCTATCAGCTGTTACAAGAGTTCTTTACGCAGGCTTATGAAGTGTGCTTAGTTGTTTGTTAATTCCACTTAATATTAACATTTAGTAATATTTCTTTTTAATCATCTTCAAAGTTGTGGGATGGTTTAGCAATAATAAGATTTAAAATGAGTAAAATTTAAATGTACAATGTTGAGTGGCAGAAACGAGGTTTGATACACTCTCATATGGTTAGAAATAAAAATCAAAAAAGATGAAATCAATCAAATTATTTCTGCCGATTCAAATTATTACCGAATCATATTGCCAATCCTTTACTTTTTGATATTGTGAGTAAAAATACGATCCAAGGGTCGTTGAAAGCACATATAATGTAGTCAATAATCTGCAAGATTTTCTTAATTGCCTCTGTCCATCTGGATTACCAACTCATATATTAAAACTAATAATGTCTAATTATGCTTTAAGCTAATCTTTAAACAACTAATCAGTGCAATTAAAACCTAACCAGGTGATAGTTACTGCTATGAGTGAACATATCATTGAAGAAAGAATGCCTGATACTTCATACAAATTTTTATTGATAAACTAAAAAAAATACTATTATTAGTTAACATTACCCAAGTTCTTTGTATGAGAGCGAGCAAAGCCGCAACAGGATATGCTAACTAAATGTTAATGATCAACTACTTTATTGAAGGAGATTTTATTTTTTTAATATTTCTTATTAAAGGCATAAATCCTATTTATCTTTTATTTTCTTCAACATGTTTCGGGTTACATTGCTCCACCTTCAGGATAACTGTGATTTTCTCACGTAGTCACTATGTGATTTTCAACATGTCACTATGTGAGAAAATCACAGTAATCCTGAAGATGGAGCAATGTAACTCCAAAACATGATTTCCTCCAATAAAATTAAATTTCCTCTATGTTTTCCTAGAAATGTGCCATTTCATCTGATACTGAGAAAAATCCAGTTTATATAAATGTTTAAGTAGTGAAATTGTTTCATATACATTTTTTTATGATTTGAAGATTTTTCTGTGTTTTTCTTTTTTTCGGAAAGAAATTAATAGTATTTAAATATGTTCTTACTGTTTCTGAAAGTTAATTTCAACCTAAAGAACAGTTAACTTTTTGGGAGAGCAGAGGTAAGCTTTTAATTTTTTTGGATAAATGTTTGGTTTCATCGGCTGGCAGGTAATCGCATTAACTACTCATGTATGAAAATAGTTCCTTTTAGAGCTTAATCGAATTTGTAAAAATATCTTATGGTAATACATTTCATCTTAAAATGTTATTTATTCTGAAGCTGTTTGCATGAGTTATTAAATAATGGGGTATATAAAAAAAAAATAAACGTTTCTTAAACAAATATTTGTATTTTTATTTCTTTGACATAAAATACAATTATTACTCAAAGTATAGTCCATTGTTATCTGCCATCATTACCCACCTGCTAGCCAATTGCTCGATGCCACGCTGATACCATTCCTTGGGATGGCTGTCAAAGAACTCTTAGACAGCATTTTCAACTTCTGCAAAATTATCAAATTTTTCCCTTGAAGAAAATGGGCCATGGATTGAAACAAGTATTAATCCAAAGGTACGAGGTCTGGACTATATGGTGGATAAGGCAGGAGTTCAAACCCATGAAGATATGTAAAATTTTCTACTGATTGTTGAGGAGTAAGTTCGTGAGGGACCAGTCTACAGGTCTATTTCACCTTCCCCATCGAGGGAAGATGGCGACTAACAGTATCTTTTGACACCACACTCCTTGGCAAGTTTGTGAGTACTAGTGGACGGATTTGACTTAACAGCTTCCTTTAGAACCTCATCAATATCCATTATTGGCAGCCCGGAGCCCTTCTTCCTTTCCAACGTCGTATCTCCACTTCTAAATTTTTCAAACCAACGCCGCGCAGTGCGCTCTTCAAGGACACCTTCCCCTTCATATTTAATAATTTCATGAGTTGCTTCAGCGGCTGTGAAATTTTTTTTTTCCAGTAATGTCTTAAAATTACGAGAATTTTGTATGACTGTCATATTTCTTCTTTAAAATAAATAACTGAACTGAGGCTTTTTTTGAAGAAGACCAGTGTTAGTAAGTAAGCTTAAAGAATGCTCTAAAGGGATTATTAAGTATTGGTAAATAATAAATAGCATTAAGATATTTACAGACTTTTGAACTCTGGAATTTGATAAAACGGTCATTTGTTTTATAAACCCTATTATTAAAAAAAATAAATAAAAATAGAAACATCAAAAAAATCGATTTTCTTTTTAATGTTGTTAGTTGTAATGATTACTACAAAGTGATTAGCTAAACGTGATATTAAAAAGAATTTGACTTTATTTTATGTTTGTTTTTTATTTCACCTAGCATTATTCTATTCTAACAATAAAATATTATCTTAATATTGAATAGTCAATATTATTAATTGATCAAATATTAAACAATATTGCTGGTATATTATCTGCCAGCTTTTGCTCTTGAACATTTATATAAAAAAATCGATGTATTAGTTGTCCTATTAGTTGCTCTATCAATATCATTATTCAAATTAAAAAAATAAATAATCATCCCTAGAAAAATAATTAACATTCAGCTTTTTCAAATTCTATTTGTGTATTTCTCATTTTGTGGGTTGCAGATAGTAACTACTGATTTGCACCACATGTGTACATCAAGTCATACAGGTACCTCAGCATCGGCACCACTCGCTGCTGGTATCTGTGCTCTCGCTCTAGAAGCTAACACTCAGCTCACATGGAGGGATATGCAACACATTGTTGTTGCAACAGCAAAACCTGCCAATCTTAAAGCTCCTGATTGGACAGTGAATGGAGTTGGCAGAAACGGTAAGAACTATTTTTAATATTTAGTATAAATTGCAATAGTCATAATTTTGATAATCATTATTAAGAAAATCTTGAATCTCATGTTTTATAATTCATACCATTATCAAAGCCTCAATATGGATTCTGTTTGTTTTGTTTAGTGAGTCATTCTTTCGGGTATGGCTTAATGGATGCAGCTGCAATGGTCAAACTTGCAAGAAATTGGCCGACAGTTCCTGAACAGCATAAATGTGAAGTTTTAGCTCCTCATACTGATAAGTATGTAGCATTCTTATAATGTCATGATAAATTTTCAGTGTATTTTTTTTTTAAATAAGGGAATAGTTTTTTCATTGCTTTGTTTCAAAAACAAAATAAAACAGTTATATGTTATTAATTTTTTTCCACCATTACTTTACTACTTCTATAGAATAATTTTAACTGCTTCAAATCGGCTATAGATTGGTTTTAATAAACATTAAAATATATAAACTTTAAAATATGGTTACTGTAAATGTAGGAAAATTATTTATTATAACATAAGAGGGATATGATCAGGGATGCAGTCAAGAAAAAGAAAAAACACATCCAAGTAAAAAAAATTGTATGGATTTCCAACATTTCAACCTGCATTGTAGGTCTTCTTCAAGGCGACTGTACCAGTTAGAAGAGGAGACAATCGATGATTCTGCACGAGGCAGGTCGAAATGTCTGCACTCAATAAAAATATTTTTAATTGGACGAGTTTTTTTTTTCTTTCTCCTGACTGAATTCCTGATCTTCTTCTTCTTACATTATTAAACAGTCATAACTTTATTTACAATAACTATTTTCATTTATTAATAATGTTTAATTCTGATGCAGAGTAATACCAGCCAAGAGTTATGTAACTCTAGAATTGAACGTGAAGGAATGTGCTGGAGTCAATTATCTGGAACATGTACAGGTATTGTTTCTGGATTACCATATATTTATCAATAGTTACCGTCACATAACATTCTAAAACATTTAGGTTATGAAACATTGAGAAATTATTATGATTTAGACATTTTAAAAATAAAATAAAATAAAACCTTGGTTTAAGATAATTTATACCAAAAAGAGGATTGCAGTTTTATCTTCACGAAAAGTGTCTTAAAATGCAACATAAGTGATACAGTTCATAAACTTAACCAAGAGAAATAAACTGACAGAGCCACTTTTACAATAGTACTTCAAAAACATAACCCTCGAAAGTCCAACTTCATTGATAATACTTGGATTTTTTAATTTATTTGGAATATTTATTTTCAAGTCAATTAGTTTGTTGTAATACAGTCGACTCCATTTTATCGGGCCTTTTTTTTTTTTTTTTTTTTTTTTTTTTTTTTGAGGCCGGCTTTGGTGGCACCTCAGCCTTATGGCTCATTGTGCCTGAGCCGTGTTTCCTGTATTATGTTAGTACAGTCCTAGTGTTTTCATGTAGCTGATAATCATAATTGGGTCCATGTCCACACTAGGATTTAGGATGAGTTCTTCCCCAAAGTGAAAAAACCTCCTCCTTGTCAACATATCACATTTGCATATGATGTGGTAAGGCGTTTCATCCTCCCTGTTGCAGAATCTGCAGCTTGGTGAGTTCTTGATTTTCATTGTGCAGAGATGTTTGTTTAATCTGCAATGCCCTGTAAACATTTCTGTTAGGTATTTGAGCTTGGCTCTGTCAAGATTAAGAAGTTGTGTGCTCCTTTTCTTGCAGTGCCCTCCCAGATACAGTTTTGACTGTCGCAGTTGTTCTAATTACCTGTTTTGAGAGGCAATACTGTTATAGAGGATGTCAATCTTGCTTTTCACAAGGCTCCAGGCTATTCTACAGATAGGTTCGGGAGCAATGGGATTGCTGTCCGACCCCTGTCTGGCCAGTTCATCAGCCTTCTCATTACCTGTTATATTTGAGTGACCTCTCACCCATTCTATCCAGATTCTGTTGTTAACAGCTAGCTTGCTGTTGGTAAGATATTGCTTACAATCCTCAACTAGCTTTGGTCTGGTTGTAACATTCCTCAGAGCACTAAGAGCAGCTTGGCTATCCGAGTAAATTTTAATGGTTCTGTCCTGTGTGTTATCCTCTATTAATTTTTGTGCACAGTAACAGATTGCCAGTACCTCAGCCTGAAATACTGAGGTATATTTCCCCAGGGGGAGAGATATGCTTTTATTGTCGCTCAATCTCCATTTCCCTGCTCCTGAGCCTTTCTTGGTTAAGGAGCAATCGGTATAGCAATTAATCTCATTGCATTTATGATGTTGCTTTCCGATGTCTATCTCCACATTGAAGGCAATTTCAATGTGTTTCTTTATCTGAAGGTCTGAGTTCATTTTAAGCAACTCTATTCCCTCCATTTTGTTTAGTAGCTTCTTATGCCCATCTCTCCTTGATGGTTCAAAGAGCAACCCTTGTTTAACAAGTTTATACATGGAATACATAGCTTTTGCTTCCACCTCCAGCTGCAGCGGGTTAAGATTTAATGTTACTTCCATCGCCGCAGTTGGGGTGGTTCTCATGGCCCCTGTGATTAGGAGGCATGCCAGTCTTTGGACCTTATTCAATTGGACCTTGGATTTCTCCAGTCCCACTTTATGCCACCATACCACAGTGGCATATAGTATCGTGGGTCTGATCACCATTGTGTAGATCCAGTGAACCACCCTTGGTCCCAGGCCCCAAGGTTTTCCTACTGCCCTTTTACAGGCCCATAGGCTTTTAAGAGTTTTGGATGACACATACTCTATGTGTTTGTTCCATTTAAGTTTATTATCCAGATAGACGCCCAGGTGCTTTACCTGTGTGCTAATCTTAATCTGTACCCCATTTAACTTAGGTGGTCTGATGACTACCTTCTTTTGGTTTGTGAAGATGCATAGTTCTACCTAGTTCGGATTGATGTTCAAACCTTTGTTGTCGCACCATGCCGTCAGTATCCCCATGCACGTAAAAAGCAGGTCCGATATGGCAGCCTGATGCTTGCCACCCACCAGGATGGCAATGTCATCCACAGATCCCTGTGTATAGAACCCTGCTTTGTTGAAATTACTCAGGAGGGAGTCAACCACCATGCACCAAAGCAGTGGCGATAAAACCCCGCCCTGTGGGCATCCACCAACAGGTTCTGCCCATAGTTTATTATCTCCTAATTTGGAGTAAATAACTCTCCCCTTTAACATTGAGCATATCCACTGGCGGATGGTTGGATCAACCTGTGTCTCCTCCAGAGCCCTCTCAATGGTCAACTAGGGAGTTCTATCAAAGGCTCCTTCTATATCAACGAAGATGCCTGCCATGATTTCCTTTTGATCCAATGATTTCTCAATCTTGGATGTTAGGTGTTGGAGGGTAACCTCACAGGATTTACCTGCCTGATAAGCATACTGCGAGTGGTGTAAGGGTCTCAGAAGTAGGGTGTTATCCCTAATGTGTCTATCTAATACCTTCTCCATGGTTTTTATTAAGAAGGATGTTAGACATATGGGTCTAAATGCCTTGGGTTTGATATAATTTTCTTTCCCAGGTTGCAATCCATGCAATTCTCTTGCCGGTTATTATTTCTTTCGCTCTATCCCATCTTACCCTGTCTAGGGATACATTATTCCTTGGGAATGAGCTTCGATTTTCCCTGATATCGCATCCAGGAAAGTGTGCCCTCGCTAGGACTTTGAGTGTCTCCATGCTATTCATGGTGTACTTCTAACCATCCCACAGAGAGTCCAACTTATCCTTTTGCATCTTTTTAGATAATATTTTGTTGATCCTACTTGCTTCCGCTGTGGATTCAACTTCTTGACAAAACTTTACCCAAGCTTGTCTTTTCGTTTTTCTGACAGATTTGTGATATGTTGTTAGCTGTGCTCTATACTCTTCCCATCTGCCAGTTCTCTTAGCAATGCTAAATTTCTTTCTCAGAGCTTTCCTTTGATTGCTAAGACCTTTATTCCACCATTTCGTGTTTCTATTTTTCTCAACTTCACAACCAACATTGTTGGTTTCATAACACTTGGTTATGATCGTTGTTAGTGTGGTGTTGAGCACCTCTAGTTGCCACTTATTGGCAATCCTGCTCGGGCAGTTATTTATTTCTCCTTCTAGCATGGTGTTATATCCTTCCCAGTTTGTTCTTCTGGAATTTCTGTAGCTCGATGCATGTGTGGGGTTGGTTATTAGATCAAATCTAATGTATTTATGGTCTGAACATGTTTCCTCATTCGAGACATGCCAGTTTTCCACCTTGTAGCTAATCTCTGTGGTCGCCAAGGATATTTCAATTACCTCCTGCCTATTATTATTAATAAAGGCTGGTTTATTACCCCTATTAAGAATATCAAGATTATTACCTATAATATGGTCAAGTAATTGCTCACCTCTGGTTGGAGTTGGAGCTCCCCCACATCTTGTGATGGGCATTTGCATCCAGGGCCATGATGATGTTGCCTCTGGCTTCTACCACAAAGTTCCTGTTCACTGTTGGTGCATTCTCATATGGAAGGTAAACCGCTGCAAGGCGGTTCATCCTGAGTCCTCATGGTGAGGCTTATTTTGGCTCCTGCAAAGTCCCTGGAACAAAAATGCCACAGTGGCAGCAGTTTTATACTTCTTTTATATAAGATGCAAGCCCGAGGATTGTCGGGCAAGGAGACCACACTGTAGCCCTCCATCCGAATACCCCTCGGCACGCCATTTACAAGGTAAGGTTAATGAACTTCGGTTAGGTTAATGAACCTCTAATGAGTTATTAATTAATATAGAAGATTTATTGGTAGAGTGCATTTTGATCCCACTAGTATGGGAGCGTTTAAATTACACTACAGGTAAAGGTAAGCTCCCTATCCCTGCAGCGGGCTATGTAGGTTTCCCTACTACCTTGGGGTTTCGCCTGGTGCCCCAAGTGGGTCGATTATATTTTTATCCACCCTCTGCCATTCAGTCTCAGCTCGAGCTCCCTCCACCTGACTTAGGTGACCTGGAGACCCCTGATGGTTGTCAGAGACCCCGCCTCTGTTGTTCCTGAATCCCATCAGATTCTCCAGGGGGCACCGCTTGGAGGTGACAGTAGGTGATAATAGGGATAAGGAGAACTGGAATCATTGCTATTGCTCGCTTGATTCGCTTAGACGTCAGGAGATCCCCACACCTATCTCCTTCTCTAGTTCTCCCGTTACCCTACCCATTTGCCCCCCTTATTGGGCCTTAAAGGGAAAATTTATTTTGTCCAGATAAAGTGGAGGACCCAATAATCCAGAGATCTTGAATCTACATGTAAAAGAAATAAAACAAAAAAAACGGTTAAATGCACCCATTTATCTGATTTCCCCACATATATGCATTTGATGTCATAATCGGACAGGTTTGTGAGGAAACACAGTGGGTACATGCATTTATGCATGCTTGATGTGTTTTCCGGTTCTTTGATTTTGTCGAGAATTTCGACTTTGTTGACAACACTCAAATATTTACAAGACATTATACACTTACAAAAAAAAAAAAAAAAAAAAAAGAGAAAGAGAGATATGAAAATATGCCAGAGAACACAACGTTACTAGAACAGACTTGGATTTTCCCCGTCTTGAACTCTTGTTCACATTTCATAATTAAGAAAATTAGGAGTCCCAGAAGTACTGCGTAGTTATTCAAATTTTATGAACTCACTGAGATGCCGGGGCTCATAGTTGTTTACATTCTGTTTCTAGGAAAGTTAAAAGTTACGAGAATTCTGGACCAATTAACCGATGTTTTGTCTCGATTAAGCGGTCATGTTTTACCTATATTTGATTCCGTTTTATCAGAAACGGCTCAACTAAGCAGTTGTCCTGATTATCTAATCACCCAATTAAATGGATTCTACTGTAATGATAAGTTTACTACTAAGTTTATTACTATTTAACACAAAATCTAGTTAAGAGTGGTTAATATGAAACACACTTGCTATGTTTGTTTATTGGGTCGTCCTTATGTACTCCAAATAGGGCAGGAAGGACGGGTTATCCTACAGGTTACCAACCTATCCTAGCCAAGATAAGAAGGTCAAGATTCATTCTGTGGGTCCGCCATGAAATAAATATCAACCCGCCCAGGTAGGATTCAAACCCGAGACCTTCCGTATCGAGCGCGCTGAGACCCTCGGCCCAACTCACTCAGTCATCCAGTCCCCCACTTACTATGAAGAGAGTATTACCTTAATAACACAATTTTGAGAACACCCATTGATTAAAAGAGTCCCTAAATAACAAAATTGTTTCCCAAATCCCCTTGAGAGTTTTGCTATCAGGGTTCTCCTGTTTTTGACTAACCAAAATGGACATTTCATGTAAACCATTTTTTTAAACAAAAGTAATTAACATTAATTCATGAACAATTGATACGGTCTTGCTTGTCAGCAGCTGTTCTAATTTAGGATTTTCCTCTGCACCTTGTACTATGAGAAAGTTTCTTAGTTCTTTCTTTACTTTTTATGATGAACCATTAATCATTTGGCCAACATATCATTTGACCATTACCCTGTAATACACCCAGCCCTGTGAATATATCAGAGCTGCTGTCATCTCTATCCTTTGAAAACATCTGTCCTTACCAAAATTTATAGTGATTAGAGAATTTTTATTTTATTTTTATTTAAGTAATTTTTCATTTTGTAATTTTTTTTCTAGGCAAAGATTACATTGATGTCACAAAGACGTGGTGATTTAGAAATACAATTAACTTCTCCAGCTGGTACGAGAACTACACTCTTGGCACGACGACCCCATGATGTTTCTCGTTCCGGATTCAGATCCTGGCCATTTATGTCTGTTCATACCTGGGGTGAAAATCCGCTGGGTATCTGGAAACTAGAAATACACAATGAAGCCAGATATTTAGGTAAGTGATAAATTCATGACTCTGTAACTGGCTCTTTGGTTTATTTGTTTTAACAAGATTGTGATGGTGCACTTTTTTAAACTAACATTATTATGTATATTTGGGATTCATCAAATTAATTTTGGACTTTTTAATGAATACTAATGTCTGATTTTCCTAACATATTCATTAATCTTTAGAATGAAAAAATAAACAATCTTAAAATTGTAATTACCATTCATTAATTTTATTACTTTTCAGAATTCTTGACTTTTTAAATGAAAATTATTCATAAAAAAGTTATCATTAGGCAACAACTTATAATTTTTGTGAAAATTATAAGACTATAGAGTTTGCTTACAAATATGGAGCTAGTACGCTAATTACAACATCTAGTTGTTTATTCTGAATTTTAATCGCTGTATGATTAAAGCTTCCCCACAATATTGTTTCCTAAGTTTGATAGTTCTTTTACTGACAGTTAAAACAAAACCCCCTCAATTCATTAACTTTGTTTCATGTTCATTATTATTAATACATTGCTAGATATTTAATAAACTTTGTAGATTCTTTGTTTTGTTTTTTTATAGTTGTTAACACTGCAGGTACACTTAAAAATAAAACACATATTTTCTGAAAAGGTTAGAAACAATGCAATAATAATACTTTCAAAATACATTTAAGTTTTTAACAGGCTAGGCCAATATTAATTAGTGTATTATGATTTTTTTTAATGATTTTTTATCTTTTTTTTTATTGAGGGTGATAAAATACCATAGCTTAGCTCATGGTATTAAATGAAGATAAAAAAATAAATATAG
Source organism: Euschistus heros (assembly GCA_003667255.2). Taxonomy (NCBI): domain Eukaryota; kingdom Metazoa; phylum Arthropoda; class Insecta; order Hemiptera; family Pentatomidae; genus Euschistus; species Euschistus heros. The sequence continues at coordinate 129,729 of RCWM02000623.1, read as the reverse complement.
CAAACAGTAACATATTACCTTTGTGATATTCATTTCGTTTTTTCAAGAATTTTTTGGTTTAATAGTTTAGGAATTAGCTCTTTTTAAGAAACATCTTTACAACTGCAGTATGCATGTAAAACTATTGCTTTTGATAAAGAATTCACTATCTGAAAAATAGCAAGCATCAGATCTACATATGAATTATAAAAAGAAAGACAAATTCATCGGTGGGAATATATATATTTTTTTAAGTTTAGGCTTCATCAGGCTTATGTAGAGGAACATTCTTTGGTAACGAAGATTTTAAACTTTCAAGTTCGGCCGCCATTTTTTTTTTTTTGTTTTGTTTTATTATTATTTTTTTATTTTGCTCTTTTTTGAGAGTATGTACTCATCATTAGTTACTTCAAAGTTATAGTTATGTCAAAACTGTTACTTCCTTCATGGTTATTTTTTAATCAATTTCAGATTATGTTGTATGAACTACATTCACTAGTCTTAATGTGACTCAAACAGTAGTCTTTATACATTCAATTCAAAAATTATAGTACAGATAATATTATCATATCGACTTTGCGCTATTTTGATGGATAGGAATATTTTAATTTTAAAGTATATAGATTAAAGATTTTAACTTTCTATGATAAAGCCTGATCTTCACATTTTGATCTTTTATCAAATTTATCAGTTAGAGCCAATTATTCGTTCATGTTGACACACTCTATTTATTTAAACAACATGAGTAATCGATGAAAACAACACTACCAAACTTGAAAATACTTCCTTTTTTTTTTCTTTTTTGTTATCTTATTATTAATTACACTGTTTACAACATAAAACCAAAAAATCACATTGTTTAATATTACTATCCTATAGTAATTTATTTTCTTCTTTCTGTACAAATATTAGTATTATCTTTATGATATTATGTATTTCTAATCATTATAATGATCTTTATTCTATCTCTGATATTTAGTTAGACTGGTTAAATGACAGGTAAAATAATGGAAATAGGATGGGATCGTATTCATAGTGATTATTATATTAGCAAAATATAATAATTTTGATCCATTATTTTGTTTTTATAAGATAATTATAAGTTAGTGATGAAAATTAAAAGAAGAAAAAATGCTGGTTGAACTGTTCTTCAGGAACATGGATTACTGGTAGAACATTTTATTTTTAGGTAATATATACCTTCTTCTTTTTTTTTTTCTTTTTTTTATTTATTGTATCACTGATAATTACTAAATACTTTAATAATTTTAAACTAATTTTAATACATTTTCATATTATATTTATTTAGAGAATTTTTTTTTCTTCTAAAAGAAAAAGTTATAATAAAACTGAGCTGAAGAAAAAGTTTGTTGAATCATTCGTGAACTGCATTTTTTCTCTCTAAATTGAAATGATAACTAACACTTTTAATATCAAATTATTTTCAATATATCGTCGGTGAGATTGCTAATTCAACTATGTGCAATTCAGCACCTTCTATCACATTAAAAACATATGTGATTTGATGCACATATGTAATTATGTTATGGGTTTAAAATCACAAAAGTGTTTGGTCAAAACCTGATCCAAGCCGAATTGCGTATTCCGGTTTTTACATTAGACGTGGAATTTAATTTTAAAACGAAACCTGCAAAAAAAACAAAATCAAAAAATGTACATAACAAAATTGGCCATCTCACTGATAATATGCTTTATTAAGAGGTTGTCATTGAAAGAAATCAAGTTTATTAAGTCCAGCTACAGATCAAAAAGGCGGTTTAATTTTACATCAGCTGTGGATAAACATTCAGAAACTCCATCTGGGGCATATCCAGCCTTTGCCAAGTATGTGGTTGGCCCTTTCGTTGGGAGAAAAGTCTAGTGTCAGAGGCATACTGACGACAGTTATTACAATGTTTTTTAAGTGTTGGGGCTTTTTTGACACGCTAGCTCTGTAGGTGATGCTCAGAATGAAAATGTTTTTACAGTTTCCTTATCAGAAGCAATAGATTATTGTTAGACATATCCATGGTCTATTATTTTTCCTTGTCAGGAAGAAAATGAGGTTTTTTTTTTGTTTTTTTTTTCAATTTTAACAATTTTTTAACCATATTCAGTGTTCTGTAATATTTTGACATGTATATGTTTTTTCCTGGGTGTCTATACTTTTTTTGGAGTAACTTTTTTTTTTCACATTTTTTGACATGCTCTTGCTCAGTTGGTGTTGTTCAGATCGAAAATTTGATGGAAAATATGTTGTTTTTTTTTAATATAAAATTAGTCGCTAGAGCCTACTGTTTATGAGCTATATTGGTTTAAATAAAAAAAGTCACTTTTGAAACTGCTCTTTTCTCTTTGTTTATTTTGATATCATTTATTTTCAATTTAATTTAATTAGTTTCATCCTTTTAATTCTAAAATTGAAATAGGGAAAATCAGTAGATTTTCAGGCCAGTTAGGAAAAAATTGAGCTTTTTTTGTTTTATGATTGTCATTAAACTATCTTTTTTTCATATTTTTTTTATTTTGGAACTATTTTTTGATATATAATTAATTTGACTCCCCTGTACAGTAATATAGTGATTTACTAATCCTTAAGGTTTATTTATATTTTAAAAATAATTTAAGTACTGAAATATTAGAACAAATTGGCTCATTTCTTCTTTATTTGTTAATCAGTTTTAGATTTAGTGGCATTGAACAATGCTATAGGCATTATATTGTATTTTTTGTGTGTGTGTTTTCTTACTCTTTTAAAATAAATTTAATTTTAGGGAGAGCTACGCTACAGGAATGGGCTCTAATATTCTATGGGACAGAAGTTCCCCCGCCATCTTACAAAGGGAGCTATGTTCCACCTCCTGTACCTCCTCCCAGACCACCTCCCCCTTTGAATCTTCCAACTCAGCCAAAGAAGAGCAAAGGAGCTCGAAAAAATAAGTCGGCCAACGCTACACAAAAGCCAGGAAGAGCGAAGAAAATTTTCCCAACAAGTGCTCCATCGGGGAGCAGGAAGACTCCTAGGCCTTCAGTGATATCTGCGAGAAGGCCTACAATTTCCCCTTTGCTGACAGCGACCCATCCTATAGGGCTCACCATTTTGTTAGCTCCACCACAGCAAGCCAGTCAGTCCACAAATCTTTTCCCAGCTATATTTCAAAAGTATAACAAAGTACAACAACTGTTTCCCTATGCTAAAATAAATGAATCCCCTTTAAGACCATCAAGAAAAGGCCTAGACTCCATTGATCTTCAAAAAGAAACAGGCAAGACTGTCTGAAAGATTCCTCCATTCCATCTTCTTAGAAATAGTTTTATCATTTTATTTATTTCAGTTATCTGATTGGTTTTTTTTTTTTTGACACTTTTTTATTTGCCATATTTTATTCTTTATTTTTTTGTACTTATTGTATTGTAAGAAGTCTTGATAGTAGATATTCTTGATTATTATAGTTTTATTTTGTTTAGTCCTAGCTTTTGTATTCACAAATTTATCATAATTTCAATTTTAATTTATTTTAATTGCAGTTTGTAGCATGATAGTAATTGTATTGCTGCCCAGCTGTCGATTTTTAATCAGCATTTTGTTTTCTAACCTGTACCACACACGCTTAATTTATTGTAGTAACAAATTGTTGTTGTTTTTTTCATAGCAAAGCTATTTTTTATGTTTATATCTTCATATAACAGGCATATCATGAAATATTTAAAGTTTTTAACCCACCTTTTCATTAGAGATGGGCCGACTAGTCCGTAAAACTGAATAATCGCCTGCTTTCATAGTCTCTGACTAGTCACCGATTAGTCGGTAATAAACATCATTATTCCATCATTTTATTCATTTATATTTCTATGTTATAAAAATATATATAAAATTGATATTAACAAAAAAATAAATTTGATAACTTCTACAATACTGAATAAAGTACTTGTGTAGACTGGTATTTTTTTAAATTACAGTGTTGATTTTGTGTCATAATTAAAAATATTGTTTCATAAAGTCCATAAACAGGATATTTTTTTTGGCATGGCTGAACTCCAAATGTCACTATTAACTATACTAGCCAAGCAATTTACTAGCTGACTTTTGCGTTAGTTTTTAAAAAATATAATCCCTTAAAACCGGTTTGCTAAAAGTTGAAAAAAAAACATAAGATAAACAGAACCCTATAGCTATATTTACTGATGACTATAAAGCTATAAACCTCGAACATTGTCAATATCACCCGAATTCCAACAGAAGTAATGATCAGTGAGGTGGACTAATCTGCCTTTTTGTTGCCAGCCGACTAGTCGGCCAAAGTCATAGTCGTCCCATCTCAACTTTTAATACGTATCAAAATGAAATGATTTAATTATTTATGTTACTATTTAATACAATATAATTTAAAGGAAATTGAAGAGTATATTAGTGCTTAAATTAAAAATATTTTTTGAGCTCCAGTAAAATCCAGTTGACTTGAGATATTCTGCCTGTTGTATGACTTCTTGTAATCATTCCACCATTTGAAATCTAACCTCTGAAACTAATAAAAATAACCTAATAATTGCATTGCTTGTTGGTGTTGATTTTGATATTATTAAACATTAATGACTGTCCATTAGTTTTATATGTATTAACAATAACATGTATTTATAATATAACAAATTAAGGATATTATTTTGATATTTATTTTTTTTATTTTATTTTTTTTATAGAATACACCTGTTCTGAAATCATATTTAGTGTTTTTGAATTCAAACCTTTTCCATGAAACAATTGATTCTGATATTTTTTTCAGTTCTTATCTAATTTCTTTATAGAATTCCATTTGATTTATTTATTTTTTTTCATTATATAATGTAGGCTCATTTTCTATTTAATATGTAATCAGTTTCTATTTTTTTTAAAAAATGCTATCAGAAAGTCAAGTTAAAAAAATCTAAAAATGATAAACACTCTTGCTTGTGGCTTGCAGTAGTTATTACAAGTTCCATTTTCCAAGAATGTTTTTAATAATTATATATAAACAAAAATAATAATAAACTGCTATTCTATTGGGTTTTATTAATGTTCCATTTTTTATGATTTCAGCTAAACTTTCTGACTGGAATTTGATATTCTACGGAACTGAAACTGCACCCGGTTATGAATTAGAAACAGCAACACCCAAGAAAACAGAAGATGTAAATACTGACAGTTTTAATGAGGATAACTCGGTTGAACTAAACAGTGGAAGTAGGTGGAAAGAAATCGCCCAACGTACTGGTCAAACCTCGCAGGAGGTGGTACGCAATATGCCAGAAGTGTCGTCTGGCTGCAACAAACCTTCTAACTCTTGTCTAGGTTTGTCTATTGTTCTTATCGTAATTTTAATATCTCTGAGGAACGCGATTAGTGAACAAAGAGTGACACGGACTTAAGTGTTCCCTCGGATCGTGTAATTTTTCGTGCTATGTGATACAATATTGTGAATTTTTATTGTACTGAGACAATATTTCTTAGACAATTTTTCAGCAAAAAAGGTTTTTATGGTAATTTTTAATAAAAATGGCTTTTTTGAATTTTTACCAAGTATATACATAAGTACTTAATGCTAGTATGGAACTTAACGGTACAGATTTTAAAAACAAATTTGAAATAAAAATAAAAGCATGATAAAAAAATCATTTATATAAAAACTTTCAAGGGCAATAAATGGTCAAAATCATTGTTCCTTTTCATATTTTTAATTTTGACTGAATAGAAATATTGAATGAATTGTCATCTTCTGAACTTGATAATTGGTGAAAATACAAAAGAGTTAAATAAGTTAAGTATAAATCATAAATACATTATTGCCTTCAAAATGTTTATACACTTCAGTAGCAGCAGGCTCTTAAATTTTGTAAACATCATCTCAGATTGAGAATTTAATTCAACTTATTTTTACCATCCTAATAACGTTAATTGTGTTAATCCTCAATAACAGTTGTGCTAATTGTCTACTGCTGCAAGTGCAATTATATAAACGTACATAGCCATTTGATGTGGTTTGCTGTGTACTGGTGGAGGTGGATATGTCAGTGTTTGATCAGTATTATGTATTTGCTAGTGTGTTCGTCGTGTAGGGTATTCCTTTTTCTGTGTAGACCTCCATCCAAAAAGTGTTCGAAAATGCTCAATTTTAAATTATATGTTGCTGTTCTGATTCGGTCAAATTCAACTCGATTCACTTCATTGAACACTGATTAATTAGAATTATCAAAATTTTACAATTATTATAGTTTCCAATATATCTGCATTATTGTCAAAATTATATGTTCAGGTTATATTTCATTTTTTAAAAATTCAGAGTTGATTGTTGTTATTGATATTGAAGGGCTGATTACAAAAACCAGACAAGTCAAAGAAATTCAATTTTCAGGTATAAAATCAAACTGTCAAACTCATCTGTTGAATGATTAATTTATTTATTTTCTCAAAAAAAGGCAGTTTAATATTTGCTGGCATTGGCATAGTTACTGAAAAAAAATTTAAAAGCATTTGACCGGTCTGGTTTTTGGTAGGATTGGTTATGTCTTAGAGGGCAAATTAAATAAACACAAATATTCAAACTCTAGAAGTTGGTTGTTGAACTTTGTGAAATCTTGGGTTTCTGTAATCTAATTTACTCTAGATCGCTGGGAAAAAAACTAACACATACAATAATGAGATGACTTCCTGACCCTGCAACCAGCCTTAAAAGTAAAAAATCTGTATTTGATTTTAAACTCAAGTTCTTTAAAGAATTAAATTGGTAATATTGATAGTCTTCAATATCAGTGTACTCTTCATTAACAAGTTTTAGTTTATGATGTGTGACGTTCCTAAATGTTTTTCCTCGTTTCCTAAATGTTCCTTTATTTTTAAGGCATAAGATGTAATTCCTTGGATCCGGAATTTTACTAGACTTCATCCCTGGAGGTTTAGTATAATAAGGAAAAAGGTTCATCTTAGAAGTTTATAAGAATATTACAGTAGGTCCGCGGTCCAAAGAGTTTTTAGCTTCAATTATTTTTCATTTTCAGTTATTTACGTGGTATACATTCCTTAAAGTTTTAAATATGTTCTTTCAGAGACTTTATAAAGAGGCATTTTGTTAGGAAATGTCTGATTTTTTTTTTTTTTATGAAGTATCTTTTTTTTATAAATTTGTTTGCCACTGTAGCTCATATTTTACTGGTTAGCTACAATAAAATTAATAATATTTGAGCATTGAGCACAGATTTCAGTATTAGCTCGAAAATGAAGTTTTTTCTTTTCTGGTTTTAAGTAATCAACCCTTCGATTGTTTTTGGCATGTTTTTTGTTATTAAATGTTTTAGAATTTTACCCAAGAGGAAGTTACTTGATTTTATTCTATAAACTATAGATTTGTTTTCATCAAATTATATAGAAAGAACGTTAATGAATTTTATTTAATGTTTACTTATTACAGCGTATTTTTTATTTTAACATTTTTTTTTTTTTTAAGGCATTGTAAAACAATTGAAGTTTTGTTGGTGATTTCAATACTTTTGTGTTGAGAATTGTATAAACATATATATTGTATGAATATATATTATATATATGAAACCTTATTTATAAGTCAGTGAGTTCATTTGATTATTGGAGAAATTCAAATATCCAAGACCACTGAAACGTGTATAAAGTCTGTAAATCAATATTAATAAACACATGATACATTATTTATATGGCTGAATACAGGATTATTCGTTACTAGAAAACCTTTAACCCCAACTAGTATTATAGAAAATATTATGTTTTTAATAAAATGAACTTTTTTTTAAATTCATATTTTATGAGAATATATTTAAAACCATTCACCTTTATTTTAAAATGCCTTCATGATTATTATTCTTTTGAAGTTTGTGATATTACTTAAGCAGTAACTTTTGTATGATATTTTAATATTACTTTCAGTCTCACTAATCTATCTACATCTGCAATTGATAATGAATATTTTTATATGTATATATTTTTTTTACTTTTACTTTTAAATCCGCATCTTTTAAAAAAATAAATGACAATCAGCAGATGTACTGAAATATAAATATAAGAAACTGACATGTTAGGTATGAGGAGTTTATTTATTGAACTTTTTTTAGTATCTTAAATTCTTATTATTTTTTAATTAATATTTAAAATTAAATAATTTGATTAAAAATATTAGATAAAATAGATCATTTTATAAAATTTAATATTTTCTGTTATGTTTCTTTCATTAACTTCTATTTTTTTGAAGTATTCAATTCTTAAAAAAATTCTTTTCTCTAATTTGAGAATTGGAATCTTAACCCATCGTTGATCGAATCATTGACGGATCACAATATGAAACACAACATTGTGTTTTATCCAAACATTCTTTAACAAGTATGGAAAGTTTCACGAGAAAAGTTTGATGAAAATAGTTACAATCCTAAAAGGTTTAATGGACCATACCGGTTATTCAAGGGCTTTATCAAAAGTTTAATATTCAGCCTGCAAGAATACAATATTCTCATTAGAGATATCAGATAGTAATTCTTTCATTTTACTTATTGCATTTTCACATAAAATGTTAAAGTTGATATATTATTTACACTATTCGTATGTTATGGCATTCTTTCCCACAGCGCTATTGCATATAATTTAATTTATATCTTTGAAAACATTTTCTTTTATAATTGATGCCATGATAATAATTTCTATGATCAAATTTTTAAATCTAATAATTAACTCTTAAGTATTACTGAATTAAATATAAATATATAAATTTGTTTCATTTCACAATTTGTTTTGGGAAAGTATTTTTCCCATCCTTAGGTAAAAACCTGGGATGAATATATGGATGTAATAGATGGGAGGACGTGTAAGTCATTTTCCCAAAACATGTTGTAAAAAGAAATTAATTTATATAAGGAGTAAAATGCTGGACTTCAGAGTTATATAATTAAACCTCGTTTGACATAATTTAAAAAAATCTATTACTCTTAATTTCCAATCAAGCTGTAAATAGATGTGGTATACCTTTTTCTTTTTCTTTTTTTTTTTTTATATTGAACACAATTTGTTTAATATATAATTATTAATAAAATGAATAATATCTTCATGAAATAGTATATAAAAAATATTTGATTCATGAATTGCAATATTTATAAAAGTAAATTTAAGAAGACCTTTGAGTTTAATGGAGATAAAAAAGCTTATTGGATTAAAGCAGAATCTATTATCACATTTAAATGTAATTTTTTTTTAGATCTATTAACATATTTATAAGTACAGTGATCAAAAACCAAAGTAAGCTGAATTTTATTACATACTAGTAAGTTTATTAATAATATATTAATAAGTTTATTTTTAAAAACATGGTACAAGTAATGGATTTAGCCAAATAAAACTGACATTATTGTCGAGTAAAAGGAAGTAATCGACAAGTAAGGACAAGGCAAGGAGATGAGGGTGGCGGTGTGTTGGGGCATGTGGAGCACGTCTCTCAAACAGCATATGCTTTGGGGTGAGTTAAACCCCTAACTATCCCTTTATATTATTGCATTTTTAAAATTGTCGCTTAAACTTTTGCTTTATTTCTATCTTTTTTTCCCCTTGTGATATCTTACTAAGTACTATTTATTTGCCTAATTATTTTTCTTAATTATATTCATTAAAAATATTTTATTTATTTACTTCATTAATTATAGATAATTTTGTGGTAATAAATAGTACCTTTAGTCTTATGTTAATTATTATAATTCGAATTGCATGCTGTTAAGTATTATACCTAATCATGAATGTATATAGAGGCTTGTTTTTATAATTCTTGTTTTAAAGAAAATAAAAATTGATCAAAGCAGCTTGTTATTTTGTTAATTTTAAATAATTATTAATGTTGCTATAGTAAAATGTTGAATTTTGGCATGCATGCACTGAATCGCATATCATACAACTGACTTTTATGTTACTATTAGTAATTACAAAAGCCAAGTTAGAATAGTCTTGCATAGTTTATTTCCTTACTATTCGATCGTATTAGTTTTGAGCTTCTCTGGCTGAAAGCCTGCCCTCTTTTCTTGATTTAGGAAATTACAAAGTCCTTGTCACTGATTTAACCTTTATTATCTATTCTTTTTGTTTTTAGATGATCTATGATATACTCTTTAAAAAAACAAATAGAAACTATTAATTTGTATTTGTAAACATAATTTTGACTATTTAAGTATAGTTGAAAATATTTTAAAATACTACTAATGATTTTCACTTGAATTTTTGTTAATCAGTGAAATAAAAACGATTTGAAAGGTTTCCAACTATTAAGATGTTGAAGTTGTTTCATTTTTCAAACTTTCAGGCTGCATTAGTTTTATGTAACAATTTTCCTTATAATGAAATCAACATTTCCATCCCGCAGATAAGGTTGTGAGTTTAAAATAAAATATAAAAACAGAGGAATGTAATGGTTTAGAGAGAAGTTTGGGTCTCAGAACACTCGTCATAGATTCAGTTTTTATCGAAATTAGTTTATTTTATTTCATGGTAGTCGGTATATCTTCCCTTTTTTGCCCTAATTGAAATTCATAAGAATATAGTGCTTCAATAGAAAAAAAAAAAAAAAAAACTATTAAAACACTTTTAAGTGGTTATAAACCCTTTTATTGGCAATAATATCTAAAATTTAAATCAATTTAGACAGCCTGTTGGACTCCTTGAAGGCTACTAATTCCTTTAAACTTGATTTCACTGTTCTAATTTGAACCTAGACTGTGCACATAATCTTCAAATGTGTATTAATCTGTTATATTTCACAGCAGATGAGTCTGAAATATATTACATTTTGAAAAATAAAGTTCTCTGCTGTTGTTGCAGGTGACCTATTATGATTTTTTTAAAATAAAGTTGTATTTTTCACTCAGGGAAATGTCAACTAACTAATTGATAATAATTGAGACCTTGAAGGTTCTCAATACCGAGCCCTTTGGGGCTAGGATCTCAGGGTAGAAAGGTCATGGGCTCTAATCCCACGTGGGCAGGTTGAAATTTATTTTGCAGAGGACCCATGGAATGAATAATAACCTTCCCATCCAGGTATGAAAAGGTTGGAAACCTGTCCATCCTCCCTGCCCCAGTTAAAGTACATAAGGACTTAAGGCTTAACAAACATAGCTATCTTCCTTTAAGATATAAAGCTGCAACAATGCATATTTAGTCCCTCATTTTATAGTTTAAGATATATACTTCCACGGAGACCAAAATATTTTCATTCAGCAGACTAAATAAGAAAACATAATTTTGATTTAACTTCTTCATTTCTTTTTATAAATTTTGTTCTATCATAGCTCATTTTTAACAAAGGTCTTATCAATTACGAATATATATACTATTTATTAAATTACAAGCATGTATACTTTTAAATATTTAACAAACCAACTAAATCCTGATGCTTATTTAATTACATGTTTTGGTTGTAATTGTTTCTGTTTGTTGTGCATTGTTCTTGTCTTCTTACTATTGAGCATTTAAAAAAAAAATTAATCCTAATTTTTGAGGACTTGAGATTTTATTATGGCTATAACACTAATTGTATGAGCTAGTAAATTTCTTATTTGATTGCAACTTCATTTCTTTGGGGATTATTATTTTATGAGAAATACTTCTCACAAATATGTTCCACTTTATTCCACCCAAACTTGGTTGCCACTGCTGACTTCAGTCAACTTTCCAGCACATTGCAAAAGATTTAAGAAATTCACCTTCACATTTTATTTGATTACATTATATTTATAGATTTTTATGTAATTATATATTAGTCAGCCATTTTACTGGCCACATTTACCTTTACTCATTTATATGTTAAAAATAGGTGGAAATGATAACGGTCCTAGTTGATTACAATTTTTATTTTAGATTCATCTTTACAGTTTGTTATTTATTCTAGGAATAGAAACTCTTTTTTTTTTTTGTAAACAATTATCAAACTATAAAGGCCGGTATACACGCTATAAAATTTTTTTGGCATGAATGTGTAAACAATGCTCAAGCCTCAGCTTATGCCTAGTGCATGTGCATTTTATGTTCGACCACCTGTTCCATACTATATTTTGAGTGTATGTGCCTTAATTTTATACACAGGTTGTGTAGTTAATAATATTGCGGATTCAAAATATCAAAAGAATTTCTAATCGACTTCATTGAAAAGTATAAGTCATCTCATTTCATTAATTGAATATTTAAATTAATAAATATTTATATAATTAAATATATCCTTTTAGCAATCTTCACTTTGTTTTTTTTTTTTTAATAATGCCAATCGCAGTCGTTGCAAGAATTAATTATTCTTCGTTACAATTTTCTATTTTCAACAAAACAGAGAATTTTTCACTTCACAATTGTGCAAGCAAAAATGAATGTATAAACAGCATCGACTTATTTGCACCAACTGGCTTGCCGAAGCCAATTTGCGCAAATGGGTTGAGTGTGTAAACCGGCCTTAAAAATGATTGTGATATTAACAAAAAATAAATTTGATAACTTCTACAATGCTAATCAAAGAGTTTACATAACCTATCATTTTTTTTTTTTTTTTTTTTTTTTAATCACAAAGTTGGTTCTTTCATTATTAATATAAAGGAAACTGCTATTTAGCAATATATGTCTGTTTTTATTTATAATTATATGTAACATTTTTGTTACATGCATATTTCCATAAACAGGATATTTTTTTTTTTTTTTTTTTTTACAAAATTACATTTAGATTTTTACAGTTAACTATCTAAGCTAAGTAAAGTAAACTGCTGACTTTTACTTTCTTTTTCTTAAAAAAAAATTCTGTTACATACTCATTAACAGAATTCATTCATTAAAACATGAAGAAAAAATATTAGATAAACAAAAACCTGTACCTACATGTACTGATGGCTATAAATCTATAAAACCTCAAACATTGCAGATTTCAGCCTAATGGAAATCAGCTTTGCCGACTAGTCAGCCTTTTTGCCAGCCGACTAGTTGGCCAAAGTCATAGTCGGCCCCCTATCTCTAGTAGTAACACAATGTAATGGAAATGGCAGTATAAGTGATCTTAATTGCTCTTCTTTATTTAAAAAATCGGAAGACTCTCCTGGGGCACTTCCTGCCTCTATAAAGTGGGTACCTTTAGCTGGGAGAGAAACTTCATGTTAACTATGAATTTGGACAATAATGGCGGAAACATTATATTCTTACAAATTATATTCAAAGTACTGAAGCCAAGACCATTGATAGGTTGTAGTAGTATTTTTTTTATTATTTAAAAAGACGTTCAAGAAAACTTTTTAAGGAAAAAATCTGGATTATATGGTATATATGTTTCATTCAAGGAGATTAATATCAAGTTATTATATTAAAAAGGCATAACTCCTCATTTGCTTTATTCATTTACTACATGTTTCAGAGCTTGTCATGTTGCTCCATCTTCAGGTTCTTACACTGTGATATTCTCACTGGTCATCTCATCTACACTGCAAAGAGAGAATATCACAGTGTAAGAACCTGAAGATGGAGCAACATGACAAGCTCTGAAACATGTAGTAAATGAATAAAGCAAATGAGGAGTTATGCCTTTTTAATATAATAATTATATGGTATCAAACTAATGCCAGGAGCCAGAAGAAGTCCATCTAATTTGCAATGGGAAGACATTAGAAGTTGTGCCAGAGTTTACCTACTTAGGGACTGTAATAAGCTCCTCTGGTAAGATTATCCCAGAGATATCTCATAGGATAACAAAAGCTAACCAAGTCTATAACCAGGTTTGCAACAGCATAATCGGTCACCGAAAAGTAGGTGTAGAAACAAAAAGGTATATATATAAATCAGTCTATCTCCCGACCCTTACCTATGGAAGCGAAAGCTGGGTAATGCTTGATAAGCAAGCTAGACGCATTACTGCAGCATAGATGAGGTTTCTGAGGAGAGCAGTAGGTAAGATAAGAAGGGATTGCATCAGGAATGAACAAATAAGAGAACAATTTGAGATGACAGAACTAAGGAATACAATTAAATCCTGACAGCTCAAGTCGTTTGGCAATGTGTGTCGTATGGAGGATGAAAGAGAGCCAAAGAAAGTCCTGGAAGCTCAACCTACTGGGAAAGGACTGCGAGGACGGCCCAGAATTTCCTACCAAGACAACATCCAGAGGATTGGAGGGAAAAGAGGAAAAACGCTCCAGCAGATGAAGAACCTAAGTAGGGACCGGAGTGAATGGCTACAGTTTATTGAGGCTCTTCGACACTAGAAATGGCACATAAGAGAAAAAACTAAATATAAAGAAGAAGAAAAAACTAATGTCTTGATTATTGCCGAAGAAGCTTACCACATGTTTTTATTGACCTTGTATCAGAGCTTTAAAACATGGAGTATACATATCATATAAATTAATACATATCCACTAGCAAGTTCATTACCCTTGAGAAAAAATTATTTGTGACTGGCTACTGAGGAAATTTATGGTAGAAAATAAAATAAAAACTAAATAAATAAATTTTCTTAAATCCTTTACTATTTTGTTTGAATTTTTTATATGGTATAAGTTTAACTCATGAGTTAACTGCATCCATTGGTTTAAGTTGTTTGTTTTTATATACTTTTTTGTCTATGTAACACTGTATTAATTTAAACATAGGATTATTTCTAGAATCCAGGAAGAGAGTATCATAAGTCGTAAACTGCTTGTCACATTGACAAATTGGCATTTATAACTGGTTACTATTATTTTGGAGAGAAGTTTATTTAAAAGATATCTTTTAAATCTTTTGTTAGCTCAACATTTATTTATTTTTTATTATTTTACTTTCTAATAATTTATTGTTTATTTATATATATTTTTTTTTTTGTTATCAAACAAGCCACTACATTACAAAATCACTGTTCAAACGTTTAAAGTATTAAGTATATTAGATATTAATTTGAAATAGTATGTATGTATAATCAAATTAAATAATATTAAAATACTGGTATTATATCAATATTATGATTTCTATTTAAAACACATATTCAATGTTTACAGAATGTTCGGTTGGTTTCATCTTATGGAACGGAAAATGTGAAGAAAAGTGTCCTGCTGGCGCTTTTCCGATTGGAACGATGGAATGTCAGCAATGTCATTATACATGCCGTCTCTGTGAAGGCCCGAATGACTATCAATGCACTGCTTGTTACGGGGACGCTGATTTGTATAATTCTGATTTTGAAAGTTATTGTTATCCAAAATCTCTCCATGCTGCTATTAATTTTACAAAGTGGTATTACAGGACTTGCATTATTTTAGGAATTAATGTGATTGTATTTATCTTAATTATAATATTTTATATCTGGTATAAAAACAGGGAATACAACGCTAGTAATCAGAATGTTTCCTATATTGAAAATGTCAAGTATAAACTTACACAAGACGATGATAGTGATTCTGAATCATAGAATTCTTATACCAATTTATTTCTGTTTAATTTTGGTTCTCTGCAATGAATATTATTAATTGATATTGGTTTTTTAATTAATTATATTCATATTTGGATATAGGAGATGAGATGGGCATGAATAATTGAAACACTTAGTTGAATATTATATTAAAATGAAAGGAAACGAAGCAATTTATTTCAATTAAATGAATTTATTGTTTATTTTTCTCACTTGGAACCCAACCTTCTTGATTTAAACTAAAGTTTTAATATATTTTTATTTTGTTTTAAGCTATATTTGTCTGATAATTCAATGATATAGCATTATGTTATGTAATCAAAGAAATGAAAGATTTCAATCATGACTATTATCGAACAAAACAGTTGTAAATCTATTGTTGAAATTTTATTATTGTTATATTCTTAGAAGTTATTTTTATTAAATGTAAATGAACAAAAGACAAGCTCTATGTTTTCTTGTTTTAAGCTAGGTATTACTCATCAATTAGTTTTAATTTAGTTGTGAGGTAGCAATTTAATTACTTGGGTTTTATTTCTACTGATAGGCTAAGGTATGTTTAAATTAAGTTAATTAATAAGGAAAATTCCATAAATTTATGTAATCAGAAGAAAAAGTTGGTTACTTTTAAAATGAAATTCAGCAATAAATTTTGTATTTGTAAGTAGTTATTTAAATTGAATACACAATTTGATTAAAAAGGAAGTCTTGTTAATGCTTTCTTTTAGGTTATGTCATTACATTTTTTATGAAATATTTTATCTCTGGTATCAAAATGAAAAAAAAAAATAAAAAATAAAAAAGTAAAAAAAAAAAAAATATTAAACATTAAGTTAGAATTTATTATAGTTTGTATTTAGTGCTAATAATAATTGCCATTTGTTTAAAATATTATGAATTCTAGAAAATGACTAGTTGAATACAACTTTATTTTAATGTTAACAGTATAACATTGTAGTGAATTTGGCATTTGATTTTAATTGATTAGTCTGACTTGTTATTAAGAAGAACATAAAATTATGAATTTAAAAGATGTTAATGATTAGTTATGAGTTGTTTTTATTACTAGTGTGTTAGAAAAACAAAAATGCTGATGAAGAGAGCTTACATAATGTTTATGAATTAAATTCAAATCATTGTTATAAAATTAGAAAAGAAACAAACAATTTACTAATATAAATTGTTAATAAAGTTAATGTGCGTATTACTCATTAATAGTTAATGATCAAAATAACAATTCCATTTGTATTACTCAAGTTTTATAATGACAGTTTTTACAATAAATCTACTCATTATAATAAAATCACTGTTGATTATGTTATATTTAGGTTATATTACTTTTAGTTAATAATAATTATAAGATTAGTGACAGTATTTCAGAATTATTTTTGGTGATGAAACAAATAAAGACATTAGTTTTCTGTTTTGCTATTTTTTTCTGTGTTTTTAACCTAATAATTTATATTGATTGGGCTGTAGACTAAAAGGAAAATTCAACAAAAAATAAAAGAAAATGAACTACTCATCATTATTATTAATTTCTAAACATGTCATGAGTTTTTTTAAATTAAAAGTGCTATGGTAAAATATTTTTAACACGTCAAAAAGCAACACTGCGTCAATAATCGATTATACGGCTGTACTAGTACTCCCTTCCTGAACGATAGATGTAAAGTCGTTGGAAGTGGCGCACTATCAGAACTTGGATTTAACTCAGTTATTTCTTCTTCTTTTTCCTTTTATTTAAACATATTTGTTTTTATATATTGTAAATCTTCATTTCTTAAAAATTAATTTTTATTAGTACTATACACACTTACGCAACGCACTTTTTAACTAGGTTGTTTCCTAAGTGGCTAATATTAACGTAGGTTCAGGTTATTACATTTTTTTTTTAATTGCTGAAGCCTCAGATATTGGCATCGACTAGGAGCAGTATATCTGAAAAATCATGGAGTTTGGCAGGTGAATGAAATATGCCCATTTTGTGGATCTCTCTGCACAAGGGGCCTCTCTCTCATGGTGTTAAGGTATTTATTAAATGGCAATGTTTTTATATTGCATTCATATTATTTCATTTAATAACTTTTTACTGGTTTTCAGGTGCCAGAAAGTGAGGGTGTCAATGGAATAAGGCAAAAATGTTAGTCAGGTCACACTCCTGGCTGAAGGATTCAAAACTCATGGCAAGAAGGACCTGTAAATTCATTTTAAATTGGCTGGTAATGCCTCATCTGAGGCACGATTTATTAAGATACATTCATAAAATGGCAGATAGTATTGTTGCAGATTGGTCCAACTTTTGCCGTGAGGTTTGTATTAACTCCCTTGTGATGAGAAATGATGTGCTTGGTGGTCCGGGGATGGTTATTGGAATTGATGAGGCAAAATTCGGGAAGAGGTAGAACAACATGGGGGGGGGATTGAAGGGTCTTAGATTTTTGGGTGCTTAAAAAGGGAGACAATGAGATCTTTTTTTGTGCCAGTCCAGGACCGTTTGGCTGCCACCCTCATTGTTGTTATCCTCAACTGGATTTTGCCTGGAACAACTATGATGTCTGACCATTAGAGAGGGTGTGACCCTCTCATTAACCATCCCCAATACCACCACTTGACTGTCAATCACAGCATGAATTTCATTGACCCTCAGACTGGTGCCTATACTCAACATATTGAGAGGGTGTGGAGAGAGGTCAGGAACCTGTTTTTTGGAGGTGAGGAATCCTTGTCCATCATATTGACTCTTTGTATTATACTCATCAATGTTTTATTTGTTTACTCTTGTTTGGCCATTTGAATTTATTCGTTAGCTTAAAATTATATGCTATGTTTTGTCTTCACATATTTATTAATCACTTAATATTATTTCTCTGCAAAGTTATTGTTATCCTCTTTTTCACTGCTTAATAATTTATTTAATCTTTATTCCGGAGAAACTAGTGTTATTTTGTGTTAAGGTATATACATTTCATGAGGCTATGTATTTGAGAGACCAAATACTTTTAATAAGCTGCTAAGGTCTCCTTGGCATCAAATATCTCTCCACTTATTATGAAAGGTATATATTACATACATACCTACTTTTATATATTAGGCTTTATCATACTTTTTATTATCTTCCCTTCGTAAACTCATTTGATCATTTAGAGAGATTAGTATGTGTCCTAGTTGGAGTGTGTTAAAAATCTTATCTATCTAAATATCAACAAAGAATCTTGGCAAGATCTTCCTGATTAGGTACAAATTCATTTTTTTTAAATTTTCTATACATTTTTGTAGGTAATCGAAAAACCTTTAATTTTTCTTTCATTAAAGATATTTGAAAAAAAAAAAAAAAAAGAATACTGAGAGCTTCTAAATTTCCAATTTATTTTTATTTATTACTTATTAGACTGATTTAATTGATATGATTTTAATTAATTATTCATTTTTTATATATTTTTCGTTTTTTTAAATCAATAAATATTTGAAATCAAATGTATAATTCATACTAAATTAAAATTGTCAGAAACTTTCCTCCTCGCTGTAGCATTTGCCAGCTTCCAATTATGCCTGAACCTGGTCAAGACAAAACAGTCAAGAGTTATGGCTTTCAACAGAAGCTTTCACATTTCGGTACGAGTACCTCTAGCCCAGACATTTAACATTTCTTGCTGCTAATGTTGAGTGAGTATGATTTGGTTCGCTATACACAGATTTTGACCGAAATGAGTTAAGTGACTAAAAAGAAACGCAGAGTTGTTTTCTTTAAAGTGATATGTGTTTAAGTAATGTGTTCATTTTAAAGCATAGTTATTCAAAGTGGACATCTTAAGCACTTATTCAAATGAAGAAAAAAATCTTAATGTGACGTTTTATTCACTTAACTCATTTAGGTCAAAATTTGACTTAACCACTCTTTAACTGGGATGGCAGATATAATTGTACATAATGAATTATCATAAGTTCCATGTTATAATAAATTCATGTTTACGTAAATTCATTTGTAATTTACTTATATTAAATCAACATTTATCCAAAATGTGCTTAATATTTAGGGGTTTCTGAGAAACCAGTGATTTTTATAACAGGACTTTTGGTCTGTCTACAATGCCAATGATATAACAAACATCAATTACTAGAGTTCCTTGATATCTTGACAGTTTCACAAATCTGCCTGAGAGTTTTGATATCGAGGTCCTACTGTATCATTATATCGCTCATTTGCTGCAACAACGACTTGTTTTTGAGTAATACCGAGCTTTTGACTGTATAATGAACCATTCCACCTATATAGTTTTAATTGGTAGAACATCATATTTGAGTTGTAACTATTAACTAAGAGAGAGCAGGTGATCTCTATAGATCATCCTGTACTTAATTCACAAGTCTGTCCTGCAAAATTGAAGTTTTTTAGTTATGTTGTTGCAACAAATATGCAGTATGTTATTCTTTGGGTTAGCATATTGATATTTATACATATCTACAATTACATGTATTGGGATACATTAAAATGTATTAATATTGCTTTGAAATTTTCCATTGTTCGATATTCAGAGTATTGAGAATTCACTAAATTTTTCAGGATGGGACAATTAAGTATTTTCATCAGAGACTGAAGGAAGAGAATGTTACCCACTTAATGACCATGTCCTATACAAAAGCTTAGATACTAGAGAGCTCACCTTTCATTTGATGGCTGACCTCTAGTCTTGTTTACTCATTACCCAAGGCAGTGACGACCAATATACGATTTTAATATTTTCAACACTGTAACCTAACCATATCAGGCAAGATCTTAGATCTTGGGACTCATTTCTGTATTTGAAGTTTATTTTGGGAAGTTTTTAGTTAAGGAAACAAGAAGTAAATAGCAAAATTTTTTGTTTTCAATTAAAAATCATTTATTTTTTAAGATGTTTACCAGAAAGCTGTAAATGTTTCATTGTTTTAATTGTCAAGATTCTAAATTCAGCTTTCTTATTTTATGAAATTGTCTTTGATTTTATTATTTATTATCTACTTGTATATTGTATTTGTTTATTTATTTTATATATTAATAAATATATTTATTTAATCCTTTTATGTTATTTGTTTAGTTTTTTACCTCATTATTGTAATATGCTATGTAAGCTTTATTTATTGTGTGTGTGTCTTTTCATTTTTCTGTCCTATATGCCTTTCCTAATTCATAATTGCCATTAAAACTGATTTCTAAACAATATTTATTTGTTGCTAAGAAGAAAAAAGAATCGGGATTAGGTTCCCTTTTAAACATATATATCTCTGTACCAATACGTTTTGTTCAGACTGTATGTTACACAACCATTGGTCAAAAAACTACAATGAAAGTACTAAACCAAAGACCCTTCATTGGTTTTATCGTTACATTTTTTATAATACTTTGATAGAAAAACTTTTTCCCATAATGATTATTCCAGTTGGAGTTTTACATAGGTTTATTATTGATTTCACTAGATTGACATTATTTATTTGTTTATTTTATTATCGGAATATTCTTGATACCCTACCAATTATCAGTAAGGTTAAGAAATACTGTAAATGTTTGGTATTTCCCTTTGCCTAATTTGTTAATTTAGGTCAAATATAGTTAAAACAGAAAAAAATAAGTTAAAAAGGGAAGAAATAGTAGTGAATTTAGCTTTTGTCTTTTGATTTTAACAGAAATACTTTCACAGTTATCAAAAAATTAAGCAGTTTACTTTTAAAATAGTGTACTAAGTTTTGATGCTATTTTAGATGTTAAGGGAAATCTCACTTCATGGTATTGGAAATTGTACTTCTATTCATTTATAATTTTATTTTCAACCGATATGTGGTCATTCTGCAACAGAGTTTGCAATGGTAAAAATATTAAACCCATCTGTAACTAAGTTGTAACTATAACACTTAATAGTTCTAGGAAGGTTTATCAATAATAAAGTTTACTATGATTATAATTAAAATTTATAGTCTTGAGTACCAGAATGGAGGTTTGATAAACTGTCATTTACTTTTATGGTTAGAAATTATATCCAACCAGATGGATCGATAAAATTATTTCTGCCAAATTGGATGACTGATTATACTTTTACGTACTCTTCAAACACCTAATCAATGTAATGTTAACCAGGTTATTGAAGATATTATGCTAAATTCCAATATTACAAATACAAAATCTTTATTTGATTAACAAATGAAATTCAATTATTAGTTAAAATAATATACGTTTTTTATTTATGAGAGCGGGCTAAGCCAGGACGGGGTATGCTAGTGTTATATAATGGTACAGATTAAAAGGAATTTAATATTGTTTTGTTTTTTCATAACTGCAAGAAGTACTTAATTGGTTTATCAAATGGATCAAATAACAATATTGAATGCAGTAGAAACTCAATAATTTGTCATGAGAGGGCGTGACGAAATAACGGAAATGATGAACTACAGAATTTTGCTGGTAAAGTAACAAAAAAACATTTTAAACTATATTATTGTATTTTTTTTGCAATTTACTGAATGTAAAAACGAACAGATGAACATTATATACATTGGACCAGAGTGATGAGAAAAAAAAAAGCTGAACACTTGCCGCATCCCATCAGGTGTTAAATATCTGATTCACATTGCTACTTAAAACCACTCAATGCATTTAGTTAACATTTCCTCTATTTCTTTGCATGGACTAGTGGAAGAATTAGGGACGTCATCGTCATTTTCTTTTTCATCACTAGCTTCATTTGGAGCACTCAGTACTTGTTCTAAAATCCCAATGTCATTTAAAATTTCATATCCTACATCCGTACTATCCATGTTTAACCAGCTGCTTACTTCTTGCTTAACATTTCTCATTTTATAACCTGAAGCAGAAGTTGCTGAGCCATGTGCTAATGTTTTGCAGGTAGAGCTTCCCAGTATTAACCTTTTTCCTGGCAAAAACAGAAATATTGGGATTTTTTTAAAAATCACTTGAAAACACCGAAGTTTGGCCTTCACACATACTGAAACGATTATCCAATACGGGCAAAACTAGTTTTAATTACTTTTATGGTCATTTATAATAAATGGGAACTGTAGTTCCCCTTGCCAGGTTACCGTAATGTTGCTCTTGAATCAAAAGGGTAACTGTGGTTCCCCTTGCCAGGTTGCCTTATAGGAAAATTCAGAAGGTTAAACAATTAAAAATCAATAAATGTCTAATTAAATTATATATTAAAAATAAATATCTTTTGTTTTCTAAGATTTTGTCACCCTACTTCTAGGAAACCACAGCACATTTTTAAAGAAAAAAAAATTCAGTCTTTCAAAATCACATTAGTTGTTATCACTATGGCATCAACTCGAATGCTGCATTAACTTAAACAAAACATTTTAAAGAATAAGAAACTAAAAGTCTTAAATTAAAAAAAATGAAAACAAAACTTCTTATGAAACTAAAAAACATTAGAAGGACGACTCCTTACGTAAATGAAAGAAAGTAGAAGGCTATTGTTTACTAGGCACTGGTGATTCTGGAGGGGGTGTGGTACTGGTGGGGGTGTGGTACTGTAAGAAACAATTTCTTTTAGGAACGAGACATGATCTTTCATCACATTTTGAGCACATGAAAACCGTTTACTGATTTGACTCAGGCGACATCTTCCTTTTCCTGTGAACTTCGGAAAATGATCAACACCTGCTGATGTGTCATCCAATTTGCAGCAGCACTCCATGATTTATTTGGTTGATGTTTGCGAACGAAGCGTGACGAGGCTCTGATCTTGGATCCATCCACAACTGCGGCTCGGATGAGCTGTTGGGTGACGTCGGCTTTAAATTCTACGAGAGAAAGTTCACGTCCATCACTACTTGTTTTGAATTCTCTCTTTTTTCCAGTTTGTGTTTTAGTAACATTCTTTATTTCTCTTTTTCTGTTCTTTGGTTCGACCCATTCATGAATTTTCTCCTACATTTTGCTCGAATCCCCCTAAGCCGAATCCACTCTGTTCCTGGGGTTTAGATGCGTCTTCCATTGGTAACTTATCTCTGTTTTCAAATTTTTGACCCGTCCTCAATCGCCTTTCTTTGATTCTTTGCTTCTCCTTCTTTCAATTTTTTTTTTTCAACCTCCTTCTTTTCACTTCCATTCCTTTTATTTCTCGCAGGTTTTTCATGTCCCTCCTGTACAATAACCAAGCGTTGTTGGTGCAAATGTCTAGCATTTGAGCAAATATTGGTAAGTACCACCGGTGGGATCTGAGAGGAGTACGATAAGGTGCAATGAGCATGTCCGATATCTACTCCTCCCATGTGAGCATTATATTCTTTGATAAATTGCGGACATTTAAGCTGTAATATGAAACAATACATTATTCAACGGTATAATAATAAAATAATAGTACAATATTAGTTAATTTGTTTAAGTAATTATTGAATAATTAATTAAAAGTATAATTTTAGTTAGATATGATATATAATTTTTTCATTTAGTCAAAATTTAAATTTTTTTGGAATATTGGTAACCTGGCAAGGGGAACTGAGGTTCCCATTTTAATTTCTTCGATTATAAAAGAGCGAATGGAAATTTCGACTATTTTTTAACAGTTTCCGTTAGAAAACAACTCAATCTATAAGAATCAACAGATCACAGTTCTGAGAAACAAAGAATAACTAATTAAAAAATGGTTGTAAACATACTTGACTAGCCAAGCCAACGATGTCTATCAGCCAAACTGGACTTCGCCACAAATAAGCTCATCACGTTCCGCCCACCTTGCAGGGCTGCCGACTTGAAGAGAAGGATTTGCTTAAAAGGACAACACTGTTTGCGAGACCCCCATCCTGCTAATTACTTTATAAATATTGACCAAAGTTGATGGGAACTGTAGTTCCCATTGCCAGGATAAGGGTTAACTGATTCCAGGAATTCGTCAACTGCAATCATACTTCCTTTCATCTCTTACTACAATCAATGGGGGGATCGACTCGGGGCTTGTTCTGTTTGTTTTGAAACTTTTATGTTAATGAAATGCCTAATGTAATGGATTGTCTAAAAAAAAAAAAAGAAAACAATAAGGGATATTGAAAACTGTCACCCAAAGACGATGTTGGCGATATGTTAATAATACGCTTCAACTGAAAGCCATTTCACTTATTACATCTAATAGCTTGGGAATCCTTTCTTCTAAACTCTTCACAACTCCATGATGAACAGACATTTCACCCAGGCGATCGGAGCGGATTCCATTTTCAGAATATGTTCAGTTTTGGGTATGTTCCCCTTCGTTGTCATCGAGGATCAGTTAAAAATGAATAAGCCAATGCTTTTATATTCTCTGCTAATATCATGCTCTATTATGACCATTTATTCTTATTCGGGATTCCTTCTCAGTGAAAAGCTGGCCCATCTTAAGAGTCTGAATAGATTGAATTATACGATTACTATGTTTAATTATATGTCCCATATCGTATGGTTCTTCCTTCCCATATTCAGTCTTTATTTTCATCAAAATAACCTAATAAAAATTGTTAACTCTTTTGATAGCCTAGGACATATCTTCCATCAAATTGATTTAAAAATTAAAAAGCTATCTATTCTCAGGATGATTTTGTCTAAAGTCGTTTTTCCTATTTTTTGTACAACTATTATTTATACTAAAGGGAATTCATTGGGCAGCTTTACTATTGCCTTGGTTTACACTGGGATGATTACCTATATGAACCTAAGTTGTGACCAGTTTTGTTTCTTTGTCGACACTCTTACAGACGTTTATAAATCCAAATCAATGTTCCTTAGAAGAACCAATCCTCCAGTTTCTTTGAGGGAGATGGCGAGTATAGACGTGATCGTAAACGCTGCCAACGAATTAGTTGCGACCTCGAAAGACATCAACACTGTTTATTCCAAAAACATATTATTTACCATCTCAATCTCCTATTATTCTATTATATCACATCTGTATTACGTCTTCATAAATTTATTTGAAAGGAAATACAGCCTTGCAACCGGAAATATTTTACCTGTTCTTTACTTCGGCTTCGTGGGATGGAGACTAATACACTCAGCAGCCCAGGCTTATTACAAGGTTTGTATTGAACAACAAATTATTTTGATTTTTATGAATTTAAATTACATCATTATGTTCTTTAAGAATTTTCAGATTAATTGAATTAAAATATATTTTTATGCACAAACCTGAGACATACATTCGATGATAGAATGACATGGGGCCAACATATGAAGAAGACACTGACTCCATTTCTTTTAAAGGCATAAATAACTCCTATTAATCTTTAATTATCTTTGACATGTTTCGGAGGACATTGCTCCATCATCAGGATAACTCTGATCTCTTTCACATAGTCATGCAATGCTCAGTTGAGGGAGATAATTAAAGATAAATAAGAGTTATGCCTTTTGAAGAAATAAAAATTAAATCTCCTTCAATAAAATAATTGATTGACACAGAGTTCATTAAATATGAGACTGAAAGTAATGAACTCACTGTTCAGAAAAAAAAGCAATTAAAAAGAAGACAGAAACCACTGACCTAATTTACTCAAATCATTATGGACCTTCGCTGGGCAAAAAAAAGTCTGGAAACACTAGCCAAAATCTTACGCTTATGATCCTCCTGTCTAAAATGTGCAATAACTGAAACTACACTTATTTTACACAACGAACATTAATCTTTAATTTTAACATAATATATCATTGAATGCATATCAACAGAAAATGTTGATGTAAAAATCAATACACTCTTTTTGCAAAAAAAGTCTGGAATCACTTGTGTAATGAAAGAAAATAAAAATTCAACAATAACAACTGATTATACTCACTATGGGCTTTGAGGACAAAGGTCAGAAAAGTCTTATGATTAGAAATCCTTTTAGTCTGTGATTAGCATTCGTGATGGAAGTGCCAAAAGTTATTCACGAGCTAATAGTTTCCTTACGAAATCAAGGCATAAATAAATTGATGAAGTGGGAAATTTTAAAACCTGTCCCTGAAATATTATGCATTAGCGCTCCGAAAATTGCTACAAACTTGTCTCGCGACTATGGTGAAAAAGTTACAGAAAGATCGTTTATATGGCCAAATCGCCTAAAAGAAACCATTCATTAGCAATTCAAATCGTTAGCGCCGTTTGGAATTCGTTCCAAAAGAGTATGTAGAAGAGCCTCCATCGTTCTTGGAATCTATTATTTTTTCGGACAAAAGTCTATTTAATATTTTTGGCTTAAATGGCCGTCAAAAAGGGTAGCGAAAAGCGCAAAAAAATATTGGTAACAAAAACTAGAGAAGCATGAGTGTAAAACTTTGGTAAGTGTTTCCAGACTCATCTTGCCCAGTGTATGTATCACAAATTCACGGCACCGCTAAACAGATATACATTAAAAGATTACAAATGTTTCAATCCAAGCTATTAAGACTAAAAATCCAAGGAACATGGTACGTTAAAACAAAATCACACGCAACAATAGTCAACGAGCACGTACGAACACTGTACAAACTGTTCCATGATAAATTAATTAAACTCATTCATTTATTTATTCTCGGCGCAACAGACACTATGAAGCGGTCCTTGGCCAGGTCAATGGCTCTTTCCCAGTCTTCTCTGTCGTTGGCACGTCTGATGGATATTCCTGCCTTCTTCAGATCCTCCTTCTATCTTCCACGAGGCCTCACTCCATCGGGGCTTCCGTAATACAGTCTTCTTTTGATTGTCCTGTCCTTGCTCATTCTGATTATTTGCCCCAGCCATTTAATTCGTTGCATTATTATATATTGGGAAACACTCAGGCCATTATAGAGTGCGTACAGCTCATTGTTTTTTTCTGATTCGAAACAAACCATTCCCTTCTACAGGTCCATAGATGCGCATTAATATCTTCCTTTCGAACCTGTCAAAAAGTTCAGCTGATACTTTGCGCAATGTCCAGGTTTCTAATGTGAATGTCAAGACGGGTCGAACGAGTGTCTTATAAAGACTGAGTTTGGTTGTGCGACTGAGCAGTCTATTTCTAAATAGTTTAGATAGACTGAAGAAAGATCGATTAGCTACTATTATTCTGCACTTTATTTCTTCTTTTTTATCTAAGGAGTCGTTGATCATCGATCCTAGGTACTTAAAACTTTTAACGCACTCAATTCTGTAGTTTCCCATAATGTAGTGTCTCTGCGGGTTCACTAGATTCTTCTTTCTCAAAGTGAGGATCTTTGTCTTATTCTCCTTAATCTGAAGACCCATTCTTTTTCCTTCCATCTTAAGTATCGCAAATACCTCCTTGATGTTTTGTCGGTTCCTTCCTGCAATGACAACGTGGTCATCATATGCCATTACTTGTGTAATTTTATTAAATATGGTTCCTTAGGACATTAGTATTGCTCTTTTTATAATCACATTAAGGACTATGTTAAACAACATTGGAGCGAAAAAATTCCTTTGTCTCCGTCCTGAGCTTTTTGAGAAAGAGTCTCCTAACTTTCCATCAATCTTCACCCTTCCTGTATTGTCTTTCATTGTAGACGGATTTCGATAGAAAATAAAATTTAGCATCGATTTCAAACCGAAGAATTTTTTATCCGGGGCACCGTTTCTCCGCAATTTGCGAAAAATCATATTAAGAAAATAAGCAGTCTAAAACTGGCATTGCAAAAATAAAATAAACTTTGACAAATATATGAAATTAAGTCCTTCAAGCGACTGGTACGACGAAATGTGAGAACAGGTCGACCTGGAAGGTTTCCCCCGAGAGGCTCCAATCGTCGACAGTGATGAAACTAATATCATTTATGTGCTGGCTACGGTGGAAGCGTATCCTCATCAGAGCATTCGAGACATAACAAAGGAAACCCACTAAAGCATTGGAAATAAAACGGCAACGTATGCGGCCGTTTCGCATTTCACTTCATCAGGCTCTAACTCCCCGAGATGCTGAGAGACTGAGGCTCTGTCATTAAGTGGGCATTCCTGGTTATGCTCCGATGAGGATACGCTTCCACCGTAGCCAGCACATAAATGATATTAGTTTTATCACGGGCTTGTCGACGATTTGAACCTCTCGGGGGAAACCTTCCAAGTCGACCGACCAGTTCTCACCGCTCGTCGTACCAGTTGCAGTAAGCTATTAATTTCATATTTTTGTTCAAAGTTTAATTTGTTTTTGCAATACCAGTTTTAGTTATACTAAGAGCCAAAACTTCCTGTGATTGAATTTTTTTTTTTTTTTTTGTTTTTTTAATAACAATTTATTGAAATTTACAACTGTACAAAATTTATACATCAAATAAATGTGCTGTTAACTATTAGAATGACGAGACAAAACATGAAAAGTACTACCCTTCAGTAGCACTTTAATAAAAATTCTACACTAGAAGGTCTCTGGGCCATCTTCTTTTCAGACGCCTCGGAGGATTATCAGGAATAGTGCAGGAAGCAAGTTGAGAAATTAGGGGATTTGAGTGGTTATGGAGCTTACTATGAAAGGATAGATATCTGGTTTGGGCTAAACCTGCAACATATGGAACATTGAGATTTTTATGGTTATTTATAGGAACAATGTAAAAAATACCAGAGAAAAATTGCACTTTTCTTCTATGTGAGAAACTAAATATGTACTTCAAATGATTTTTTATACTAACAAACTAAGAAATTATCACGATATTATTGCGGTAACTAAAAAGAAAGAAAAAAAAAAAGAACGAAAATGCTTCAAGTTAATTGCCAGTAGATTGAAAATTAGTCCGTGGGCCTCTAACTAAATTTGACTGGCGAGTTCTCGTGGAAAC
Organism: Euschistus heros; assembly: GCA_003667255.2. NCBI lineage: Eukaryota > Metazoa > Arthropoda > Insecta > Hemiptera > Pentatomidae > Euschistus > Euschistus heros. Next base: position 100,572 of record RCWM02000623.1, on the reverse strand, counting down.
AGTTTGCTGTTTTGCCCATTTGGTTTTTTTTTTTCCCATCTTTGTATTTGAAGTACTCAAAGGGAATTGCGTATTCGAAATCTTCTCCGGGCACTATTTCTATTTCAGAGTCCGTGTCGTGGTCGCTTTTCTCCTCATTGTCGATGTCTTCCTCAGCGGAATCGTTGGATTCAAGATACTTATCAAGAGGTTCCCCACGATTCTGACGTTCCAACTCCTCCCTTACCTCATCGTCAGTAATAAAAATAATTCGTTGGTTAAGTTTATTGGTGTCAAAGTAAGGTGCATTGAGGATTTTTCGAAGGATTTTGGATTGTAAGCATTGGATACGAGATGAATTGGATGGTTTAGTGGAGCCCCAAAGCTCAACTCCGTACGTCCAAACAGGTCTAATCACAGTCATGTATATGAGTCTTTTGTAATTAATTGGGAGCTTTGAACGTTTGTCTTGTAAATGTTGAAGTAATCTGTAACGACGGGCAGTTTCTTGCCTTTTTATTCTTGTATGTGGATTCTAAGTAAGACGTTTGTCCAAGTGGAGTCCAAGGTAGCGGATCTGTTCAACAGGGATTAGTGGAATATCATTAAAGGATACTGTAGGACAGGAAGTCGTGGGCTTACGACGAAGGGTAAAGGTTATTTGGTGAGATTTTTTTGGATTTATTATGATTCTCCATTTTTGACACCATTCTTGAATGGTTAGGATATGGGATAGGAGTGTTTGGGAGGCAATGAAGGGATCATTGTTTACTGTTAACACACATGTGTCATCAGCATAAGTGGTGAGGACAGTGGTAGGATGAGTTGGAAAATCAGCTGTATACACCGTGTAGAGGATGGGGCCTAGGATACTACCTTGAGGAACGCCGGCAGATGGGATAAAGGGGGGAGAATAGGAATTTTTATGGTTTACTTTGAAAGTTCTATCACTCAGATAGGAACGGATAATTAGGAAGTATGTTGAAGGAAGGAATTTGCGTAGCTTGTAAAGCAGTCCTGGGTGCCAGACACGGTCAAAGGCCTGTTCCACGTCGAGAAAGGCTCCCGTGCAGTACATTCCGCGCTCCAATGCGGAGGAGACAACGTCCGCCACACGATGACATTGCTGAATGGTGGAGTGTGCTGTTCGGAATCCAAACTGGTGATCTGGGATTACATGATGGGAATCTAGGATGGGATACATGCGTTTTAAAATCAGTTTTTCAAGGATTTTGCCCATGATTGGCAAAAGGGAAATAGTACAGTATGAGGATGGGAGCTCTGGTGGCTTTTTGGGTTTTGGTATCATCTTAAAATATGTGGAAAATATGTGGTACGGAGCACAGCATTATATAGGTATGTTAGGAATGATTGAAAAATGTTTTGTTTTTTTCAATAAACGGTAATTTTTCATTTATTTATTCATTCAAAACCAGTTTAGACTGCTTATTTTCTTTAAATGATGTATCGCATGTTGCGGCGAAACGGTGCCCCGGATGAAAAATTCACCGGTATAAAATCGATTCAAATTGGATTTTCTATCGAAATCCGTCGTAAAAAATACCTATATTGGGTATTCCAAAGTTAGGGTCGCTGAAGAAGAACTGGATAAGGTTGGAGAGCAGACTATTACCTGAAAAAAAACAACTTTATTTGACATAGTTAGGAGCCTGAGAGTTTCGTTTCAAAATTTCAAATATTGTGAAAAAAAGGGGGCAGCCAACGAATATTGAACACCCTTTATAGAACTAGACATTAAAGATACAATTTACTAATTTTCAATTCAATTTTTATCAAAAAGCTATAAATAAATGGAGCGACATGTGGATCCCAGTGCAGTTTAAAAATCGACCGATATGTGGTCATTTTGCAACAGAGTTTGTAATGATAAAACTATTAAACCCATCTGTACCAAAGTTTAACTATAACACTTAATAGTTCTAGGAAGGTTAATCAATAATAAAGTTTACTATGATTATAATTTAAATTTATAGTCTTGAGTGCCAGAATGGAGGTTTGATAAACTGTCATTTACTTTTATGGTTAGAAATTATATCCAACCAGATGGATCGATAAAATTATTTCTGCCAAATTGGATGACTGATTATACTTTTACGTACCCTTCAAACACCTAATCAATGTAATGTTAACCAGGTTATTGAAGAAATAATGCTAAATTCCATTATTACTAATACAAAATCTTTATTCGATTAACAAATGAAATTCAATTATTAGTTAAAATAATATATGTTTTTTATTTATCAGAGCGGGCTAAGCCAGGACGGGGTATGCTAGTGTTATATAATGCTATAGATTAAAAGGAATTTAATATTTTGTTTTTTCATAACTGCAAGAAGTACTTAATTGGTTTATCAAATGGATCAAATAACAATATTAAATGCAGAAGAATTTAATAATTCGTCATGAGAGGGGGTGACGAAATAACGGAATCTTGCTGGTAAAGTAACAAAAAAGAAGTATAAACTATATTATTGTAATTTTTTTGCAATTTATTGAATGTAAAAACGGACAGTTGAACATAATACACATTGGACCAGAGTGAAAATGAGAAGAAAAAAAAAAGCTGAACACTTGCCGCATCCCATCAGGTGTGAAATATCTGATTCACATTGCTGCTCAAAACCACTCAGTGCTTTTAGTTAACATTTCCTCTACTTCATTCATGGACTAGTGGAAGAATTAGGAACGTCATCATTTTCTTTTTCATCAGTAGCTTCATTTTGAGCACTCAGCACTTGTTCTATAATTCCATTGTCATTTAAAATTTCATATCCTACATCCGTACTATCCATGTTTAACCAGCTGCTTACCTCTTGCTTAACTTTTCCCATTTTATAACCTGGAGCAGAAGTTGCTGAGCCATGTGCTAATGTTGTAGGAAGAGCTTTCCAGTTTTAACTGATTCCGGGAATTCGTCAACTGCACTCATACTTCTTTCATCTCTTACTACAATAAATGGAGGGATCGACTCGGGGCTTGTTCTGTTTGTTTTTTTCTATAAAATGATTTTCAAAATGTTTAAATATAGGCTTATTTTTTAGTGACAGACCAAATGAGCCGGTTTCAAGATTAAATAAGTAGCAAGGGAAAAAAATGAATTCCATACGTATTTAATTTTGTTATTTATATTTGCCGATAAAAAAAAAAAAAAAATAAAAACCTAACGAATTACAGAATATGACGAATTATCGAGTGACGAAATAACGAGCTCCCACTGTCATTCTATAATCCACTTCGAAACAATTCGCAAATTAAACAGACTTGGAAAGCGAATGTTTTAGATATGTATCCTATAATTTAATATGAGTTTTGAAACTTTTGTATTAATGAAATGCCTAATGTAATGGATTGTCTAAAAAAAAAAAAAAAAAAAAAGGAAAACAATAAGGGATATTGAAAACTGTCACCCAAAGACGATGTTGTCGATATGTTAATATTACGCTTCAACTGAGAGCCATTCCACTTATTACATGTAATAGCTTGGGAATGTTTTCTTCAAAACCCTTCACACCTCCATGATGAACAGACATTTCACCCAGGCGATCGGAGCAGATTCCATTTTCAGAATATATTCAGTTTTGGGAATGTTCCCCTTCGTTGTCTTCGACGATCAGTTAAAAACGAATAAGCCAATGTTTTTATATTCTCTGCTAATATCATGCTCTATTATGATAATTTTTTCTTATTCGGGATTCCTTTTCAGTGAAAAGCTGACCCATCTTGACGGTATGGATAGTTTAAATTATACGATTAACATGTCTAATTATATGTCCCATATCGTATTGTTCCTCCTTCCCATATTCAGTTTTTATTTTTATCAGAATAATCTGATGAAAATTGTTAACTCTTTTGATAACCTTGAACATATCTTCCATCAAATTGAGTTGAAAATTAAAAAGACATCTATTCTCAGGATGATTTTGTCTAAAATTGTTTTTCCTATTTTTTGTGCCATTATTATCTATACCGAAGGGAATACAATGGGCAGCTTTACTATTGCCTGGGTTTACACTGGGATGATTACCTATATGAACCTAAGTTGTGACCAGTTTTGTTTCTTTGTCGATACTCTCACAGACGTTTATAAATCGAGTTCAATGTTCCTTAGAAGAACCAATCCTCCAGTTTCTTTGAGGGAGATGGTGAGTGTTGAAGAGATCGTAGACGCTGCCAACGGATTGGTTTCGACATCGAAAGACATCAACACTGTTTATTCCAAAAACATATTATTTACCATCTCAATCTCATATTTTTCTTCTATATCACACCTGTATTACCTCTTCGGCAATTTAGGTGAAGGGAAATACAGCCTTGCAGCCGGAGATATTTTGCTTGTTCTTTACTTCGGGTTCGTGGGATGGAGAGTAATACACTCAGCAACCCAGGCTTATGACAAGGTTTGTATTGAACAATAAATTATTTTGATATTTATGAATTTAAATTACATCACAATATTCTTTAAGAATTTTCAGGTTAAGTGAATGAAAGTATTTTTTATCCACAAACCTGAGACAATACCTTCGATGTTAGAATGACATGGGGCCAACATATGAAGAAGACACTGACTTCATTAAATATGAGACTGAAAGTAATGTACTCACTGTTCAGAAAACAAGCGATTAGAAATAAGACAGAAACCACTGACCTCACTTACTAAAATCTTTATCGACCTTCACTCGGCAAAAAAAGGGGTGTGGCTGTTTCTTGTGTTGTACGTGAATACGTTTATGTAACGAGTTATATTTTTAAAATAAAATATTTTTATTTATGTATTTAGTATAAAAGCTAGGAAACAAATAATTATTGTGCTACAATATAACTTTATTACTTATAGGTGTGTGATACGAAAAGTACGAGACAAACGGCATGCAATATACATCGAGATTTCTGGTAAACGTTAAATCAATACAGGTTTTACTTAACGTTGTTGGAGAGGTTTCAATGTAAAACAGATTGAACTCGCTGAGCGTGAAGTCGGGCAATGAGCGGTTATGTGAGCCATCAACATTAAAGTCTCCAACAATCATAACTTGTGAAGTAAGATCAGGCTCGTAATTGGATATAATTTTAACGATGTTTTTGGAATATTTTAACAACGATCGAAACATAAAGAGTTTAACTTATGCTAACGCTTTGCCTGGGTGGATATACACACACCCGAGTACGAATTTGAATATACCATTGGCCTATACGTTTAATAGACAGACATCACCAGGTTTTGCTTCTTTCATTTCCAAATAAATTTCAGAAATGTCAATGATAACTCTATTACATTAATGTTGCGATATTAATGTGGCAACTCTACCGGCTATGCGACTTGATGATTATGTTACCGTTACCGATGATGTAGTTGCAATTTGTATGTTCTTATCGGTACTAAAATATATCAGATCAAAGCTGGACACATTCACTGGGATGGAATTTTCCATCCAAGTTTCGCTGATCGCAAATTAATCAGATTGGTTGATGATTATATCGGTAGAGATGTCTTCTGAGTGCGCGACCAAGCTTTGTGCATTAATGGTGATAATAATTATAAAACAATGCTGATGAGGAACTTTTACGTTCCCGGCATTGCTCGACTTGGTCATATGGTGTTTTATTATTACCATTGGATTGTTCTTGAGAAACCCTTTCCAACCGTATACGGTCTCTGTATTTGGTTTTGGCTTTTCGATGCCAAATTTATCCACTCGTATAATTTAATTTTGGATGTAGAAACTACAACGCCAAACTGGAATCACTTGTGTTTCCTTACCGATTTTGTTATTATTAGGTTTTTTGGATTGTCTCTATATGGCAACAAATTTAAAGATGTATTCACGTCAAAGGTCTTGAACCACTTGTCAAAATTTTACGCTTATGATCCTCTTGTCTAAAAAACTGTCCCTGGCAATTTCGCAAAATAGCCAGCGGCTAGAAAAGTTACCATTTATTAGCAGGAAGAAACCATCAAAAATCGTCAGCGCCATTTGGAATTTGTTGAAGAGTATGTTATTTTTGCGGACAAAAGCCGATTTAACATTTTTGGCCTAGATGGCCGTTAAAAAGTGTAGCGAAAAGCGCAAAAATATATTGGTAACAAAAACTAGAGAAGCAAAGTGTAAAACTTTGGTAAGTGTTTCCAGATTTTTTTGCTCAGTGTATGTATCAAAAATTCACGGCACCGCTAAACAGATAAACATTAAAATATTACAAATTTTTTAAGCCAAGCTATTAAGACTAAAAATACAAGGATCATGGTACGTTAAAAACAAAATCACACACACTAACCCATAGTCAACGAGCACGTACGAACACTGTACAAACTGTTCTATGATAAATTAAATCCATTCATTCTCGGAGCAACAGACACTATGAAGCGGCCCTTGGCCAGCTCAACGGCTCTTCTCCGGTCTTCCTTGTTGGTGGCTCGTCTGATGGATATTCCTGCTTTCTTCAGATCCTCCTTCCATCTTCCCTTCGGTCTTCCACGAGGCCTCACTCCATCGGTGCCTCCGTAATACAGTCCTCTGACTGTCCTCTCCTTGCTCATTCTGATTATTTGTCTCTGCCATTTACTTCGCTGTATTCCTACATATTGAGAAACACTCAGGCCATTATAGAGTGCGTACAGCTCATTGTTTTTTCTGAGTCGAAACAAACCATTCTCCTCTAAAGGTCCATAAATGCGTCTTAATATCTTCCTTTCGAACCTGTCAAAAAGTTCAGCTGATACTTTGCGCAATGTCCAGGTTTCTGATGCGAATGTCAAGACGGATCGAACGATTGTCTTATAAAGACTGAGTTGAGTTGTGCGACTGAGCAGTCTACTTATAAATAGTTTAGATAGACTGAAATAAAATCGATTAGCTGCCATTATTCTGCATTTTGTTTCTTCTTCTTCTTCATCTAAGGAATCGTTGATGATCGATCCTAGGTATTTAAAACTTTTAACGCACTCAATTCTGTAGTTTCCCATTATGTAATGTCTCTGCGGGCACCCTGGATTCTTCTTTCTCAAAGCGAGGATCTTTGTCTTATCCTCGTTAGTCTGGAGACCCATTCTTTTTCCTTCTATCTCAAGTATCGCAAATTCCCCCTTGATGTTTTGTCGGTTCCTATCTGCAATGACAACGTCGTCAGCACATATGCCATTACTTGTGTAATTTGATTAAATATGGTTCCTTAGGACATTAGTCCTGCTCTTTTTATAATCGCATTAAGGCTTATGTTGGAGAGAGAGAGAGAGAGAGAGAGAGAGAGAGAGAGAGAGAGAGAGAGAGAGAGAGAGAGAGAGAGAGAGAGAGAGAGAGAGAGAGAGAGAGAGAGAGAGAGATAGAGAGAGAGAGAGATTAGAGAGAGAGAGAGATTAGAGCTCTTTTTATAGAGAGAGAGAGAGAGAGAGAGAGAGAGAGAGAGAGAGAGAGAGAGAGAGAGAGAGAGAGAGAGAGAGAGAGAGAGAGAGAGAGAGAGAGAGAGAGAGAGAGAGAGAGAGAGAGAGAGAGAGAGAGAGAGAGAGAGAGAGAAAGAGAGCGGAGAGAGAGAGAGAGAGAGAGAAGAGAGGAGAGAGAGAGAGAGAGGAGCGAGAGGAGAGAGAGAGAGAGAGGAGAGAGAAGAGAGAGAGAGAGAGAGAGAGAGAGAGAGAGAGAGAGAGTGAGAGAGAGAATCTAAACTAGTGGATTGTTCTACGAAAGCTGAAAGGATAAACGATATTCAATACTAACATTGAAAGCTGCTGTCGCCTTTATCAGATAAAATACCGCCCTGACCTTCTTAACATTAGACATTCTTTTTGATGAGAGAGAGTGTTAGCTCTGTACTCGGGGCTGTATTTCCGTTCAGGGTCTCTGGAAATAAGATAAAGATTGACAAATTCCTGTTTATATATTCCCTGGGAATATCCATCTTTTTGGCCTCTATGTTTGTGTATTACATTGGCTACATTGTTTACAAGTTAATCATCGTGATGTTCAGGTGGCAACTGTTCAACCATTGTATGTTTATATTCTATTTTTTTCTCAAACCGTTTCGTTCATTTTTATTCCATTATGTTTTTATTTCCACCGGAATGCAGTTCTTGAAATGGTTCACTCCTTATGCACCGTAGAACCCATCATCCGTAGAATGGATGGGGCAATGAAGAAGAGACCTATCGAAAAGAGAAACCTTTTGGAAATATTTTTTGCACCAGTTGGATGTGGTGCCTTCTTTCATTTCTTTGGAAACACAGTCGATGTTATCACGACATCGTGTATGATCATATTGCTGTTAGAACTCTCTTTGAGTTGCGGCCAGATCAATATTTTTGCTGATACCCTCAGCTATTTTTCAAACATCAAAAAATCAAACAACCGAACTCCTTCAAGAAAATTATAACCATTGAAAAAACAGTCAACGCTGCGAGTCAATTAGTTTCGACTTCGGTTTTACTCAACACAATTTATTCACAACAGTTGCTCTTCACTATCTTCAACAGCTACTATTCCGTTCGTCCCATCTTTATTACCATATATTTATCTCAATGCCAGTTCAAAAGAAGTTTGTAAACTTCACCTTGTGCCTAGAGACCTAGTGTTGGTTTTGTATTACATTTTTGTGTTGTGGCGTTTGATCCATTCTTCTGCAATGGCTTATAAGAAGGTTTGTATTCTTACCTTCTGAAACATAACATAGTAGTTGTTTTTATTAATAAGATTACGATGACCGTTTTTCTTGTAGATTATACAGGGTAAGTGTAAAAAAAAAAAAAATAAAAAATTGAGAGAAACAATATCAAAAATGAAGAAAAATGCCGCAGCCCTTACATTTTTATTCCATCCCGTTTCAGATATACGATAATTCAAAGACTTTTTCGAGGAAACCGCGATTTTTACCATAAAAGCTGCAATATCTTCCATTGTTTAGACATTTTTTTTTGCAATTTTTAATCACTGCTTTTATAGCAAATAATGTGATTTCCTTAAAAAAGTCATTGAATTATCGTATATCTGCAACGGATTGGAATAGTAAAGTAAGATCTGCGGCATTTTTCTTCATTTTTAGTTTGTTTTTTTTTTCTTTCTTTTTACAAAGGTACTGATCCTTTATATTTAAATTTTTACATTGCATTTATCTTTTACACTTAAGGCATCAACATGTGTTGATAGTGAATACAATGACATGTAAATAACTTGTGAAGAAATACTTAATAGTAGCACTTTAATAAAATCTACACTAAAAGGTCCCTTCTAGGCCATGATCTTTTCAGACGCCTCGGAGGATTATCGGGAATGGAGTGGGAAGCAAGTTGGGAGACTAGTGCATTGGAGTGGTTATGGAGCTTACTATAGAAGGATAGGTATCTGGTTTGGGCTAAATCAGCAACATAAGGAACATTAAGATCATTATGGATAAGTCTATTGGTCACAACGTAAGGAGCATTGAGGATGTTTCGAAGGATTTTGGATTGTAAAAATTGGATACGAGATGAATCGATGGTTAAGTGGAGCCCCAGTGCTACGCTCCGTATGTTCAGATTGGTCTAATAACAGTCATGTATATTAGTCTTTTGTTATTAATTGGAACTTGAACGTTTGTCTAATAAATATTATCTGTAACGACGGGCAGTTTCTTGTCTTTTTAGTCTTGTATGTGGATTCCAAGTAAGGCGTTTGTTTAAGTGGAGTCCTAGATAGAGGATCTGTTCAACAGGGATCAGTGGAATATCACTAAAGGATACTGTAGGACAGGAAGTAGTAGGTTTACAACGAAGGGTAAAGGTTATTTGGTGAGATTTTTTAAAATTTATTTTGATTCTCCATTTTTGACACCATTCTTGAAGGCTTAGGATATGGGAGTGGATTGTTTGGGAGGCAATGAAGAAAGCATTGTTTACTGATAACACACATGTGTCTTCAGCGTAAATATTAACTTAACATTTAATATTTAAAATACATTTAACATTTCACATAAAAACATATATTTAGAATTTTGTATTATTTACAATAAAGTTCACATAGGCCTTATTCGATGATGTGGTAGTCCCAGGTGAGTACAGTGGTAGGATGAGTTGGGGTGTCAGCTGTATTCATAGTGTAGAGGATGGGGCCTAGGATACTACCTTGAGGAACACCGGCAGATTGGGTCAAGAGGGAAGAATAAGAATTTTTATGGTCTACTTTGAAAGTTCTATCAATCAGTTAGGAAGTATGTTGAAGGTAGGAATTCGCTTCCATATCTTAAAACTGCTTTTCCCAAAAGATAAGACATTAGATTTATGACACTGTTCTCGTCAACGTGCGAGTTGAGATTATGGGAAGAGCTATTGATGGAGTGATATTGGAACTGAATTGTAGGAATCGACCTCCTAGTGCTTTGCGTTTCGCCCCGATTTGGTGGAGCAGTGTCTCCATTTTGATACTAGTATTTGTTTCATTAATGTAAAAATGTTTTATATTAACTCCAAATAGTGAATCAAAAACTCGTTTTTACTAATCACACCTTTAAATCAATGGTCCAACCTTCTGTAATTAATTCATAATGTTCCAGGCATTATTAATTAATTAATCAAGTAAAAAGAAAATATATAATGACTCTTTATATTTTTGTTAAGAAGAATTGCCTTGATGTGTTCCAGTCGAAGGAATTCAACACGCTGCTCTACCAGCTGATGATTGAAGACAATACAAACCAATTAATACGCAACGTGAGTAATATATTCATCGTCATTATTTTATAATTAATTAAATTAATTAGTGACAGATATATCTTTTGGCTGGGGTCTATACTTTCTTACTCTTTTTATGGAGAATATTTCTGTTGCATATTATTTCTCACTAGGACCTACCTACCAGGTATGGAATTTTAAAATGTCGTTTTAATTCCAATAGAATGCGCTCTTAGCCTATTGAAGGATTTGCTTATCTCTAAACGCTATTTTGTTTGTTAGTCATTTGTTTACAAAAGTCAGTTGTTTTTAAGTCGTTTACGTGGACGTATCATACCTTTCTTTGGTGTTAAAAAATGTCTAATTTTAAGCCAAATAAAGAGCATTTGCGGCATGTCATGATTTTCTTATTTAATCAAAAGAAAAAGGCTTCTGAATGTCATCGAATTCTTGTTGAGACTTATGGCGATGTTGCTCCAACCGTCAGGACATGTGAACGTTGGTTTCAAAGTTTCAAACGTGGTGATTTTGATGTTACTGATCAAAAACGAGAAATCGACCAAAAAAGTTTGAGGACTTCGAATTGCAATCTTTATTAGACGAAGACAATACCCAAACCCAACAAATGATGGCAGAACAGTTGAATGTCACTAGGCAAGCCATTTCCGATCGCCTGAGAGCTATGGGAAAGATTCAAAAGGTTGGAAAATGGGTTCCACATGAATTGGACGAACGACAGATGGAAAAAAAAACGAAAAACTGTGTGCGAAATGCTGCTTTTACGCCACGAAAGAAAGGGTTTTTTGCATCTAGTTGTAACTGGCGATGAAAAATGGATTTATTTTCAGAATCCCAAACGAAAAAAATCATGGGTAACGCCAGGACAACCATCCACATCGAGTGCAAGACCGGATCGTTTTGGGAAGAAGACAATGCTGTGTGTGTGGTGGGATCAGAAGGGAGTAGTCTACTACGAGCTTCTCAAACCCGGCGAAACAGTCAATACCGAGCGCTACCGACAACAAATGATCAATTTGAGTCACGCATTGATCGAAAAAACGCCCAGAATGGGCTCACAGGCACGCCAAAGTCATTCTTCAGCATGATAACGCTCCTGCACATTCAGCCAGATTGACTAAGGAAACGATTTCTTCGCTTGGTTGGGAACTCCTACCCCACCCGCCGTATTCACCTGACCTGGCGCCTTCTGATTATCACCTCTTCTCATCGATGGGACACTCATTGGCGGAGCAACACTTCAACAATTTCGAAAACGTACGAAAATGGCTCCATGAATGGATTTCAAATAAAGATGAAGCATTCTTTTGGAATGGTATCCATATATTGCCCGAGAGATGGACAAAATTGTAGAAAGCGAGGGTCAGTACTTTGAATAAAATATTTATACTTTTTTTTAAATTACTGTGTATATATTTTAAGAAATAAACGACATTTTAAACTTGCATACCTGGTATAGGAGCTGTATTGGTTTGAATGAAAGAAGTCAGGTAGAAACGTTTTTTTCACACTCAAACGTGTAACGTTTTTTTGACCCTCAACAATGTAACATAGTGCTACCTACAGTTTTCTTATTAGTCATTGAATGGAAAATATTTTCATTTATTTCATGTTTGTCTTTAGGAACTACTATTTACGAGCTATATTGGTTCGAATTAAAATAAACACTTTTTGGCTACATTTTTAAGTGTTGGTGCCTTTTCGACACTCTCTAGCTCTGTTGCTGTTGCTCAGATTGAAATTTGTCGATAGTTTATTATCAGAAATTTTATGTAATTGTTTTTTTAAAACATTTTTGTTACAATTTTTGCCAAAAAACCATTATATACATATATTTACGTGTGACAGGTGACATTCCTTATATAATTTATAGCAGCTTTACATATTTCCTTTGTTTTTGGTTTTTTTACCTATTTTAAGATATTTACAGTAGGAAAACTGGAGGGAAAAAACAAACAAAAAAAAAAAAAAAAAAAAAAAAAAAAAAAAAAAAATAAATAAAAAACCTATACAGTAAAAGAAAAAAAAAGCAAATACTGTTTGCACATCTAGAAATGTTTTGGGTTTGAGTGAGGCCAAAACCACTGAAATCGATAAAGACACCAAGCATCCTGTCATCATTGAAATGCCAGAATATAACCCGAAGGATATGGGTGGTACGATGAGATTGGGGAAAAGGACCACAGAATTTAAAAATGATTCATCAATTCTAAGTAAGCATATTTTTTAAATTGGTTGCTTATATATCCACCGATAATCTATATGGGAAATTCCTAGAAACTAAAATTCATCTAAGATTTATATCATGCCAAAAACCTTAAGAATCATGTTTGATAAAACCCTTGCCTGTATAGATTACATATTTCAAATATCCTGTTCAATCTTTAGCCTACAATGATTTTATCATTCTCATCATATCCTATTTGTACTTTTCAACTTCTTTCCTAGTTGCTCATCTTCCCCCACTTTGATTCTGGTTCCTTAGTTTACATTGAGACAGTTTACATACAAATAACAATGAATAACGTAAAATACATGTAACGTAATAAGGAGAACTACCCCGTTGCTAAGGAGTATTTACTGGTTGCCATGGAGAGCAATAACAAATAGGAATGATATTAGTTGGTTATGTTTTGAGGTTATGTTTGTTAGAGTGTGAAAACTTTCTACAAAAAGTCGTATTGCGTGTGTAGTAATAGAATAATGTAGTATGTGTTCTAGTTAGTTCCAGTGCTAGTTATTATATTCTGTGAGTACGTGATTGTTTTCTGTCAAATTACTTTGTTAATAAATCTTGTGTTCATAAAAACCCCTGTTTATTACAATATTATGGAAATTACTTATAATAAAGAATAATCGAAATAATTTTTAATATAAAGGCGATATATATTATTTCATGGTATGTCTATTAATATATGTCTAGTACGTTTGTGGGTGTATCTTTTTAGAGATGTCTTATCATAGTCTCCTATTTTTTTGAAAGATAGGATTTACGGATATTGTTGTAAGGCAAAAGAAATTTTGTGTCTGTAAGTGAGTGTACTGTTTGATTGATGGCAGGTTTAAACCTTCCATGAACTATGAAGATGATGTGGTTAAATTTTGGTAAAGATTGGTTCGGTAGTTTTAACGGTTAGTGATCGGATAGTATAGATATAAAGAAATATATTTTGAATTTTAACCTTGATATATGTTTTATAATTTATAGGACAAGCTGAGATTGCACGTATCTATGAAGAGAGAGGTGGTGTTCAATGCTTGTGGCTTCTTTAACTTGGACTACACTTTGCTACATTCGGTAGGTCATTTAGCAACCATTTTTTGTACCCATACGGATAAATATGTTTGTTTATTTTTTGTTTGAAACAAGATTATAAAGCACCTTGGAACCATTGCAATTTAAATATAATTCCTGTTTAGGTGCCATAATTATGAATAAATTTAATAATATTGACGATAACAAAATTATCTTAACCGTATAGTCATTGTCATAGTCAGCAGAAAACCTCTACAGTCGCTTAGGCTGTGTACGTTTACAAAGAATAGTATGTAGTAAGATAAACAAACATAAAATAAATTAAACAGCAGTAATCTAAATTAAAATATATGAACAAAATTATATAAAAAATAAAACAAGAACCTGTCCATTGGCACTGAAATATGTTATTCAACAAATTGACAGCCTTTTGCCTTCTAAAATCTTTGGGGTAAAAAATTGTTAATTTTTTATTTCGACCAAATTTGGTTTCTACATGTTTTTTGGGATGAGGAATCTTAAAATTATATCAATTTTTAGTTTAAAAAATTTTCTGAAATATATTTTTTAAAATTTCAGGAGTAAAAACCTTTAATTTTTTATTTCAACCTAATTCGCTATTTCCATATTCCTTCAGATGAATAATCTAAAAATAATATCAGTTTTTGTTAAATAAAAACTCTCCTTACTATATATTTTTAAAAATGACCTAATTTGAAATTTAGTGTGTAAAAAGTAAAATTAAAATGATTTATTTCTATTATTATTTTACTTTTTACATACTAAATTTCATATGAGGTCATTATACATAAATAGAAAGCAGAATGCACGCTGATTCTAGTGATGACATTATAATTTTAATCGGTTAGTGCTATGTCCGTTAGAAGTTGTTGATAAAATCTCAACTTCAAAAACAGAGTTTTACGTCCTCGCAAGGGTTTTTATTGTTTGCCATATTTTATGTCATTTCCAGTAGAGTATACTTGTAGATTTTTCTGCAAAAAAGTTGTTGATAAAATCTCAACTTCAAAAATGTTTACGTCCTCGCAAGGGTTAAAAATTTTTTTTTTTTTTTTTGGTTGTGATAAAATTTTACATTTAAGGGTTTTCAGGTGCGTTGAATTGAGATTTGAAGTCAGTTTTCCAATAAAAAAAATTTCCACTGATTTTCAGCGGATTTTATTGGAATTTTGTCATTTTTTTGGAGTTTTTAAGCACCCTGAAGCCAGGTCGTGTTTTAAGCATAACGAAAGTATTTTTATGTCAAAATGCATACAAAACTACAATTTAACTTGAAAGAATTATTTCTTTATCTGGACTGAGAGGTGAGGAAAAAAAGTGAAACGTGATTTTCATATTTTTTTTTCTCGGTTCCTAATGCCCATAGGCGGCTATAACTCTAGTTTTGCACTATTATAGATCCCTAATACCCACACAAAAATCAGCATTCAAATCTGTGAGTTACAACTCTTTGTTCCCTTTGTTAGATGTGAATAACAGAAGCGCATTGCCACTTGTAGAAATCTGGATCACGAGCTTAGGCGAGAGTGTACTGGGTTGGTTCGACTCGTGTCTAGTGTCTTCTCGAGTCCTTTTCGGAGCGCTGGCGAGCCGAGCCGAGCTGAGGCGAGGCAACAGAGGGCAACCCAGTACTCACTCGTGCTCGCCTTTCTGGTTCGCCTTGGCAGTATGTACTGCCGACATTAAGAGCATTGTTTTTGATGTCACCGACAGTGGACTAATCAATTAATCGCGTAGTAATTACCAAATAACTCAGACATTTTTCAATATGTAAAGGATAAAAAGTTTCAACATTTCCCTTCAGTATGATACCTTTACGGCATTATAATATAGTATATAACAATTCTAAGAAAACAAAACAATGAGCTATTAACCTCTAGGTTTTAATTTAACAAAAATAATATTCGCGTGATACGCAATAAGCTAACCCTTCACCGCCATTAGCAGGAGAGACACACCTGGGTCATACAACAAAGGACAGTTTCTCTACCTGCTTGTCCCTTACCTTGTAATATTAGGAGTAAACATGATATTCTAAGTTACTTCCTAAATTAAAAAAAAATGGGAAGTCGGTGGGCTTGTCCAAGTACAGGGGGAAGAGCCTATTCTTCAAAAAGGGCCGGAAAAATATTTTCGAGGTCTTTCTTGTCTTGTTTCTTCGGAGCTGGTTTCTTGAGGTCTTGGGTCTGACCTAGTCTTAATTGGTTATACATTGTTTTTTATTTAACCGTCGAATTCATTTACCATTTATTTGCATGTCACTCATCTAATTAATATATTTGGATTACTCTTCTACATAATTAACACATCTTAATTATAGACCCCACGATAACCTTGTGGAGAAGAAATTATATAAATTTAATTAATTAATTATTTAAAAAATACTTATTTATAATTTGTCAGGCAATCAATTCCTGACTCGCATCCCTTTATTTAGATTACTGATAATCCGGATTCGACAGAGACTCCGGACATAGCAAATGACACGTGGCGGGAAATGTAGAATGAGGAAAGGAAACAAGGTGGGGTGAGCAAAGTAGAGGGGATCTTCCGGACCACCGCTTCGTCCGGATCATTGAGGGCTTACTGTATAAATACATAAAAACATGATACGATGGTGACTAATAAATTAATTCTGTTTTTTTTTTTCAGATGATGGCCTCCGCAACAACATACCTGGTCATCTTGATCCAGTTCGGCCAGCCTCTCATCCTTTCTCATCAGCCACATCAGGCGAATGACAGCCTTGAGACTAACCTCACCACCACCCCTCCGTCTCTCTACTTTACCACCTATTTTTGAACCTCAATAATTTATTAGAAGTGAATTTGAAAAATAGATATGTCACTATTGTTTATTTGGAACACAATGATTTTTTGAATATGTTCTAGTTTTCCACATTGCAGTTACCCTGCAATGGGTGCATGCATTTCTATGCGTATCTCTCGGCATAACGCGTATTATCATAAATATTTGTAGTAAAGTGTTCAGTTATATATAATGTGAAAATATTTTAAAATAATATAGAAATTATCTTTAAGTGAATATGAAACATAAACAATAATTAGTTAATGGAATTGGAACTGAATTAATAAATACAATTAAAAAAAGATTAATAGGGATAAAATAAAGCTAAAAAAAATAATTAAAATAAATTTTAAAAAATTAGTAAAAATAATATATATAAACAAATTGAGATAGAAATATAAATAAACTGTTCAATTGTTGAGTTCCATATAATCAACATGATCCGCGATTGCATCAAAATATTTATCTATGAGACCTTCTTTGAAGGCGGCCATTCGCCTCCGTTCAGTAGGGCTGCGGATATCAATTTGTGCCTGTACCTCTATAATTTTCTGCAGTCATAAATAAAATGATCTTAAGTTTATCTTTATACAGTTACAAATGCTGTTGTCAGTAAGTTTAAATCCGTGTAAGTAACTTTTAGCCCCGCCGTGTCCTGTCAAACATTGGGTAAGTTTGTAATTCAGTTTTTTAATGTTTTTTCTGTCGTCTAAAGTTTTAATGAGTTCATAAGGATGTCTTCCTTTTGTCGAATTTGTCCATCTTTCGTTCCAAATTTGACGAGTCGTTGTTTTCAAAATGTGCTTAGCTGCACTAATTGGTGCTTTATTGAATACAATTTGAAGAGTTGTATCCTTTGCCCCGTTTTTAGCTTCTATATCTGCCTGCTCATTTCCAAGTAAGCCAGCATGGGCTTTTATCCATTTGAAGGAATTTGTAATCCTTGTCTGTAGCAAGAGATCATTTCTCGCCTGATTTCTTCTACGAGGAATTCATGGATATTTATATTTTTGATTTTAAAACGGCTGATTTGGCTATCCGTGTGTATACAGTAATCATTATTGATATCACGGACTTTAATAAATGATACGGCTTTAAGGATAGCAAACAGTTCGGCTTGGTTATTGGAGCAATAAGGTCCTAGCCTGAATCTCCCTGTATACAAAAGCAACAAAAGCAGCACCCACTCTTTCTTGCTTCTTACTGCCATCTGTGAAAATATTAATTGTAGATATTCCGCTAATATTTGGGGTCACATTGGGGGATTATAAGTTCTTTTGGGTGTAACCATGTTTTCAATGTTTCATATATTTTAATGTGTTCTAGAATATGTTATTTAACAATAAATCTTGTTTTTAATACGCTTTTATTAACATGGCCTGTATGTAACGGAATATTCAAAATTTCCAGCTATCTAATTATCTTGAAAATTTGCACACGTGTCAAGGTTTGATGACAATACAATAATTGCACAACTTTGTTCTAATGTTCTTACTTAATCCAGTCGAAATACCTCCAAAAAGGGAGTCTGCCTTGCAAAAGGTGGAGTAGTCGATTTTATGATTCAGTATGGGCCAGGTGGATCTTGAGAGTAAAATATCAAATATGTGACCACGTTTGATAACAGGAAACTTTTTAGGAGCAAAAAACCCAACACTTGAATTTTTTTTCAGATTTTTGCAACAACATATACACTGCCGGTCAAAAGTTTGAGACCACCCTGAGCCAAAGTATGTAAATTTAAAAGTTTAATATCTTTAATATCGTTCCGCCTCTCTTTTTCTATCTAATTTTATGTTGATGTTTTTATTTATAAGTAAAAACACTTTGTTTCACTTTTGAGATTTTCTCCGTAATAAATCAATTACGAGCTATTCCACGCAGGAAAAAAAGGAACTTAGTTCATAAATATCTAATTAAATTTGAAATGGCTCAACAAAAATTCCCGCTGCCTTCATTTAATATGAATGGGAGATTTTCGTTTCTCAATTTTTAATTCAAATTTCAAATTTTTTTTAATCCAAGGTTATTCTGTCGGCAAACGAAATTGTTGGAATTAATATGGAAAATACAGTTTGTTTTAAATTATGTATTGAAAACTTAATTTTAATTTCTTCTCTTAAAGGTAGATGAACTTTAAAGATCTTGGTATAAACTATATAAATGCGTTTAATTTTATTTAAATCCATTTATTTTTCACCTAACATCAAACTTTTAAATTTACTGGTATCGTTTCAGGATGGTCTCAAACTTTTGACCGGCAGTGTACAAATGCTTTAAATAAAAAAATGTGCTATTTATAAAATTAAAGTTTATTAATATTTTTTATTTTGTTTATTTATTTTTTTTTTGTCTTTTTGAGCTAGACATCCATATATCCTCATGGATTTTGTAAAATATATACATCAATATAATATACTTAGTTGAGAGATATGTTTTGGAGTTTTAATAGATTTTTGTTTTAGCAAGTGGACTGTTTTCTTTCTTGAATGATTTATCTACCTATTTACTTCCTTTTATTTCCATATAATTAAACCATGAAGATTGCGCAAAATCTGGAAACGTTCACTTCTTTCATGAGTAAATGCAATGCTTCAAATGATGAACAAATAGAGAAAACACGATATGAGTTACAATTACGAGGGTGAATCAAATATTTTTTTTTTTTTTTTTTTTTTTTTTTATTGATTGAAATTTACAACTGTATAAAATATATACAACAAGTAAATGTGTTGAAAGTAAATACAATGGCATGTAAATAACATGTGAAGAACTATTCACTAGTAGCACTTCAATAAATTCTACACTAAAAGGTCTCTAGGCCATCTTCTTTTCAGACGCCTCGGAGGATTATCAGGAATGGAATAGGAAGCAAGTTGGGAGACTAGTGGATTGGAGTGGTTATGGAGCTTACTATGGAAGGATAGGTATCTGGTTTGGGCTAAATCAGCAACATATGGGACATTAAGATCTTTATGAATAAGTTTATTTGTAACAAAGTAAGGAGCATTAAGGATTTTTCGAAGGATTTTGGATTGTAAGGATTGGATACGAGAAGAATTAGAAGGTTTAGTTGAGCCCCAGAGCTCAACTCCGTATGTCCAAATAGGTCTGATAACTGTCATGTAAATGAGTCTTTTGTAGAAAATCGGGAGTTTTGAACGTCTGTCTAGTAAATGTTGAAGAAGTCGAAAACGACGAGCAGTTTCCTGTCGTTTAAGTCTTGTATGAGGATTCCAAGTTAAACGTTTGTCCAGTTGAAGTCCTAGATAGCGGATCTGTTCAACAGGGATCAGTGGAATATTGTTGAAGGATACTGGAGGACAGGAAGTCGTAGGTTTACGACGAAGGGTAAAGGTTATTTGGTGAGATTTGACTGGATTTATTTTAATTCTCCAATTTCGACACCATTCCTGAAGGTTTATCACATGAGATTGGAGTGTTTGGGAGGCAATGAAGGGATCATTGTTCACTGATAACACACATGTGTCATCAGCATACGTCGTGAGGATGGTGCTAGGATGGGTCGGGATATCAGCTGTATACACCGTGTAAAGGATGGGACCTAGGATACTACCTTGAGGAACGCCAGCATTTTGGACAAACAGGGAAGAATAGGAAAAGTTATGATTAATTTTGAAGTTTCTATCACTGAGATAGGAGCGGATGATAAGGAAGTAGGTTGGAGGGAGGAATTTACGGAGTTTGTAAAGCAGGCCCTGGTGCCAGACTCGGTCAAAAGCTTGTTCTACATCAAGAAAGGCTCCCGTGTAGTACATTCCGCGCTCCAGTGCTGAGGAGACCACGTCCACCACACGATGGCATTGCTGGATAGTGGAGTGAGACATTCGAAAACCAAACTGGTGATCTGGGATGATGTGATTGGAATGTAGGATGGGATACAATCGTTTCAGAATGAGTTTTTCCAGGATTTTGCCCATAATAGGCAAGAGTGATATTGGACGATATGAGGATGGGAGTTCAGGAGGCTTTTTGGTCTTAGGTATCATCTTTACTATGGATAATTTCCAAGGATCGGGGAAATATGTGGTGCGGAGTACAGAATTATATATAAATGTAAGAAATAGGATTGCTTTTCGAGGAAGGAGTTTTAGGATATGGGCTGTAATCAGGTCATGTCCAGGGGCTTTGTTGGAGGGTAATCTGAGGATTATATTTGATACTTCGGAAGGATGGAATGCATTAGGAGGAGGAGACATTTGGAGTGGAATATTTAGTTCTGCTTCAATACATTCAAAGTGAGCAGGATTGAAGACATCAGGATGGGGGTTGAAGGTTTTAAAGAGATGAAGACCAAAGAATTGGGATTTTTCTTCGTCTGATCTTGTCCAGGTTTGAGAGTCTGTTAGCAGAGGGTGATTAAAATTTTTGAAACCAAGGAGTTTTTTCGTCGTTATCCATAATGACTTGTCTGAAGTATTGAGGTTTTGAGTATGGTTATGTAGGTTTTGGATTTTAAACTTTCTGATTTCTGTCTTTAGTTTGTTCGTTAAACTGTTGTAATTATGTTTGTCTGATGGGTATCTAGTACGGTGCCACTTCGCCCTCGCTCTGCGTTTTTCTGTCAATAAGGAGCGAATATGCTGTGGTAAGTTATTCTGTTGACTATCATGAATTTTTCGGGGAGCGGTATTTTCAGTAATACTAATTTTGATTGATGATGTTAGTTTGTCAATGGCTAAGTTTATGTCTTCTTTAGTTTTAAGGGGAATGTTCAGGTCCAGTTTATTTTCAAGATCAGTTCGAAATTTGTCCCAATCTACACGTCCTGAAATCAGTCTAGGAAGGGAGGGTTTAGGAACGGGATTTGAATGGAAGTGAAGCAGAACGGGGCTATGATCTGATGAAAGGTCGTCCATGGATTTTATAATGGTCTGAGAGGAGGAAATTTGGGAAGAAATGAATATATCAAGGATATCAGGACGTTTTTTAAGTGAGGTAGGCCAATAAGTAGGGTTCAAGGGTGAAAGGACAGAATAGCAGTTGGAGGTTGCAATACGGGATAGGATGCTGCCACGGGAGTTAGATGTTCTACAACCCCATCGCTGGTGTTTGGCGTTGTAGTCTCCTCCAGCGATAAAGCGCGGTCCGAAGGATCGGAATAAGGAATCGAGATGGTTGTATGAAAGGGAATTGCCAGGAGGGCAGTATACAGCTGAAAAATTTATGTTAAAAGGACGAGTAGAAATGTTTACAGAGACGGATTGAATGGTGTCAGTTGGAGTAGAAGGAATCAGAGAATGGGATACTGATTTGTGGATAAGGATGCAAGATCCGCCATGAGAGGTATTATCTGGGTGGTCTGATCTGTAAGTAGTGTAGTCGCGTATGTAAAAATACGAACGTTGAGTAAAGTGAGTCTCAGTCAGTAGGGCAATATCTATTTTATTGTCATGGAGAAAAATGTCGAGTTCGTCTCGGTGATTTTGTAGTCCGTTGGCATTCCATAAAATGATAGCTAGAGGCTTAGCGTTCATCTTGCAACATTAAACGGAATTTCTGTAAGTGCTCTGGTAAGTAGGGTTATGAGTGGTCTGATGGTGTCTTGTAGTTCTCGAAGGAATGAGGAGAGGATGGCGGAGATATCGGTAGGATTTTGGTTGGGAAGCGGATATGATTCCATGGTATGGGTTGGATTGGTTGTTTCAACTGGAGTGTTAGTTGGGGGCTGCACTATTCGTGAGATACGAGGTGCAGTTTCTACTGTTGTTGCTACTTGAGATGAAGGATAGGAGTGAATATGATGTTGGATAGGAAGCGGTTGTATCTTCTCTGGTGGTAGATTGACTTTTAGAGGTAAATGATGAAGAGGAATTTTCTGTTGGGGGGGTTGAGATTGAAATTGAGCGGTCTGGGGCTGGGGTTGGGAGATTTGAGGCGCCTGAGGTCTAGGTTGATATCTAATCTTCTCAGCGTAAGATGCTTGTTGTCGTGGTGGATGATTTCGTGCTGTGCTGGATTGTTGATGTCCTGTTCTGTGCGATTGAGCTTCTTGCGTTCCTGGAGGTACTTCTTGATTATGGATGTCTGATGGTTGGTTCCTATGATTTTGTTTGGGGGCTGAATTTAAATTTCTCTGATTTTGAGCAGTTTTGTATACTGTACATCCTCTGTAACTTGCGGGGTGATCATTTCCACATAGAGCGCATATCGCTGGCGTATCTCTTGTTTTCTGGCATGTTTCCGTAGCGTGTGGGCCAGCACATTTTACGCACCTTTCCTCGTGGTGGCAGTAAGTCTTGGTATGCCCTAGACTTTGGCACCGAGTACATTGGACTATTGTTGCCCTTCTTCGTGGTTCTTCAAACCGTATGCATGAGTAGACCAGTCTTGTTACTTCAAATATTTCCTCATTGTTACGAGCTGGCTCTAAGTCTACGAAGAATAGTGGTAGAGGGTATTTTTCTTTTGGGTGAAGGACACACGAAACTTGCCTCACGTTGTGGCCAATAGCCTCTAAGTCGTGTTTGATGGCGCTGGTTGGGGTAGAAGAATGGAGACCCGCAATACCACTCTATATGCTTTCTCTTCTTTTAGTTGATAACAATGAAAATCGTAATTGTGGCTGGCTAAGTGATTTGTCAGTTTTTTATAATTTTCTTTGGTTGATGTTTTTATTTTTACGTCTTTGACCCGGGAAAAACAATTGAAATTGGTCTCTCCAATTAATGCTGAAATTTCTTGGCAGAATGACATGAAGTTTTCTATTTTAGTGACATAGATAGGTGGCGGGTCTGGGTCAGTAGTATGCTGTGGATTTGTGTTTATATTGTTATTATTAATATTACTGGTTGAAGGGGTGGACTCATTGACAGTTGAGTTGGTTGGTAAAGTTGGTTGAAATGTTCTGGCTGCAGAGGTTTTACTGCGGGTTTGATGGTTAGAATTATTGAGTGGCTTTTTTGGTTTGGATGTTTTATTTTTTTTTTTTATTAGGCGAATTGCCCGCTGATCCTGGGGCGGAGTTTCTGAGGCGTTTTTGAAGCGTTCTTCTTGATTGGGAATCGGTCTCGCTTATTTCTGAATAAGGGGCCTCTTCCTCCGATTCGTCACCAGATGTGGGAACGATTTCCATTATAATATTAAACACAAATAAACTAAAGTAATAAAACTGAATTTGATCAAAAATAAAAACTAAAAATTAATTCTTAAATATCTAAACTAGATACAATATTTAAATCAAGGGTAGACATTATTTAAAAATAAAAATAAAAATTATGAAGAAGAAAAAAATAATAAAAATTGTTCTAGGAAAAAAAAAAAAAAAAAAAAATAATAACTCTAGCTATGTACGTTACAGAGGCTTGAGAAACAAATAAAGCCAGCCTTGACCGTGGAGATAACGGCTGTATATAGTTAGCTAGCACTGGATTATAATACGGCGGGCCTGTATTATTTCACTGTTTATTTAATTTAATATTGTTTCCACTCACCTCACTAAATTAAATGTCAGAGTATTTGAATATCAATAATGTCACTCACTATTAACTAACTATGAAGGAGATAATTCAGTTAATGTGCGATAGAGAAAGACAGAAAGACAGAGCGTAACTAGAAGTGTAGTGTAGTTGCGGCCATCTTGCCTGGACTGAATCAAATATAAACGGTAATTTTCAAAATTATATTTATTGAATAATATTATACAGAAACTATACCTTCAACATTTTTCAATGTAGTCTCCTGCATTATCTACACACTTCTGCCACCGATTTGGAAGCTTGAATATTCCCTGTTCATAAAAAGACTGAGGGCGAGTTTTTAACCATTCGCGCACGTGCTTTTCGACGTCTTCATTGTTTTCAAATCGTTTTCTTCCAAGTGATTCTTTCAGGGGCGCAAACAAAAAATAGTCACAAGGGGACAGGTCTGGACTGTAAGGAGGGTGTTCGAGAGTTTCCCAGCCCATTTCTTCCAATTTATCCCTTGTCAACAATGCGGTGTGAGGCCTTGCGTTGTCATGGAGAAGGATGACATCTCTAATGGGCACACCTCGTCTTTTGTTCCGGTAACTGGTTTTTTGCTGACTGTAGCACCTGGCAGTAGTAAGCCGCATTCACTGTTCGTTGATCGTGAAGAAAATCAATCAGTAGAACTCCCCTTGAGTCAAAAAAAATTGTTGCAAGAACTTTTCCGGCTGAGAGACGAGTTTTGGCTTTCACTGGGCAGCCTTCATCCTTCCTTCGCCACTCCTTACTTCCCATTTTCGATTCGGGGGTGTAATGGTGGACCCACGTCTCATCACATGTGACGATGCGCCTCAAAAAATCTTGGAGGAAAACGATTTGAAAACAATGAAGACGTCGAAAAGCACGTGCGCGAATGGTTAAAAACTCGCCCTCAGTCTTTTTATGAACAGGGAATATTCAAGCTTCCAAATCGGTGGCAGAAGTGTGTAGATAATGCAGGAGACTACATTGAAAAATGTTGAAGGTATAGTTTCTGTATAATATTATTTAATGAATATAATTTTGAAAATTACCGTTTATATTTGATTCACCCTCGTACATTGCCTTGATCTGGAATACACATCCTTATAAGTCTGTTTTGTAAGATAATTTGCTTAAAGTTTTCATTAAATAAATCCAATTATAATAAAAATGTAGAATAATGAAGAATAAATGGGTGTCAATTACTGTAATTTGAACTAATTATTCTTAATTTATTGAAAACTCTCTCCACTGATATTTTTAGTCAAAACTTTTATATGCAGCACAAAGTAAGGTAATTAAAAAATAGTCTCAATAATTTTCAAGTTGTAAATTATTTTTACTATTTTTTGTTGAATTTATAGGATACTATAGGATATCGTCTTAATGGTGTTAATAACTGTCTAGTTTACCCTATGAGAGGCGTATCAAAAGATATATCCGATGAAGAAATTAAAAATAAAGTGGAATGAATTGATTACGAACAAAAATTTTGTATATTACCGGTACAAAGGTTAATGCGAAAAATTGTAAAATAAAGCGTTTACCGAGTGCCTACAGAATCTGTACTATTAGAGGTCAAGAACTAAGTTTCTTTCAATATATAAAGTTATTTGTAGAATTGATAATTTCGTACCGCGAACAATCTAATGCTATAAATGTTTTCGTTGGGGTCACATTGGTAAAACTTCAAAAATTCTTTATTATTATTTATTATTTAATCGGTGCTACAGTCCTTAGGCAGGACCAGGACCTCCTCAACAAGCCTCCTCCAACCTTCTCGATCCGCTGCCTTGCGGCGCCATCCTCTAATACCTGCCTGACGGAGGTCTTCCTCCACGTCGTCTAACCATCTCATTCGTGGCCGCCCTCGAGTTCTTAAACCTTCTGGCTTTTCTTTTAGCAGTTTTCTAGGAAATCTGTCTGTAGGCATCCTTTCCACGTGTCCTAGCCACCTTAATCTCGCTTTTTTTATTTGGGCTACTGTATCTTGCTCACTAAACAATGCCATTAATTCATCATTTTTTCTTATTCTCCATTCACCATTTAGATATTTTGGGCCAAATATCTTCCTGAATATTTTTCTCTCCCCAAACTCGGAGTAGCGCTTCACTTCTTTTTGTTAGCACCCATGTCTCGATTGCTTATGTAACAACGGGTCTGATTATAGTTTTATATGCTGTTATTTTAGCCTTACGCGATAAATCTTTGAACCTAAGAGCTTTTTGAACTCCGAAGAGGCTTCTGTTGCCTGCCACTATTCTTCCTTTGATTTCCACGATAACAGCATTATTATTTGTTACAAGCGACCCTAAGTATTCACACTCTGGAAAACTGTACTCCCTTAACTGGATTTGTTCAACTTGAGACTGGGTTCGCGACGTTAACATATATTTAGTCTTCGCTTCGTTTATTTGCAAACCGCGTTTTTTACAAGCTACTTCCAGCTCTTGAAAAACTCCTCCAAGGGCCGCTTTAGTCCTCGCTGTGAAAAGTACGTCATCAGCGTATGCCAAGTGTTGCGCTAATCTGTTATAGATGGTCCCACCGGGGTTCGTCCTGATAGCCCGCACAGCTCGCTCTAAACATAGATTAAAAATTACACAGGATAAAGGGTCCCCCTGCCTCAAAAATTCTTTACGTTTCAGTAAATGTGGTGAAGGCCATAAAGTGGAGGACTGCCCTCCCGAAAATATAACTAAATGTGTGCATTACTCACATAATTACCTATCGGGTGATTATGAGCAATGTCCAGGATTTATTAAGCAGCGCTCAATTAGGAATCTAATGGTCAATGAAAACATAACCTTTGTCGAAGCTAAAGCATTAGTCGTTGGAAAATCCTTCAATTCAGCTCTAATAGGTAAAACGCCTAATTTTATTTTTAAATAGTTTATTTCCTAATTTAAAATAGGTAAATCGAGATCTCCTAAGAGGACTAGACAGTCTTCGCCTATTAAATCACCGCCAATCGAAGATCGTTTATTAACAGAATATAAAAATATTATTTCTAATCCTACAATTATAAATAATCCAATAACAAACAACCCTCATAAAAACGAAGATAAAAATTCCGTGAATGAGAGACTAAGCTTAAACGTTGATACGATTTCAGATATTATAGTCAGATATATAGTCCGCATATAAGCCGTTTTTCATTTCAAATTTGGGTTTCTTAGGTTTTATTCTGGGGTTTTATTATATTTAATGCCTTATTTTTCTATTTAATAATGGGGAAATGCCCTAGCCCAAATGGGATGAAAGTCGCCAGTAGGGCAAAGTGGGCGTGGCCGGATGTTGTTTTGGTCTCACTGAAGAAAATACGTGAAGGGCCTCTCCATATGTTAAATAAAAGAATAGGCTACTCATGATTATTATTAATTTCTAAACATGTTATGAGTTTTCTTAAATTAAAAATGGTTTTGTAAAATATTTTTATCACGTGAAAAGGCAACACTGCATCAATAATCGATTATACGGCTATATCTACTGCTGCCTTCGTGAACGATAGATGTAAAGTCGTTGAAAGTGGCGCATTATCGGAACTTGGATTTAACTCAGTTATTTCTTCTTCTTTTTCCTTTTATTGTAACAGATTTGTTTTATATATTGTAAATCTTCATTATTAAACTTTTTTTATTAGCATTATCCCCACTTACGCAACGCTTTTTAAACAAATGTTTCTTAAGTATCTAATATTAACCTTCAGTTCAGGATATTAAAACAATTTTTTTTTTTTTTAAATACTGATTTTTATAATTAATTAAATGTTTCATACAGTATAAAAATATCAACATCATTCTAAACAAGATTAAAAACATGTAAAAAATATCATGGTTTGCCCATAAGGCTAAAAATAGCAATTATAAAAAATCACAATGCATCATCAAAAAATAAAAGTTTAAAAAAAAATCTTGTCATTGTTATCAAATATCACTAAATATATATATAGATCTAATAAAATGGAACATTTGATAAAAATATGATCAATATAACATTAAAAATCATATAAAAGATAGCTGTGAAGTGTTACAGGAATACGCAATTCCTTTATTTTCTCAATAAAATTCTTTCCTAAGCAAGTTCGGATGAATAAACGGCAGATCTGTTTCAATGGTGAAGGCATTTTTCCTCTCTCAATCAGAAGGGTTTTCTGCTCCTGAAAATTGAAGTCAGGCTGTTTTAGAACCGAAATTATTACAAGAAAATTAATTTGTTATAACATTTAAGAAGAAGGATGGTATTAGGGTAAGTAAAAAAAATTTTTTATTTTTTATTTTTATTGAAAAATGAGACAGAAATGGGCACATTCTTTATTAATGCAAATTCCTCTCCTTCAACAGATTTGAGTCAGGAAATATTCTGATCTGATGTTATTACTAAAATATATTATAAGTAGCTAACTTATGTAATGAATTACTGGTGTTAGTTAAGTACCACAGTAAAGTATTTTCAAGATTGTATGCCACGGTGAGTGATAAAAATTCCATTCTAATTTTTTTTTTTTAACCTAATAATTTTATTCACAACTGTACACTATGGATAACCAGTGAATGTGAAGTTACATTAAAACAACAGACATGATGAGGCATGAGCGAGTCAGCACCCAGTGGTACAATCTGTAGGCGTGAAACTAAATTATTAGGGATAAGACTAGGAGATCCCTCATCCACTTCCTTTTCAGCCTCCGTTGAATTTGTCAGGAATTTGTAATGTTGCCATATTATGTATCTATTTGTTAGTGTGTCCACGTATTTTTTCATGAAATTGTCGATAAAATTTATGAATATGGGTCTTAACTGTCGCAATACGTAAGTCTGTATGTAGCGTATCGTTTGACAAATAAGGAGGGGAGTCTGTTATTAGTCTTAGGAATTTGGATTGAAATGTCTGTATTTTCTGAATAAGAGTTCTTTTGGCCGGTCCATAAATTTTCGATGCATGCGTCCAGATGGGTTTTAGCAAGTAACTGTAAATGTTAAGTTTCTGTTTTAAAGGTAGTTTTGAGCATCTGTGAAGTCTTAAGAGAAGTCGCAGTCTTAACTGTAACGTCTGTTTTTGTGTCTTGACATGTGGGCCCCATGCCAGTCTTCTATCAAGCTTAAGTCCTAAGTATGTCACTTTTTCAGTTTGATGTAAATGTTTGTTGTCAATGTAAACAGGTGGGCAGGTCTTGCGTCGTAGTGTAAATGTAATATGAAGGGATTTGTCATAATTGAATTTTATTTTCCATTTCTTACACCATCCATTCTAAATTTGAAAAAAAACCTTTAAGAATGCTCACCTGTGTCAAGAAGGGATTCCTTTTTATCATACACAAATCAAAACTTTCAGCTGCTTCCAGTAGACATTCGAATACCTTTGGGTTTTTGGATATATGTTGCAGCGAGTTGAGGATACCATGAGGATGTCTGTACTGGGTTTTCATGATCACCTGAAATAATCTTTAATTAATAATTTCTGATTCAGTTATCGTTGGCTTTTTAAAAATTTAATTCGATGGATCTTACTTTAGCTCCATGCCTCAGGAGTAATTTGACAACTTGAAGAGAGGGGTTCTCGTTTGTCGCAATGAATTCTGGCAGAACCGGGCGAAGCGGAGGCCCGTCATCGCTCTCAACGATGAGGTTAGGGTCCGCACCCGCCGCCAGGAGCATGGTGATCAGTTCGTTCCGGTTGACGATGCCGTCCGAACAGGCCACGTGGAGGGGGGTACCGATGATAGGAGAACTGCTGTTCACGTTCGCTCCTGTAATTTGGAAATTGTTCTCAATTAATTGAACAACATGTCATAAAAACATTCAAGTTGACTGTTGAGGTTTACCAGCAGAAATGAGCAATGAAACAAGTTCCGGTTCGCCCCTCAGTATCGCCAGATCCAGTACGGTTGGTTTACTTATTTCCGGTGGGTAGTTACACTTGGCTCCCTGCTTGAGGAGCAAGTTAACTATCGCCATGTTCCCAGACAATACTCCGTAATGTAAAACACTTCTGTAGTCGTGCCGCTCATCTGTCAATGCATTTACATCCGCGCCGTAGGAAATCAAAAGAAGCACGGATTCTATTCCCTGAAAAATAAATAGAACAAAAATAAGTTTCTAAAAGAGAATTTATAAAATTATTCATTGATCATTATATAATCCATTAAAGATATTCACCTGTGGCAGCCTAGCTGCTTTCATGAGGGGAGTGAGTCCAGCTCTGTCCCTGGAATTGGGGTCTGCTCCATACATTAGCAGTAGCTGGAGTATTTCTGTGTCCAAAGGAGAGACAAGGTTGATTTCTGCACCGAAGAAATATCTTTTGTTTGGGTCTGCGCCGTGCTCAAGGAGAAGCCTGCAACATTAGAAAACAAAATGTTTCTTATTTACTAATACCAGAGAGTAAGTTGTTTCGGAATCGTTTCAAATATCTTAAATTACTTTTGGTATTTTTAGGGGTTGGGCGGTAATCCTGTCAAAGAATGGTGATTCATCGTTGTCAAAACTAGACAGCTGGGTATTTTAGTTTTGGCCGACGTAAATGCAACCGAGTAAATGAGATTATTAATACATTTATAAGCTACCTGCATTTTCTGTGATTGTGTTGAGAGATTTACATAATATTAAATTATTTTTAAACTCATACGTATTTAAAGAGAGAATATTATTGATTGTAGAATTTATAGATAAAATAATCAGGGATACAGACAGGAGAGCTTAAATGATATTTTCAGGTTAAGCAAACGTGTATTGGATTGGCGAAGTACTGGCCTTTTTAAAGCCTTCACGTGACAAAACAAGGTTACTAAAACTTTACCAGAACTTAGATTCACAGGTAGATCTAACTAATTTTTTGCCTGCCTTATAATGTACCGGGAAAAGAGATGAAATCAATCATATTCAAAATTGACCGCAAATCAATCGGTCTTGATTCACTTTAAGAGATAAGAGTGGTTTCAGACAGAGAGTTTTATTTGAGATCAGAATCTAGAGATGGATTCACTAGATTCTTAGAATATACGGGATATCATTTTTTATTAAATTAGATCAGTTTAATTTGTCTGATTTTGACTCATTTGTGAATTTTTTCTGTTAGCCCCTTTAGCTTTATAAAATTTTGACATTGTATGTGATGGATTCCATCCCTTTAACTCAAAAGGTACTTGGTAAGTTCACTTTGAGGTGAGAAATCACTTGGGTGAATTTAACTAATTTTTGGTACAAGTCCTGCCAACTTATCATTATTTATACATGACTGAAGTTTAGCAGTGTATCTAATATTTATCATACATTTATTATTTTTTTAAACAACTTATCTGCAATTCAAATGTTCTAGAAAGATTAGGTTTTTTGTTTTTTTTTTTTTTTTTTGCTTTTTAGTAGTTACCTAGCAGTAAAGATGTGGTCTACCAGTTATTGCATTTCTCACATTTCAAGGCATTTAAAAATATAAATTATTTACTTTCGCTTAAAAAGTGTATTAATATTTATGATTAATACTTGCAATAATGGAACTTCTGTAGTTTTGTATTGCCTTAAATTAGCTTACTTTAACTTGAACTTTGATAAATATAAACAGAGATAAATATATCATTGTTAGTATTGTGCATGTCTTGTCAGGAACCTTGCTCGCTGCCGTTGTAATAAAATAAAAAAAGGAATGAACTGCATTCTTACAGATTAAAAAAATTAAAATGCTTTTTCTAGTTCAATAAAACAAAATAAAAAAAAAAAAAAAAATAAATATATATATATATATATAT
This sequence comes from Euschistus heros, assembly GCA_003667255.2. Lineage (NCBI taxonomy): Eukaryota > Metazoa > Arthropoda > Insecta > Hemiptera > Pentatomidae > Euschistus > Euschistus heros. The sequence goes on along the minus strand of RCWM02000623.1, from coordinate 68,650 downwards.
ATATATATATATATATATATATATATATAAGCTAAGTTTTGAATTACACCTTTAGTCCCACACACACACTTTTAGGTTACATTTTATAATGGCACCCTTTCCTGGTGTAACTATGGACCCTCATTTTCCCGGGAACTTCGACATATCTCTTGTTAGAGATCACAACATGCTTCTCTTTTGTGATGGTTAGTTCTCTGAAGATACTCGGGGAGAGGTGTGGGTAAAATGTTTCCAAATGTGGGAACTTAGATCGTGCCGGGGCTGAAAGAGCCTATCATGATTAAAACTTCTGTAAATAATTTTTTTCCTGTAATAAATAAACTCTCTACCGTTTCTATTTGTTTTATCCTGTTTTAAACTATTTTTGGTGACTTTTTTGAAGAGGGCCCTTTATTATATTTACACTTATCAATTTTTTAAGCACAATCTTTTATTATATATATATATATATATATATATATATATATATATATATATATATATATATATATATATATATATATATATATATATATATATATCAATTATTTCAATTTTTAAAAGCACCAGAAAAATTGAAGTGTAAATATAATAAAGGGCCCTCTTCAAAAAAGTCACCAAAAATAGTTTAAAACAGGATAAAACAAATAGAAACGGTAGAGAGTTTATTTATTACAGGAAACAAATTATTTACAGAAATTTTAATCATGACTGGCTCTTTCAGCCCCAGCACGATCTAAGTTCCCACATTTGGAAACATTTTACCCACACCTCTCCTCGAGTATCTTCAGAGAACTAACCATCACAAAAGAGAAGCAAGTTGTGATCTCTTACAAGAGATATGTCGAAGTTCCAGGGAAAATGAGGGTACATAGTTACACCAGGAAAGGGTGCCATTATAAAATGTAACCTAAAAGCGTGTGGGACTAAAGGTGCAATTCAAAACTTAGCTTAAGATCTCCGCTTACCAGATATCATTGTCAAATTGTTTTTGTAATAAACATAAGAACATGAAACGAAAACGATTTCACATGTTTCTCAAAAGTTTACAGTCCAGAACACTAATTTACACAATAACTCAAGCTGCATCCATACTAGTATAAAGAATGGTTCCAACTGCTCACTGCTATCTTATAATAGCAAATGGCTCCATAGACAGTCCTCGCCGCCGGTATTCAATAAATCCCTTAACCAATATAGAGGGGTACCCATATTTACACCAGTGCCCATTTAATACTTTATCCTCTATAGATAATCTTGAACCAACTAAATATATAATACAAGACCAAGTATAAAAATGGTGTCCCACCATATTTTATCCATTATTACGAGAATCTATCTCAGCGTATTTTCTATTTAAAATAAAAGGGCTAATCTATATATATACACATATATAAAAATGAATGTGTGTATGTCTGTACTCGATAGATTCAAAAACCGTACACACAATCACCGTGAAAATTTGGGAAATTATTAGGTATATCCCCGGGAAGGTTTTTGAAAAAAAAAAAAAAAAAAAAAAAAAATTAAAATCACTGTTGGGGTTCTAGGTGTATGTAAATATCAAAATAACATTTATTTTTTATAAATACTACTTCAGTGCAGGTGTTTGTAAACAATTAGCAATAAAACATATGTTCTAAATTAATATATATCTATACTATATATATATAAAAAGACAAGCCATTTTTCGTTGGTTATAACGGTACAATGTTATATAGAGCTAGAAACTGATAATAAAATTGGCTTAATTCAAATAAATTGTTATAAAAAAAGCTATAAATATTTAGTGGTGTGACGTGTGAATCCTAGGGATGTTTAATAATCGAACGATATGTGGTTAGCGGCATTCTACAATCAGAGTTTGCCATGGTAAAATTATTAAACCCCTCTGTACCAAATTTAAATTCCCAGTGTTAAGTGGCAGAAGTTTGTCACTCTGCCATTAACTTTTATAGTTTGATAGAAATTAAAATCCAACCAAATGAAATTATTGCCTTGTCAAAATATCGTTTATTTTTTTATATTGTGTTTAAAAAATGGGCGACCTAACCATAGCTTTTGATGAAGGTTTTAAGAAGGCTATAATTTCAATGATTTCAAATTAATTGTAATGTTTCAGGTTTATTTAATAAGTTGTACCAATGGTTGTGTTAAAGAGCAGTAATATTACCAACAAATACTATAGCAGAGAATATTAACAACATTATTATTGAAAAATTAAATTGTGACATAGAGAATATCTCTATTGATAGGGTTGTAAGCACTGATAATGCAGTCCATTATCCGCCGGAGTTTCTTCCTAAAACGCCTCTGTCCATCTAAATTACCAACTCATAGATTAGATTTAAGGATTTAATATCCAATAATGCTTTTGAGTAAATCATTGCAATAATACCGGGTTACAGCTTTGAGTGAAAATATCTAGAAATATTGTGAGAAAATAATTCTCAACTGTATTATAAGAATTTCATTGTTAAAAAATAAAACTTCTGTTATTAGTTAAACCTATCTAAGTTCGTTATTTATAAGAGCGGGTGAAGCCGTGACTGGGGATGCTAGTATAAATAATAAAAAATAAAATAAATCAGTAAGATATATATTTCTAATAGCGCTTATACCTTGCAATATCCAGATGTTTGTTCCTAATGGCCAATCTCAACGGTTCATCACAAATGGTAGTTCTTGGGAAAGGGTCGTCAGTATTTTCTCTGTAGTCCACCCTAGCTCCTTCACTGAGCAACATCTGGACCAGGTCAGTGTACCTGCAACATGTTAGTAAGGTCAGTATACCTGAAACATATTAAGGTCAGTGTACCTGCAACATATGATTAAGGTCAGAACAGCCTAGAAGATTTCACAGAACTGTGCAAGAGCTAAATTCATATTTATTGGAACTCTGCCACCGGGGAAAACCGAAGCGAAGGAGGGATTTTGATTTATTTTCAACCTCGTGGAGTTTTTTCGTTGTTTGGTTCTTAAAATTTGCTCATCATTAGTTATAGATCCACGAGTGTTTTGAAAGTTATTGAGAACGGACGTTAATATTTATCTCGTCTGGTGAATACGTCATTATATTAAAGATTGAAAGATGAGTGGTTTACGTTGAGTTAATTGAGCATATCGTCCCTACAAATGCAAAGTATCGAATGTGAAAACACGCGGTTTTCGCATTTGATCTTTAGCGATTAGTTACATTGATTTATCATAATCAAATAGTTTGTATAATCGACTCTTTGATAGGGTCGTTCCTCCCCTTTAAAGAGTGAATTTGAATTTGAGAATTCGATAAAACGTGTATCAGTCATAAAGCAATTGATAAAGTTATGCAAATAATATGTTTTGTTTCACATTCGATACTTTGCATCTGTAGGGAAGATATCCACACTATTATAGAAAAGGATAAGCCATTTTTCGTTTTTGATCACTAACCGCAAAAACTACTGAACCGATCTGTACCAAATTTTAACCACACCATCTTCATAGTTTAAGGAAAGTTTAGTATTATAAAATTTTCAATTCAATACTACTTTCAATACTAATTTCAAATTATTATAAAATTAGTATTATAAGATTTTCAATTATATGGACATAAATATGCGATAAATATGTGGTGTACAGTGAAGTTTGGTAATCGACCGATAGGTGGCGAGCACCATTCGACAAAGGTTACAAAGGTAAGGTGTTATATAAAGCTGGAAATTTATGATAAAATTTACTTATCTTCAATTCGATTGTTATTAAAAAAACTATAAATATATGAAGCAACAGAGTTTGCAATGGTAAAAATAGTATTCCCAACTGTACCAAATTTTAACTACAACACCTTCATATTTCTATGAAAGTTTATAATAATAGATTTTACTATAATAATAATTAAAATGTATAGTATTGAGTGCCAGAAACAAGGTTTGCCAAACTGTCATATACTTTTATGGTTAGAAATTATAATTCATCCAGATGGATCGATCAAATTATTTCTGTCGAAGTGGATGTCTTGTTATTACGTACTCTTCAAACACCTAATCAATGCAATTTTAATCAGGTTAGAATTACTGCCATGCGTGAAAATATCATTGAAGAAATAATCCTAAATGCCATACTTCAATACACGATTTTTATCTATAAGCAAATGAAATTTAATTATTAGTTAAAATAATCTGAGTTTTTTATTTATGAGAGCGGGCGAAGAAGCAACCGGGTATACTAGCATATTATACGAGGAGCATATTCAGAGTAAAAAAACGGAATATTTAATTATTCTTCGATTAACTAAAATAAAATATAATCAACTAACAATATGATTGCAATCCCTGATATGTATAACGACTAAGATTCAGAGTATGTGTAATGTCTTGGAGAAGATTACTACAAAAAAAAAAAAAAAAATAAAAAAATAATAATAATAAAAAAAAATACTATTGAATTAGGCTAAAACTTGGATGAACCTGTTTTTAAAAAAAAAAAAAAATTATTCTCACTAAATCCACTTACGTTACTTTGATATAATAACAATGGTGTTAATCATTACAGCTTATTTGAATGATAAGCAGCGAATTTGAATACTGTTTAAGCTGTTTGACTTCCTAGTGGATCCAATAATATTTTATTGTACATACCCGTGTTCCGCGGAGAGGTGCAGCGCAGAATAGCCACATTCATCTCTTGCGTTGACGTCTCCACCTCTGACAAGAATGAGCAAAGCCGCCTCAGGGTAGTTCTTCCAGACAGCGTAGTGGAGTGGTCTCAGCCCTTGGGTCACTGGCTCATTGGCCTGGAAAATCATAATGGACTATTGTTATAGTAATGTTTCTTTTGAATTATACTTTATTCATTTAGTTTGAATGTATTATTTTATTTTCAAGTAATATTGTCTAATAAAAAAATATCATCTGGACTACTAAAACCCGACAAGGTTTTAAATTGAACAGTTTCTTGGCCAACGGTTGTGGTAGGAAGCGAGTTTTTCTCGTAATCCCACTCAACTGCCCAGATTCTCCCCATTTAAGGGTACCAACTTTATAGAGGCTGGGTATGCCTAAGGAGCGTCCCTAAATTTGATCCATGCATTAAGCAACTGAAAATAATTGTTTTGCCTACAGCCGGAGTCGAACTCGGGCCCTAGAGTTAGGAGTACCGAGAGTTAAAATTGTATAGTAATATAAACAGTAATTTAAATAATTATAACTAATAAGGATAAAGTCTCTGTCAAAAGAAATTAAGGAAATAAATATTTTTTAAAAAAAGTTCCAATTGAGACTGTCGGCTAGATAAATAATAACGTGGAACATATATTAGGGTCGACCTTTGACCTCTATACTTATTAATAAGTGTTTCAAACGTGACTTCATTCAACGCAATATGGCTCTTAAACGGTAGGTCATAGCGAAAAATGTTATATAACAAAAGATATTTTTCATTACAATCTACTATATATTTGTCAAATACCACTCACTCACTTAACACGAAATCTCAGAAACCACCGAACGGATTGGAATGAAATTCGATATGTAGATTCCTCTAGGGCTGTAGGTGCTCGCTAAGAATGGAATTTTAAAAAATCGGCCTGGATCGCGGCTAATTTGCGAAAAATGCGATTTCAATTTTTATTGGGTGAATAATAAAAGATTAATTATCATATGGTATTTGGATTATATGCTAAGTTAAAAAATAGGTTAGATCTTTAAGCCGCAAACTTTGACCACCGTTTTTTACTCCCTTTAAAAAATCCTAAGTTCCTTATAGTTGTTTAAACAAACAAAAATATAGATCGATGTCGAAACCTTATAATATTGGTACTTTCTGTGAACTCATGGTAGCTGCAGAGGTTACTTACAACTTACAAGTTTGAGTTGTTTCGTGAAGAGAAGCTATTAAAAGACTTATGTTAAAGAGGAGGTTAAAAGACTTATGTTCTCTGGTGATGACATGTAAGGCCAGTTCGATGTAGGGACAAAAAACAGATAAGAATCAATAGTTCTACCAAGTGTATGATTCTCTTTAGTATCGTATCATGTTCTACCATAGAGAAGAAAGGTACAGTATTAACATCCCTCAGCGTGACCCAAACTCCAATACATCACTTAAGAAAACTGTGTCTGCAGCTGATTTTTACGCCTAAATGTTAGTGGAGCGAGGAGGTGAAGAACCTCATTTAATTTAATTTCGTAATCTCCTCAACCAATTTATGCTTGATATGTACGCAAAAATAGAAACAGAAAGACTAAACTTTCTTAAAAAAAGTTGAGAAGTTAAGACTATATCCATTTAAAGTATGCCATAAGAAAAGCTGATGGTCTGGTATCAGAGCTGGGTAAGATGGTAGTGCTGCCTCGAAGCTTCACTGGAGGGCTATCAAAATAATATAAAATTAACTTTTGCAAATTGTCAAATTTACTTATTGAAATTGAATGGAATTGTTCAGGTTTATTTAAGTAATAATAATTATCAACGTTAAGCTTAACTTTTACTAATTTAAGTTGTCTTCATCCTAATGATATTAAACCGTAGCGGAGCGGGGTACTTTCAGCTAGTATTTAATAAAAAGGATGTAGTCAAATTTTCGATCCAAGCAATACCAGCTAAGCAAGAACGTACCAAAAAACGCCCCAACAATTAACAATAGAGGTTTCATAGAGACTTTTATTATCGAGCCAAAATTCAAAACAGCCGAGAGGGATTGAGCGAGATCGGTCAAATACAGGTTATTTTTTTTTTCAATTCGTATAAAAGGAATCAGAGTCAAAAGGAGCTGCCTCCTGGTAATAGATAGTGTAATCTAACTCATTTTTGGTACAAGTCCTACCAACTTATTTATTTACTGATGTCCGAGGTTTAGCAATGTATCTAATATTTTTAAAAACATTTTTGATGAATTTATTTATTTATTTATTTTTTTACTAATGATTTGCAATTTAAATGTTCTGGAATCCTAGGCCCCATCCTCTACACGGTGTATACAGCTGACATTCCAACTCATCCTACCACTGTCCTCACCACTTACGCTGATGACACATGTGTGTTATCAGTAAAAAATGATCCCTTCATTGCCTCCCAAACACTCCAATCCCATATCCTAACCCTTCAAGAATGGTGTCAAAAATGGAGAATCAAAATAAATCCAAAAAAATCTCACCAAATAACCTTTACCTTTCGTCGTAAGCCCACGACTTCCTGTCCTACAGTATCCTTTAATGATATTCCACTAATTTCTGTTGAACAGATCCGCTACCATGGACTCCACTTGGACAAAAGTCTTACTTGGAATCCACATACAAGACTAAAAAGACAAGAAATTGCCCGTCGTTACAGATTACTTCAACATTTATTAGACAAACGTTCAAAGCTCCCAATTAATTACAAAAGACTAATATACATGGCTGTGATTAGACCTATCTGGACGTACGGAGTTGAGCTTTGGGGCTCCACTAAACCATCCAATTCATCTCGTATCCAATCCTTACAATCCAAAATCCTTCGAAAAATCCTCAATGCACCTTACTTTGTCACCAATAAACTTATCCATAAAGATATTAATGTTCCATATGTTGCAGATTCAGCCCAAACCAGATATCTATACTTTCATAGTAAGCTCCATAACCACTCAAATCCCCTAATTTCGCAACTTGCTTCCCACACTATTCCTGATAATCCTCCGAGGCGTCTGAAAAGAAGATGGCCCAGAGACCTTCTAGTGTAGAACTTTTATTAAAGTGCTTCTGATGGGTAGTACTTTTCATGTTTCTTCACGTTATTGTAATAGTTAACAGCACATTTACTTGATGTATACATTTTGTACAGTTGTAAGTTTCAATAAATTGTCATTAAAAAAAAAAAAATGTTCTGGAAAGATAATTTAAAAAAAAAAAACTAGTATAAGAAGAGTTGAGCTCCTAACTGCTCCTACTCTCCTAATACCAAACTATGTGTAATGCCCTCGCGTTTCTCAAAAACGTTTTGCTTTTGAGCAACTCGGTCATCTGTAAAATGTGTTCCATGTTAAAAAATAATCAATAACGATTATATATTCAATTTTAAAGCTTTCAGTATAATATGTTTTAAATACTAAAACGTTATTTTAAAACAATAATTATTGATAATGATAATAATGATAGTAGTATAGTTGACTGTTAAGATAAATAGAGAAGAAGATAATGAGGGATGCAGTCAAAGAGAAACACCACGTCTTAGTAGAAATACTAAATGTACCATAGTGTAGTGTGCCAACGTTTTGAGCTGCCTTGCAGGTCTTCTTCAGGGCCACCGAACCACACTGACGTGGACACCAACGATGACTGAACGTCATAACTTATCATTATGCAGTTCGTCTGCTTTCCAGTGTGTTTTGGTGGCCCTGAAGAAGATCTGCAAGAGAGGTCGAAACGTTGGCACGCATTAAAGTATTTCTAATTAGTCGTCGTGTTTCTCTTTGACTGCATCCCTCATTATCTTCTTCTCCAATAATGATAATAGTTAATGAATTAAATTATTCAAAATAAAAGGAATAATGCAAGATATAATAATGATACCTTTGCCCCAGTGGCTAGCAGGATCCTGATGTCGTCCAGCGGCAACATCTTGACGATACTGTCCGCCAGCTGTCTCTGGAGAGGGTTCACGCCCAGGCAGTTGGCTTGCATTGGTGCGTACATTTTTATTTAATCTGAAAACCACAATTTTATTTTATTTTTTTAAAAATTGAATACATAGGATAATATACTATTATAATTTTTGTAATAATATTTTTTTATTTAAAGACAACCGAACATGATTGATGATAGCATGAAAAAATTTAGAGTTCCCTAGTGTCTGCCAGGTTCGCCAGAACAATTAGCCTAGAACCGTTCATAATGAACTCTGCAGAGCAACGTCCTAGGCAAGGGCGCTCCTTCCCGATCTATTTATGGACACCCAACTCGAGTAACAAATGAAGCTAACGAACTCATATAGTAGACAATAGCTTGTCTTGTTGTACAACATAATTTCCTCAAGTGTATTTTTAGATCGCTCTCTCTGTTGAAAACTTCTTTTATTTTAACCTTTATTTTTGATAGTTATAATCTTAAAATTAAAATTAATTTAAACCATCTTAAATAGGTTAAATCGTGGAATATTTGAAAATGGTATCCTTAAGAACAAAGGCTTAAAGGACAACAACAACGGAATATCCTTCCGCCATCTTAAATACGTTAAATCTTTCAATATTTCAAAACAGTATCCTTGAGTACAACGATAGCGAAACATTCTTGGGATAACTTAATAACCGTTAAATACTGAAATATTTGAAAATAGGACGAAAACTAATATATATGTGGCCCAAACATGTTCTTCTGCTATCTTAAAACAGTATCGTTAAAGACGAAAACTATTAAAATCATTAAATCTTGAAACAGAAAAAAAAAAAGTTGTATCCTTAATGTCTAAATAATAATTTGAATATGCTAATATTTGATAGGTTCATAATATTTTTTATTCCTCTAAATCTATCCTTCCGTAATAAACTTGATTCCCACTTCACAGACCAGCTTATCACTCGATTCCTAATAATCCTTCGGGTGTCTGAAAAGAATGTGGCCTCGAGAACTACTAATATAGAACTTTTATTGAGTCCTACCAATACCAATGAATGCTTCAACATTCATTATCATTCACATTTAATTGATTTATATTAAATCAATATAACAAATAATAAAAATTTAAATTAGAGCAACATAAGTGAAATAGAAAATAAAAAATAATATTAGATAGAGAAATAAATGAAATAAATACATGTTCTTCCTTTAAATTGGACCAATTTTCTAGCCAATTATTAAATGTTAATTATGAAGGATAATGTTGTTTAGAGATTTTATGAATATTTATAATTCCTTAATCACAATAATAAATTAACAATCTTTAAAACATTCAAAAAACAATTATAAAATACATGAATGGTAAACCATTTTATCATAACTATTCATAAATGAAGAACGTTGGATTGTAATAAAAGAATATTCAAAGAGAAAGTATAAAATTTCAAATATCATTTAGGTAATGATAATAATAATTGGGCTCTGTTTGGTCTGAGCCTACCAAAAGTCATCCTGTAACCCTCATCCTCTTAATTAATTATTACTAATTAAATTAATTTTTAACGGCAATACTCTTTCCTTCTTTGTCACACAGAAGTGAATATACACATTACATCAAATTGCTGATTCATTATATTTCATTATTATTATCATTATCAAAATGACTCATTATTAATTAATTATTGTATCAATAGTACAGTATTGTGACGCTATAAAACTGTAAACAAATCAAAAAGTTTGAAGCAGTAATAATTTTTATTTTTACGAAAATAATTTCTCGTTCTTTTAAGGTTCGATATTTTAAAATATTTTATGATCGGAAATACAGAGAGATATTTATAAATTATAATTTTAGGACAATTTGCGATGTGACTACAATAAATTGCGCTTCTGCCTCACATTAATAGCTCCTGCGTAGCGCGTTAAATATATTATGGCAGGGGGTGCTCGGCATTTCCGTCTCATATCTTGTGAAAACTCTTTCATGTTCCCAGTTTCAATAATTAATTGAAATAAAAAATAAAAATTAATATTTGTTGTTCCAGGCAGCAAAGAGGATATGTTTATTAATATAATATAAATATATTTTTATGTTTAATTGTACTAAATAAATATTCAATATTTATGTTTTGAACTATTCTTGGGTTCATTATATTTTTTTAAATTATAAATTACAAGTTAGAATAAATTATAGCTTTTAAAACGGTTTTAATTCAAAACCACTATCAGGACCTAAGAATGTTATTATATTAAATTATTTTGTTCCTGATTAGAGCTTTAAATTTTATTATAACGAATAATTTTATAAACAATTTTGAACTAATTTTGCTTCTATTAACCAGAGAAAACTGATAGAAGAAGCCACTGATTAGCTTTATTAATATTTTCTAATTTCATTTTATTGGCGAAACATTACAATATGCTTCAGTCAATGGCAATAATATAAAAAAAAAAAATTAAGTACAAAGTAATTCCTCTCATACACTATATACAAATAAGTAAATAAATAATCTCTAAATAAACAAAATATAATAATCAATTGTTATATTTGTATTAATATTTCAAACTGTGGAAGAATACAATAAGTAAATTAGTGAAACTGTGAATTAATTATTTGAACTGTCAATTACATGAATAGCAACTAAAAATTAGTAACAGGTAAAGTTCTTTGTTAAAACGTCTTGAGACTATTTATTTTTCATACTCCTGGAAGGATTAGTTTATGAATAGCAATATGGAAAGCGAATTTAAAGATTAGTGAGTAGGAAAAAAAATATAATAATAAATAAAATAAAGCTAAAGGGTGTAGTCATAATATTTAAATAACACTAAAAACATTCAGTCTTGGGAACTTCGAATAAATTCTGCCCCATTCTGGGTAAAGATTCTGCGTATTTAGTCCAGGCAACGAAGACCGAAAAAGGCCGAATAGGGGACATAATTCATGTAGAAGCCAATTTTGGCACAGCTTTAGGGGGAGGTGTCCTTAACAACATACTAAAAGTACTGGGGGGGTGGGGTGGAGCTAAGGGGGGGGGGGGGGCTCTACAGGTCGGTTTTTATCAGTTTTTCGTTAAAAACTCGAAAACTCTTGCCTCTAGCGAAAATATGTTTATGTACTAAATTACTTTACATTACATTTTTTACAAAAAAGGTTCTATACATTTTTTTTTCTGGGATCAATGCTTAAGAAGATATAGTGGGGGGATATGGGGGGATTGTTAAAATTTATATATTTATAATTAAAATTCCAATGTTTATTGTTACAAATGAATAGTTTATTATTATTAATTGAATGCTTATTACTAAAAATACAATTATTGTCGTTAAGCCTAATATGCTTATTATAGTACTTGCGGTAAGTCGCACTTTTCCTCAAAAACACGTTTGTCGGTACTCTTTTGGGTATAACTCCGAAACTATTTGTCTAATCTGGAATTTCATCTTAAAGCTGGTTAAATTTAATATGAGATACCATATATTAAATTTTAATTTCGTTCCTTGAAACATCCATTCCACGTCGCTGAAATCCGCGTACCGTTGTGAAATCCTTATTTTTTAGAAATATTTCTCGTTACAACTCGTTACAAAAATATTAGTTCGATTCCGAATTTCTTTTTCCATCTCATACCTGGTTAAATTTTCTATTAGATCCTATGTATCAAATTTCGATAAAATTTGGTGTAATATCCTTGCCAGCACGCTAACAGCTGTGAACTGTTATAAAATTCTAGATTTTTTTTTGGCATATTTTCTCTATAACTCCTAAACAATATGTCCCATCCCAAGTTGCTTGATTTCATTTCAAAGCTACTTAAGTTATCTATCAGGTCCTACATACGATTTTTAATAATATTCGGTGTAATACCCATACTAGCACACTAAATGTGCATGTTTTAGTAAAACGTGTTTTTGAGTAAAAGTGCGACATACAGCAAGTACTATAATAAGCATATTAGGCTTACCGACAATAATTTTATTTATAGTAATAAGCATTCAATTAATAATAATAAACTATTCATTTGTAACAATAAACATTGAAATTTCAACAATAAATGTATAAATTTTAACAATAAAAACGTGTTTTTTTTACATTTTCCATATTCCCCCCAGTATATCTTCTTAAGCATTGATCCCAGAAAAAAGATGTATAGTACCTTTTTTGTAAACAATTTAATGTAAAGTAATTTAGTACATAAACATATTTTTACTAGAGGCAAGAGTTTTCGAGTTATTAACGAAAAACTGATATAAACGACCTTTAGTGCGCCCCCTCCACTCTTAGCTCCACCCCCACCCCCAGTACTTTTACTATGTTGTTAAGGACAGCTCCCCCTACAGCTGTGCCAAAATTGGCTTCTACATGAATTAACTCCTCTAAAAATCCTTCATTGCCTGGACTAATTGGAGAGGGTAAAGCCATACATAAAGAGATCCCACAATTGCTACTTCAGCTGCGTCACCGATTTCAATGTCGACTGGTGAAATGAGATTAATTAATAATAACTATATATTTTTAACAATATTAATAAATAATAACAATAGGGGCTTAATGGTTTCAGCTCGCTGGGTGCAGATGGTCGTGGGTTCAAATCCCACCTGGGCGGATGTGAATCTTGACCTTCCCACCACTGTTAGATTAGGTTAGTAACTTGTAAGATGTCCCCTATTCTAGTCATTCTTATTCTAGCCAGAGTGGGAAAGTCAAGATCCATTCCACCACTAAACAAAATTTTGTAGTTTATCATTAGTGATTTCTGAATATAACGGGAAAAAATGAATTAATCCAGATTAATATTATTTATTTTAACCAGTTTCTTCACTCATTCATTTCAATTTCTAAGAACCCTAAAATAGTCAAAAACTTTAAATATATCTTGAAAATACACAACACATATAATAACATAAATTATGTGTTCAAAAAAATTAACACAAAAGCTTTTAAGTAAAAGATATTTCGAAATTCCAACGATCCCAAAAAAACAAATCTGGTCTTTCACCTGACACATTATCTGACGCAAATTATTTTAAAGCCTGGCAAAGGACCCGCCTTACCAGGAAAATACTTGGCCACTCGCTTATTTATAATTGTCAGGATTTAGAATTTCCTTTCGCGTGCACACATAGAACGTAATTTGGTATTTTTATTTATTTTTTTTCTATTAGGGAAGGAAAATTAAATGGTTACTCAGAAGAAAACGTCTAATAATGTTTTATAAGAAATTGGTGTATGTAATTAAGAAAATTTCTTAGTTGGGTATCAGACATGGAGAAAGCAGAACAGTAAGTTGATCATGGTTTCCTTCTTCTATTGGAACATTCCAAAAAGCGACGTTTGATTTTTTAAAAGAATTGTTTTAAATTTTAGTAGATGAAAAATCTCTCTGTGATTAAAGATAACGAAGTATCTTTTGTTACAGATTTACCAAAATAACTTATGAATCTAAATACCATTTGGATACTAATTAATAAACCTATTAAAAATAATAATGAGAACTGAAAAGGTGAAATACAAATGTAGACTGAAGAATAAAAATAACTTAAAAATTAAAATTATTATGGCTTGTTTTTTCTAGGCTGAAAAAAAGCAAAACCAGTCAATATTTACACAATAGAAAATTTAATTTATTGATTGTTTTGCGTTATTTACGGCTCTGAACGAATTTGTACATAGTTATTCAAAGGTTTTAAAATTTAGAGAAAATATAATTTCTTAAAATGTTACGTCTTCTGATAAACAAATTATTATTATTAATTCCAAATTACGATTTTTTAATAAAATTAATGATTTATGACTAAACATCCCTAACAATCAACCAACTCTAAATGATTCTTATTGGTGGGGGAATCGTTGACTGAGAAGTTAATAAAGATGTAGGTTATTAAGGTATGCAGTCATAGTACACAACAATTAAAAATTAATTTTTATTTATAGTGCAGACATTTTGACTTACATTGCAAGCCTGCAAGAAAAACAAACAAAAAAGATATGACACAAAATAGAGTGAGTATTAAAAATGTTTATGCTAACTTTAATTTTTCCTCAGTTCTGACCCCCCCCCCACTTATTCTTTTCTTTTTCACTAACTATGTACGTTTATGTTTATTATGATATTTATGCCTTAATCTTCATTATTCCTTTATTGCAATGTACTATCTGATTTTTATAATTTATATATTTATTAATCAACCATATTGTCAACTTTCTACTGTTATTATTTATTTATGTATTTACTCATTAACTTATCCTCTTGTCTTTTATCGTAATATCTGTTTTATCCTTTAAATAGCAGAATACTTAATTTATATTTTTAATTCAATTGCCTTTATGTATTGACTTCATTGTATTTATATATTGCCTTTATGTATTGACTTCATTGTATTTATATATTGCCTTTATGTATTGACTTCATTGTATTTATATATTGCCTTTATGTATTGACTTCATTGTATTTATATATTGCCTTTATGTATTGACTTCATTGTATTTATATATTGCCTTTATTTTCATACTGTTATATTTTTTAATACTCACTGCATTTTTTCGTCATATATTTTTGTTTGTTTTTCTTCAAGCCCTGATGAAAGCTAGCAATGTAAGTCGAAAAGTCGGTATGGGGTCACCTGTGGTGTAGTGGTTAGCATAGCAACCTACTAAACCCTTGATCGCGGGTTCGCAGCCCGGCAAATGACCTTAGGATTTTTTAAAGGGAGTAAAAAATCCTTAGCTATGCCGTCCTTCGGAAGGGACGTAAAATGGGGGTCCCGAGCCTGTGCGATGTCAGGTACTCGTTAAAGATCCCTATCCTAATTATACCTGGATAGGCAAAATTTAGGACTCCCACCGTAGCATCGTCCGATTAGCCATAGCAGCATAAAAGTGACGTTAAACGAAATAAACAAACAAACAAAAGTCGGCATTATAAATTAAATTTTTAAATGCTATGTATATATGACTGCATGTCCCAACTACCTACATCTTTATTAAATAATATTCTGTATTAATGTTAAATTTTTTATTTTTACAAGGCCTTCGATACGATGCATTGCTCCTTAGTACGGTCTATTGGAGCCAAGTTTTCGATACAACAGTTGAACGACAGTACTGTCATGTTAATTTAACTTTCAATTGGCCAGAACATCTTGGCTGTGACAAAACTGTTATGAAATCATCACAGATGTTGAGCACAGTCCACGTGATTTCTTTTACACTTGAATTATTAATATATCTGATCGTACTGCTTATATTCGGTTGTCCGATTACTATGCAGGGTTTCATGTTTTTATTAAACCGCTTCTCTAGATAATACACTGGTTACTTTTGACGGTTTATTTATTGCCATGAATGTCTTAATGGTTGTAGTTAAAATTTGGTACAGATTAGTTCAGTAGTTTACGTGGTTAGTGATCACAAACGAAAAATGGCTCGGTCTTTTATATAATAATATGGGTAAAAAGGAACTCGACCAACGATTAAATCTGATGAAAAGAATGATTCTCAAATATGGAACATGACCAGACACAGAAAAAAATTTGTGTTCAAATTTAAGATTGACTTATTTGCAAAACATAGTCTTTGACAAAGGGACTAATAATTAATAACGTAGATAATTTCTTATTAACTTTGTTGAGCTAATTTATTTTTGTTACTTTATTTTATTTTTTTATTTCATTTTAATACCTAATTTAGCCAAATTTCGTACTCTTGTTCATTCATGTATACTGTTTAAACATCGGACATGTAAAGACGTAAAGAAAAGAATACATACAATACAATACTTGACAATATACTCTCGAAACGTCATCAAAATAAGTTCATATTTTATTTACTGAACCTGAATAACCTTATTAAACATCTAATAGTAAGTCATGAAACATATCCATATTAACATATCGAGTCAATACTCGAAAATAAATGTAGTGGAATGATGGGATTTTAGGAAGAAATCAAGTCAACCCACGGTCCTAAGGGAATCACAGTTATAAAGGAACTTCAGAAATCTAACAGAAAGCTGGCGAGTGTGAAGAATACAAGGACATTCCTACTAATTGCATGATTATGAGAACAATATAGTTTCGAAAGGTCGCCAAAATAAGTTTCTACAGAAAATTTTTCACTTTTTCACTCATGATAGTATAGAAGGATAACTGACCCAGATATTTGTTTAAATAATCTGATTAACATATCCAATAGCCCCATTTTTAATTTGAACAGAAAAATCCAATGAGTCCCATATAAAACCCCAAAATTTAACCTACCTGCCCCCTTCCACTTCTCACGAATTCAGCGAGAAATCCATTTTTTTTTTTTTCAGTTACCTCTTAGACTCCCTAAGGCGGGTGAGTACTGATGTTTGATTTCTTGTCTTACATTTATAAAAACTTGTATATAATCTATGTAACATAGTGCTTATGTTTTGAAAATTTTTTTGTATGTTTTAGAACTGAAGATGAATGTTTAGCTTTGGAAACTAGTTTTCTAATAATATAATCATAATAGAAGTGGCAATTAATTCATCAATCCTAACAGAAAATTTTTGTTTTACGACCCGTTCTCACATTACACAGTTATTATACATTCGAATGTAGTAATTTTAGTAATCGATACAGTAATTACACAAGTAAGGGAAAAGGTGGTATATCATTAAATTTTACATATTCTATACATTACATTCATAACCATGAACTCTAGTCTCATGATTCTTCAAAATCCCTCCCAAAAAAAAAAAAAAAAAAAAAAAAAAAATCAGTTTGAATATAAAAATATTTCCTTCAGGATACCATTCTGGAACGCATGCCAGACATTTCTATTTCCACCAGCGTTGGTCAATATTTCCACGTGTCGAAATTAAATGTCAGTTCCCTTTGTTGTGGTGGAGAAAGAGGGGAGCAGCACGTAGGCACCAAAATATATTTCGCACCGAAATACTCTCGGCGGTTTTTCCTCGGTATATTGAGGCCAGACCAACTGCTCACTTCCGTGCTAGATAGTTCGTAGTGCGTAATTGGCCCGATCTTATAAGATTTCCTCGGCACGAATTCCACACGGTATCTAAATGTGTAAATCAAAGAAATGTTACTTAACAAGATGACTCCGAACATAACAAAATCGTTTAGAAATCTGTAGATTCTGCTAAGCGAAAAATTACAGGCCTCCATAAAAAAAATGATATCTACATGATTCTTGCACTAAAATGTTTATTTTCGAGTGCAGATTTAAAGAAAAAAAAATCAATATCTCCCTGACTGTGAATAACAATAGATCACGGATATTCCTATCTATATATAATATACTGCTTTTCCAAATTTACATTTTAGAATACAAAGGATCAAATTGATTTAATAATTAATTAAATTAACAATTAATTATTATTGGAAATAGCGGTTCCAAACGTGACATTTTTTATTCAATCGAAAATAACTCCTAAACGACAGGTTATTGATAAGGAAAATATCAAATTTTCGATCTGACTAAGACCAACAGAACTACGTTTAAAAAAACACCGAATATGCTAGCTTGTTATTATTTTATTGTAAGTCATGTTACATTGCACTACTTATGGTAGCTATAACCTTTAGTTATATAAAAGGCTCTACGTCAAATAAGTATATTTATTATTATAAAATTAACTTTTGATCAATCGGAACCTCTCTGGCTATGAACCTGTTTTTCACAAGGCCACAAAAAAAACCTTTCAGCAATAAAAAAAAAAAAAAAAAAATGTAAGAAGGAAACAATTTATGTTAGTAGGAAGACTAATATGAAAGTTTGGTTACGGTCGGGTTAAGATGAGGCACCAAACTGGCATGACCCGCGCTACACCGACCAGTTCGATCCTTACGCTTCACTTCGAGTTTACATTTATCGATAGCTCTTTCCTATAACCTCACATGTAAACAATCACTTCTACAGTTTCAACTTGGATTGTGTTGTTTAGTTTGTTATATTGATATTTAGTCTTCTTAAATGTAAATAAGTGAAACAGAAGTTAACAAAATGTGTTTCATAAAGGATTAAGTGTTTTATCAATTCATGATATCTTATTCCCTCTTATCTAATGTGTAAAAGTGTTACAAAACTTAAGAACATTAATTTGTACATGGATTTGGTGTTTTATATATTTTTATTTGTAGTATCGATTGAAGTGATCAAATTTCAGTATGCATATTTTGTGAATGCATTCTTTTTCATCCATAATTCTTATTGTCCTAAAGTGTAACATTGTATAATGTAAATAAGTGAAACAGAAGTTAACAAAATGAGTTTCATAAAGGATTAAGTGTTTTATCAATTCATGTTTTCTTATTTCCTCTTATCTAATGTGTAAAAGTGTTAAAAAACTTAAAAACATCAATTTTTACATGGATGTGGTGTTTTATATATTTTTATTTGTTGTATCAATTTAAGTGATAAAATTTCAGTGTACATATTTTGTGAATGCATTCTTTGTCATCCACAATACTCATTGCCCTAAAGTGAAACAGATTGTATAATTATTTCAATAAAACATATCGATCTAAAAATAAATGTGAGAAAGTACATCATAGGTTTCATATTTTCTTATTTCCACTTCCCTTGAGAAAACATAGCAGAACGGATTCTGTCTTATATTATATAATCCCTTATAACATGGAGAATGGACAATGTGAAAACATTCACTGATTAAGAGGTAAATGACATATTATATAACCGTAAAACTATTGGTGTAATGTTATAGATTAATGTGTTTTTAAACATTTTTAGAAGCCTGATGATGGAGTATTTTCTCCGAAACATGTAGCTACAAATGTTAAATAAATAGGAGTTATGTGAAATAAATACTTAAGGATTCTGCCTTTTAAATATTTATAATTTGTTATTTACACTTCCCTCACATCACAAAGTTTATCAAGAATTAACATTACTGGTGGTTTAGCATTATATTAATTTTCATTTAATGTAAAATTAATTCAAAATTGATGTAGTGTCTTATATTTCGACATTTTCTTATTTCCAGTTCATTATTTTCTTATTTCACATTTTAATATCATAAGGTAAACATAAGTTAATATTACTTTGAACAGGGATTTAAAGTTTCCCCGAAAATAAATGAGAATAACATTTCCCCTCGAAAAGTAGCGACTACAACACTGAAATAAATCGGAAGAAGGTAAGAATCGATAAAAGGTATTCTCGGCGCGCGTAGGAGCTGCCTCCTCTTAACCCGACCGTTACCGAAAGTTTTTGTGACTGTTTTGAAGAGAAAATCTGGTAATCTCTCGCCAGGTGATTGTTCTGAGAATCGGATTGCATCTAACAGAGGTTAAAACATGTTACATAAAATTGCAAGGTGGCGCAGTGGGAAGGAATTCCATCCAATATTTAATCGTCCAAAGGGAGAAAAATAAATTATTAATTATAAAATAATACAATATTAAAGCTAGAATGAGAAAAAACATATCCACACTTCCGTTGAAACTAATCATCCGCAACGCGTTAACATAACATAATAAATTCAGACCAAGGTCGCATGTGGCAGCAGATATAATTTTTTTAATTTTATGAATTATTTTATATGTATATGTTTGTTTATTTGGGCTTAACGTCCTTATGTACTCCAACTAGGCAGGACGGATTATCCTATAGGTTACCAAGCTATTCTAGCTAGGGTGGGGGGAAGGTGTAGATATTAATTTCGGATGTCCACTATTAAATCAATTTTAACCAGCCCTGGTGGGATTCGAACCTCCGACCTTCAGTACTGAGCGCGCTGAACCCTCATCCTGACTCGCTCTATATATGAAATATGAATGAAAGTTAAAACTATTATTTTTCAAACAAAGATTTTCTTTATCTACAAATATGTTTTTAGTAATTTATTTGAGGATACAATATAATTTTATTATGTTGGTCCTTTTTACCATTGTCTAAAATTTATGGATATCATTCAATTTCGAGGTAGTCATTTTGTTTTAAATTTTATATTCTGGTTGTAGAAGTATACATGTTATTACATATATTAATATGATTAATCATAAATATTTTATTTTTAACAAAAATATTTTTATCATTTTTTTTTTCAATTAACATAATATTCCACAGATCCCTGAACAGATTCACAACCAAGATCTACATCTAAAACCTAAAACTTAATTTGAAATCTATAAACAAGACAAAAGGATGAGAAACTGCTAGTCACTATTCTTCTTACAATGCCACAACGAATGATCCCAATAGCCCGACCCGTATGTTGCTGGCTTG
Source organism: Euschistus heros (assembly GCA_003667255.2). Taxonomy (NCBI): domain Eukaryota; kingdom Metazoa; phylum Arthropoda; class Insecta; order Hemiptera; family Pentatomidae; genus Euschistus; species Euschistus heros. The sequence continues at coordinate 47,860 of RCWM02000623.1, read as the reverse complement.
GCACGGACGAGATACCCTTCCTTTCATAACTAACTACATAGTCATTCAAATCCATACGTTCCTCAACTTGCTTCAATTTTTATTCCTAATAATCCTTAGGCGTCCGAAATTTCCCCTTTATTGAAGGATTTCAAAGGGTTAGTTTCTCTACATGTTTTATGTATTGTGATTATATTTATAATACAACAGATTTACAATATAATGGGGTGTATAAAAAAAAATGACCGTTTTTGAAACAAATATTTGTATTATTATTTCTTTGATATAATATACAATTAATACTCAAAGTATAGTCCATTGTTATCTACCGTAATTACCCATCTGCTAGCCAACTGCTCGATGCCACGCTGATACCATTCCTTGGGATGGCTGTCAAAGAACTCTTGGACAGCATTTTCAAGTTCCGCAAAATTATCAAATTTTTTCCCTTGAAAAAAATGGGCCATGGATCGAAAAAAGTAGTAATCCGAAGGTGCGAGATCTGGACTATATGAGGCAAGAGTTCAAACCCATGAAGTTCTGTAAACTTTTCTGCTGATTGTTGAGAAGTAAGTGAGGGACCAGTCTACAGGTATTTTTACTTTGGAGAGAAAATGGCGACTAACAATATCATTCGACACACCACACTCCCTGGCAAGTTCGCGAGTTCTTGTGGACGGATTTGACTCAACAGCTTCCTTCAGAACCTAATCAATATCCATTAATGGCCGCCCGGAGCCCTTCTTCCCTTCCAACGTCGTATCTCCACTTCTATTTTTTCCAAACCAATGCCGCGCAGTGCGCTCTTCAAGGATACCTTCCCCTTCACATTTAATAATTTCACGAGTTGTTCAGCGGCTGTGAAATTTTTTTCCCAGTAATGTCTTAAAATTACGAAAATTTCGTAGGACACTGTTAAGTTTCTTCTTTGAAATAAATAACTGAACTGAGGCTTTTTAAGAAGTCCAGTGTTAGAAACAAGCTTAGAGAATGCTCTAAAGGGATTATTAAGTATTGGTAAATAATAAATAGCATTAAGATATTTATAGACTTTTGAACTCTGGAATTTGATAAAACGGTCATTTTTTTTTTTATGCGTCTTATTATAATTGTACAGTTTCAAATTTCAATTAATAAATGAAAAAAAAAATTTGGTTGAGTATGATTAACCTGTATTTTTCATTAATTTTTTAATTAATAAGTTTATAATTATAACCATAAAGTCATATTCTTCGCAAACTACTATGAATTATTCTAGTAATAACTATGATGAAGAGTATTTCCTTATATATTTATAGGTTCCGTAAATGTTTAATTTCTACAAAATAAAAATTCTATATAAGTACGTAATAATATTTTGATATAACTAGGATTTATGAAGCCAGCTTGTGCAGGTTTTTATAGTGACTGGCCTCATTGGCAGGGATATTGCTTGTTTATTTACAGGCACCGAGGGGAAGGCGTCCAATGCATTTCGTGTTGTTGCTCCTTTTATAAATCAGGCAAGATCCAAGATTAAGTCTCTCGTTTTATCTTTATGGATGAATGGCTCACGAAAATTACCAGGCAAAAAAAAAAAAAAAAAAAAAAAAATGTGATGTATAGAAGAATGGAAGTTTATAACACAAGATAAATATAGGCTAACGGAAATAATTTTGTTAGGGTTTGAAGACTTCTATATATATTCTTCCTAGGAGCCGTGAACTGTTCACATTTAGAGAGTTTATTACCATTCGTTTTCTGTCATTCAAATTCAAATTCAAAAAAAAAAAAAAATAGTGTGTGTGCTTAAAAGCTTTAAGCCTTGTTTTAGTCGGTTTTTACAAAAAATCATTGAAATTTAATATCCAATATCCTTGAAAGAAACAAAGTAATTATCAAAAAATCGAACGCACTACTAACACCTATGCTAAGATCTTTCAGATTCCTGTAGTTTTAAATGAAAAAAAGTTTTAATAAAGTTTTCTATACTTGAAAAAGTAAAAATTTTTAATTTATTATTTAACTATCCAGCCAGTTTGATATTATTTAAATTATTTTCTCTGAACACCATTTCTCTCTGCATATGCATATGCATTCTTGTATCTATGCATTTTAAAGAAAGAATTAAAAGAGAAATAAATTTATGTTTTTACATAAAATTAATCATAGTCATAAAAAAGTTATTTGTGTAGACATTTTTTAAGAAAAAAAAATTATATTTCTTATAAATATTCTTCATATATGATAACACAATACATAGATTCTGAGATATTCGGTGTTAAAGAAAAATTATCTTTGATTAAAAAGTAAATAGCTTTAAAATGGCTAGATAAACAAAAATTCTGTAGTCCACATTTTAGATGGTATAAATACACACCTAATTAATTATTTTCCCCGTTTTTTCCTTTAAAAATTATAGATTTTTAAAATGAAACAGTAAAATACGTTCAATAAAGTTAAAAATTAAGGCTTTAAATACCAAAATCTTCCGGAACTGACCTTCACAATTTCTTATAATGATTTGCTAGACATTTATTAAGATCAGGAAACTAACATTAGAAATGATAAATTTAATTTAAAAATTTTAAATTTACTTACTAAGAAGCACCATTAGGAGCGTTCCTACAACTCGTTAGGGGGGCATGATTAAAAATATTTAAAATTTAAAATTTTAAAATAATTTGGGAAGGAATGATCCTGAACACACATATGATTATTTAAAACACACACAACACTAATTCTTTTATTTGTTAAAATAAAAAAAAAATCAATATTGCATTCATCATATTTATCGATCTGATCTTCCATTGTTTACAAATAGGAAACCTATGCAAGTAAACATACACTTCTTTCTTCCTCTAACAAAATTCAATTTACTTTCATATTTAAATACTTGAATAACAAACATTCAACATACAGGATGCAGCAAAAAACCTAATATAAACAAAATAAAGTTTTCATAACAAGAGATCCATCTCAACTCCTATTTGCTCCCCAGGGGCATGTTTCTCAATGCCATGTTTTGTATGTGTTTGTCGATATATCTTTTAAGTTTGTCATGAAATCTTTTTAATGAAATATGTTGGTGATTCTACACCGTGGGAGAATAATTGAAATTAACTCAATTTTTCCCTTACTAGGAAAAATAATAGATAACATGTCAATTTGTAAACAAGTGCTTTTACCAAATTATATTTAAGAATTAAAAGGATTAAATTATTTAAATTAAATTAACAGCCAATAATTATTCCAAACAATTAAAGTTGTGAGGAAATAGTGGCTGGTCCTAGCGACAAAGTTTTTTTTTTGTTTATTTCGTTTAACGTCACTTTATGCTGCTATGGCAAATCGGACGATGCTACCTTGGGAGTCCTAAATTTTGCCTATCCAGGTATAATTAGGATAGGGATCTTTAACGAGTACCTGACATCGCACAGGCTCGGGACCCCCATTTTACGTCCTTTCCGAAGGACGGCATAGCTAAGGATTTTTTACTCCCTTTAAAAAATCCTAAGGTCATCTGCCGGGCTGCGAACCCGCGATCTAGGGTTTAGTAGGTTGCTATGCTAACCACTACGCCAAAGGTGACCCCCACACAAATGTTATACATAACAAAAATCATTCTCCATCTGTTTTCTGACTAGGAAGCTGTCATCAAATATTCGATTCAAGCAACATCAACAAAACTAGAGGTTTTCAAAATGTGATATTTTTGGAGTGTAAAAAAACGTTACCTCCAAAAAAGAACAGACCTTCAGCTAAAAGACAAATACATGTAAAAAATCAAAACTCATACATTGAGAAATGACTTCTTTTGTTAAATACAATGTTCTGCAATTCATGTACTTTTTTTCTTAATATATTCCGTATATGTATGTGTAAAAAAAACAAAATACCATATGAGATAAAACCGTACTGTTTTGTGGAAAAGATTTGATTTTGCTCACTTGAAATTGAAAATAAACAATTTTAAATTAATAATAATTTTTTTCTTGTTCTGAGAATCAGACATAATATCGGATTAATATAAAATGGTTAACATAATTTTGTTGTGAATAGTGTTGGATATAATATAAATATTCCTAAAACTGTGATTATTTTTATAAGCGAATAACGTAGTTTGCATCTTGCAACCAATTGCAACAATGAACAGCTGTTCTGAGGGTCAGAGAACGGAACATTTTTTTTTCTTTTTGGATGTTTTTTTTAATATATGCTTAATGATTTAATAAAAAATACATATTAATGATGAAATATGAAATTTATTACTAATATATTAAGATCTGTAATGATTTACACGATTCTTCGTCTTACTTAAGACTTCAAGAAATGAATTAAGTAACTAATATGTTCTATGTTAGAATCTAATATTAGTGTAATGGTTCCTTATTTTAATAGTATATATTATGAATTTAAGAAAGTAACATAAAATAGTTTTACGCTAGAGAGGATTTAGAAAGAGTAGCTAAAAGTGTTCGAACGATTCGACCTCTTGGATCTGACAAAACAGTGGAGCAGTTGCACTTTTTGCCAGAGGACTCTATATGTTAGATATCTATAGTGTTACGTATTTAATGTCCGATGTGGATCATCAAGGTTGCAACGATTCCTTTACAAATCAAGAAATCGATTGCATAAATTTATGTAATTCCTCTAATCGAGTTAAATCATACCTTGCGTTGCTCCTAGTAGTTAGTATATTCCCTTAGGTCAGTCCTCTCAACGTATTGAAGGTTCAAAACAAACTGAGCCCAAGTCAGCTGTTGGCACAACAAATGTAGATTTGGCGCAGCGAGCGGCTGTGGAGGGGGTTCTATTTCTGTTCCTGACCAACGCTAAGTCGGTGGCCGGAAAAAGACCCCCAAGGTCTCGGAGACATCTTCCTCGTAGTTCCCGACCTAGCTTTACCATATGTTACGATATCTCTTTGCTGTCTAACCTTTTTAAAAAAAAAAAAAAAAAAAAAAAATTGAATACGAAGATATTATATTGGGGCTGTAAACGGAGTTCTTGTACCTATATCCGTCCATTGTTGATGCGTAGTTGAATACTGTTTTGTTTTTCTGCTCGGAGGGGGAAGCGGCAATTGTAAACAATCGCAGTTTTCGGCACAACAATAAGCTGCTTCTATTTTTTAAGTTTATTAATAATTAGGTTCATATCATATTTCAAGACAAATCTTCGTGAAAATAATAATTAAGAAATTGAATTCAATCCGCATGAATAAAAAGGTATTTATAAAAAGCAAGTAATAATTTGTATTCGGCAGAAATAACTTTATTGATTTGATCTGGTTGGATGTTGATTTCGAACTATAAAAGTATATGACAGTGTGGCAAACCTCGTTCCTGCCTCTCAAAATTGTACATTTAAATTTTAGTTATTCTAAATTTTACCATTTCAAAACCTTCCTAGAATTATAAAAATTATTTATTTAGATGTCGGTACAGATAGGTTCAGTTTACCATTGTTAACTCTATTGTGGAACGGCTCTATACACAATCGGTCGATTTTCAAGCTTCACTGGGATCCACATATCGCACACCATATTTAAATCTTTTTTAATAATTTTCTTGATAGTTTAATAAGTAAATTTTATCATCAATTTTAAGCTGTTTTGTAACCTCTTGTGTAGAATGGCACTCCCCACCTATCGGTCAATTTTCATACTGCACTGTCCACATATTAACCTTTTTTAATAAAATATAAATTAAAAATCAGTAGATTTTAATATTGCTAAACATTCTTAGAACTATGAAGATGATGTAGTTAATATTTAGTACAGATTGGTTCAGTAATATTCGCGGTTAGGTGATCACAAACGAAAAATGGCTTGTCCTTTTATACAATAGTATAAGTTATTATTATAGTAAATTTTCTAATTGTAAATCTTTCAAGAACTATGAAGATGATGTAGTTAAAATTTGGTTCAGATAGGTTCATTAGTTTTACTATAATGCTATTGTCGCTTGCCACATATTCGATTTTTAAATTTCACTGGAATCCACACGTCACACCACATATTTATAGCTTTTTGGATAACAAATTAATTTAATTTAGTAATTTTATTATCAATTTCTAGCTATAATTAACACTGGATTATTGTAACCTCTCTTGAATGGCGCTCGCTTTACTACCCACCACATATTTATCGCTTTATAAACAGTAATTTAAGAGGAAATATGTAAATTTTATTATTGCTAAACCTTCCTTGAACTATGAAGATGATGTAGTTATATTTGGTACAGAATAGTTCTATAGTTTTCGCGGTTAGTGATCACGAACGGAAATGGCTTGTCCTTCTATATATAACTTCATCATCCCCCGTCGAGGAATTTTAACTAATAATTGATTTTTTGTTTATCGATAAAAATCTTGTATTAAAGTGAACAATTAGAAATTATATTTTTGATGATATTCTCACGCATAGCAGCCATTATTAACTTGGTTAAATTTAGATTGATTAGGTTTTTGAAAATAACATAAACCATAATTAGAATCCAATTTTCAATTTTAATATATGACTTGGTAATCCAGATGGACAGAGACTATTAAGAAACTGCATTATCAGTGCTTACAACTAAAGGTTCAAAATTCATATTTTTACACACAATATTAAACAGCTGAGGATCGGCATTTTGATTTTTAATAATTTTCATTCGACAGAAATAATTTTATTTGATTTGATCTGGTTGGATTTTAATTTCTAACCATAAAAGTATGTGGTAGTATGGCAAAACCCGTTTCTAACACTCAACATTGTACATTTAAATTTTCATTGTTGCTAAACCTAGAACTATGAACATAATGTAGTTAAAATTTGGTATATTTCACTCCATATAGCTGTTTTTATAACAATTTAATTGAAAATAAATAAATTTGATTATCAATGTTCACCTCTATGTAACACTGTACCTTTTAACCTTTCATGTAGATGGCAATTGCCACCATTTTTGAACTTCACTGTTATCCACTTATTATTCATTTTTCAATAAAGAATTAGTTGAAAATCATTAGATTTTACTATTGCTAAGCCATCCTATAAAGATGATATAGTCAAAATTTGGTAGAGATTGGTTCAGTAGTTTTTTTGGCGGTTAGTGAACACAAACGAAACATTGCTTGTCCTTTTATATAATAGTATAACCTTATACCGCCATATGTTAGAATCGTATAGAGCTAACAGATAATTGTGACTTACAGATAATATACAAATAATATTGCGACTATAAATTAAGATATAAGGTATCCTATCTTTTTTGTTGGATCAAACTGCACACGGTATGCAAATTTGATTAAAATTGGTTCAGTAGTTTAGGTGTTAGCCGGCCCCTAGGCGGCGACACGTAATTTAATTATATATATATTAAGATATATATATATATATATATTATATATTTATCGTTCTTTTGTTCTAGGAACATACCATATATGAAACCAAAATGTGGACATTCAAATAACTCCTCTCTCTTGAAATGGATTTCCTTAGGCGTAGTTACGGCATCTCAAGGCTCCAACACGTTGCTAATTCTATTATTAGAGAACTGGAATTGAATTGGTCATCTCAAGAGAATGGAGGGCAATAGATAACCAAAAAACTCTTCCTTTATTTAAGTGAGAGTACAGAAGGAAAAGGAGAAAACCGAAAAAGACATGGATCGAGGATGCACGAGAAGGAATGGTTTAAAGAGGACTGCAAGAAAAAGAAGATTATTCATGTTACTGTTGTTATTGTTATTGTTGAAGAAATATCTTTGTAGAGAGTTCCGTTTTCTTTAATATAAGGACCCAGGTACTTGAAATCCTTGCAGCGACAAAGGGTCCAATTTTCAATGATTAATGCTGTACATGGTTCATTGAAGGACATGTACTCACGAGTAGATAATTTAATAATTTAGGCAGGGTAAATCAGACAGTTATTGACACCACAGATAATTGTTGACACTATAACTTAGACATATAAAAATAGATTCATCACAAAAATAAAATTAAGAAAATTCCTTTTAAACCATTTAACTCAGTTCTGTTAATATACTTTCAAGTCTTTCCGTATTTAAAAAGATATCCTCAGAGTGTCAATAACTTGGATTGTGTTATTGTCACTTGTAAAATACGTTCCAGTAATAATGTTTGTTATGAACTTTCTTGTTTAGCTTTAAGTATAGTAATTAAGGAAAAATAACTGTAAATCTCAACTTTATTGAACTATACTTTCTGTAATTTTAGTATGAATATTTCCTTAATGGTATCAAAAAATATCTGGTTTATCCTACATAACATAAGAAACATTTAATACTAATGAATAATTTAATATGTCCTTAATAAATTAAAATCGAAAATACATTTCGTCTCATTTTATTTAATTTGTCGTTGTATTTACTAAAAAAACTCTACTATGGTCTTGTGTTCAGTGTATCTTGGCCAATGGCTGTTGAAGGTGATTTAGTCATAACTCCACCCAACCATCAGGTTTCACCTGATTTAACATTACCCACTTTATAGAAGCAATGTGTGCCCTAGGAGAGATCCCTACCCTTCTTATAGTCCTCGGCAAGATCATAAAAGATTAGACAACTATTTGGCTCTGCTGGAATCGTTTGGATGGGAGTGCCAATGGTCAGGACGAGTAGGAGTGGGCAGAAATGCTGTCTCTATAACACCAATTTAATGTATTAGTTCCTTCCCACTTGCTAAACATTTGCTTCTCACAGCAGAGAACTTCCTGCTGCTTCAATCCTTTCACAGATCTCTGTATCAACAAGTCTTTAACTATGTTAGCACCAAAGTATTTGAAGTTCTTTACCTCTCTTTTTGACCAAGAGAGGTAAAGAACTTCAAAGACCAAGCGCTTGTAATAGGTTCGAAAACCATACCTCCTATTCCCACCATTTTCCTGAGCAGTGATCCTATCAAATTCTACCCCTCTGTCAAAAATCTCGGAGTCATATTTGACCAAACCCTATCCTGGAAAAACCACGTATCCAAAATTTCCCGTCGCATCATCCCAATCCTAAAACGTCTCAATTACGTTCGTCATCTTCTTTCTTTCGAAACCCGCAAATTCTAGTAACTTCCTTATCTTCCCCCACTTCGACTACTGCTGTGCTGTGTATGGGGGTGTTTCTGGTGATCTCGAGGCCAGACTCAAAAGACTGTTTAACTGCTGCATTCGTTTTATCTTCGGGATCCCCAGGAACGCCCATGTTTCACAATTTTACGCGGAGTTAAAGTGGCTCTTTCCTTCCTACCGTCGCCAGTATTTTCTGGCATCCTTTCTCTACCAAACAGTGAAATTCCAACGTCCACTTTACATTTTCAACTCCTTCAGCTCAAATCCTCCGTTCTTACCCGCCAAACCCGTTCCCGCCCATCTGATTTGTACAGTCCTGCTCATTGCTCCGCTGCTTTCGTCAGATTATTCCTAATCCGATCCTCATCCTTATGGAACTCCATCCCTTACACCATTCGCCACTCAAACACCCTTTCCTCTTTCAAATATCACTTATTTAACTACCTACTGTCCATCCAGATCCATGGTAACTGTCATTAGCTACTCAATAGTTATTATATTCAAAACATAAAACCTGGCTGCTTGCTATGTACAACCTTGTGAGAATTTTATTGTTTTTTTTACACACTTATAAGCTTGATTCAAAAAATGAATCAAAATATTTCTGTTTGCTTTTGTCAATATTTTTAAGCTTAATTTTTATTTTATATAATTATTAATTACCATTTTTTATTATTTTTATTTGTTATAATAATTACCATTTTAACATAACCATCTTGAGGCTCTGTAGGCCCCCTGATTGTACATTATTTTTTATTCTTAAGGGACTTAAGGTCCCAGAATAAATAAAGAACTTTTTTCTTCTCTTTTTCTTCTTTCTCTTCTAATGGCTGAACATTTACCCGTACCATTCCCATTATCTTTCCTATTCCGATACCAGCTCCTCCTGATGACAGACTATAATATGCTGGAAGCGTCTATCTTTCTTGGTAAGAAAAATCAGGTCATCTGCAAATACTATTCTGAAGAATTCAACTGGTTTGTGTTTTCTGAAACTATGATGGTAATCTCTCAGTCTAGTTTACTTTCTCATACAATCATATAAGTTAAAATGTGAAAATAATTCCATATGGCCGAAAATCACCTCTGCTATGAATAGCTTGTAAATAAGCAAAAGAGGTTTTATGTTTGATGATAAAAGTATGGTTGACCGGATGATAAATGGAGAAGAAGATAGTCAGGGATGCAGTCAAAGTAACACCACGTCAAAGAAGAATTCTTTAATACTTGCCAACGTTTCGACCTGCGTTGCAGGTCTTCTTCAGGGCTATAATGAACAAAATACCAGAAGTGACAAAAAAACAGATGTGACAAAAATAACAGACCGATAAACAGATGACAAATGGAATACAGAATGGCATAGATAAAAAAAAACAATATACAAAACAGTAGAGAAAATATCAGATACATAAATAACAAAGAATACAAAGCAGCAAGGTAAGAATAAGGACAAGACAGGAATGAAAAATAGAAATTAATAAATAAAATAATAAATAAATAAATTAAAATATATATATATATATATTGTAGGGGCTTTCAGATAGCTTGACTAAAAGAAATAAATATTATATTGCGTAAATGTGGACTGTATAATTAGAAAAAAAATAATGAAACTTTAAACTGGTTTGTGGCATAAGAAGATGAGTAAAATTCCACTCACCGGACTTCGTGTCTTCTCTAGGAGTATGTAGCCGCTTCCTGATCACAAAATCGTGGCGACGAGATCTCTGACGCCGCGAAATGTTGACGACTGACGTCGGACCAAATTTTAAATGTTTAAACCACTTAACTGATAGAAAACCGAAACTTTACTCATATACTATTAACTAGGAGACAATAGCGTGGTGGAGACAAGTTCACTAGAGAGAGTATAACAAAGAACAGATGTTACAAAAACAAATGACTAAGTACCTGATTACAAAAAAAAAGGTTGAAAAAAAAATAGATTATGAGAAATAAAGAAAAACGCTTAATACGCCTTAACATACCGCCCACCAAAAATGGGGAGGAGTTTCCCATTTTCAAAGATGATCAAAGGGATAAGGGAGTTAAAGGAAGAAAGAAAAAGTAAAAAAAAAATAAATAAAATAAATAAACAAAATGAACATACAATTGTACAATAATTATTCAGAGGGAGTCATTCCAGTAAGGGAATGACTTGGTTGACGGGTCGCGTAAAGACGCCGTCAGCAGTGCGGAGAGTCACCACCCGGATATTGCCATCAGGATCAGGATGCAAAGCGGGGATGCGAGCCGAAAATGGGAGTTCAGAGTTCTGCCGCCCACCCTGAGAATGCCGACTTCGTCGAGGAAAGGAGACAAATGTCCTAAACAGGGTACAGGTTTATTCGACAAAATGAGACGGATTCGTTCGGTGAAACGCGAACCCTCTACAAGACGCACAATTACCAAAAAAGATTGTTCAATTTCGGAGGTGGTTAGTGGACCTTGAAAGTTCGTTTTCGATTTTGAACGCGCACGGTAATTCAGAGCAAAGCGCATCATCCAGGCTACCACACGCTGTAGACGTAAGCATGAGGAGAAACGAGTTATGATATATGGATCAGCAAGGACACTATTGGCAGCGAAAAGCACATGTCTAGTGGATAACTCAGGGATAGAAGCTGAGGGAGTAGATGGTGGGGCAAACGGTGGAGGCCAACTTGCTTGAAAGTCCGACATAAGTGGAGGGCCATATGACCAAAGAGAGGACGCAATAGGCTCTGACAACAAATTAGGGTTCAGCCCTCGAGAAACCATATCGGCTGGGTTCAGAGCCGAACTGATATGCGACCAAATGGTGCATTTACCGTTTAAGGGTATCACTCTGTATACAAACAGATCTTCAGAAGGTTCCCAATTTAAGCCCAAAATTTTCAACGACTTTTCCTCGTCATTCAGAACCAAAGGGGATTCGCAATGTTCCTCAGGGAGATCCTCAAGAACTTGAGGGTGACTTATAGACCATTTGAGTAGCTCAAATCTGCCTAAACTCAGCAATTTGGTTAATTGCGACCGCAGGAAACTAGCAGACTGGACATTATACGCGCCAGTTATTATGTCATCGACATAAGTTTGATTCATTTAGGCTACTGAAGCCAAGCAGAAATCGGAACCTTCATCCTTTACAAGTTGATGCAGCACGCGCATGGCCGGGAACGCTGAAGGGGCCAAACCGTATGTTACGGTATTCAGCTGCGCCTCTTCGACTAGCGAATTGTTGTCCGGGGTCCAAAAAATGTGTTGCAGGTTGCGATCCTGTTCGTGAACGAGCACTTGACGATACATCTTTTGTGCGTCACAGCACAAGGCAACTTTAGGGAACCGAAAATTTAACAGGACGGCTGAAACGTCAGATTGTAACTTGGGCCCCTTCAACAGACGGTCGTTTAAAGAAACGCCAGAGGAATCAGGGCTTGAGGCATTAAATACCACACGCAATTTGCTACCCTGATTGGTAATTTTGGTTACCACATGATGCGGAACAATGTATGAAGAAGGCGTAGGAGCCATAGACATGTGGTTGAGCTGGGCGTACTCCTGCATGAAATTATGGTATTCTGTGAAGCAAACTCAGGGGTCTTAGCTAATCGCATTTGCAAATTTAACAAGGAAGCGTTTGATTTGGAAGAAATGCTCTGAACCGGAGTAGCATCGGGCTTCATAAGCAAGGATACGGAGTACCGTTCATCCGGCTGTCGTTGGTGAGTATCCCGGGAGAGCTGCTCAGTGATAGTGTCAAGGGGATCTTCAATTACGGGTGCATGAACATGCTCGATTTCCCTGCATTTCGAAAGGTGCTGAGAAAGTTCAGCAGTAGAAATGAGCGACGTGATGCTGTATGAGGGAGTCTGGGAGTCCATAGGACCAACAATTGTCCAACCAAATATAGTGCTCACAGCAACGGGACCATTCGGGTGCTTGACAATAGGTTCAGGGGACAATAACTGTGGGTAGACGTCAGCACCTAGTAAAATTTCAACCCGATCGGGTCGGTGGAAGGTTGGGTCAGCTAATTGAAGTTGAATGAACGATTGAGGAATCGTAGGAGGCAGCTCAGCAGTTGGGCAAATGCTCGACGATATTGGGAAACACCGATAAATTCGCGCTAACGTGCTGGGTCGAGTATGAGGAGACTAGGTTGCACGATACGGTTCCAGATGAGGTTGACAGCGAACCGCCTATTCCACTTACCGAAATAGGAGCACGATTCACTTTAAGCCGAAGAGATCGAGCCAAACTTTGAGAAATAAATGATATTTGGGAGCCAGGGTCAATGACCCCTCGTACTGGTACATAACCAAGAGAGTTATTATGGATGCGAGCTCGAAAGGTACCCAGCATGTTAACAACAGAAGCTGGAGCTATTTTGGGAGTTGAAGAAGTGCAACTACAGGAAACAAGAGCATTAGCAGTAGTTGGCTCGGTCTTTTCATGTAATGAATTAGTGGGAACATTGGCATTAGGCTTAAGTGGAAGCGAGGAATCATTTGAGCGATCAGGATGTAACAGCGTGTGATGATTCCTGGATGAGCATCTACGGCATGATGCCGTCGAAGGGCAATCGGCTTTCAGGTGTGAACCAAAGCAATTGAAACACCTTCTATGGGTGCGGAGAAAGGAAATCTTTTCTTCCCTTGACACTGGAAAAAAGGTGGGACACGAAGATAAGGAGTGACCCTTATGACAAAATAAGCATTTGGAAAAGATTTGTGTGGAGGCTTTTTTTTCATTGTTGGCTACAATAAAGGATAGTTTAGAAGTACCATGAGATCGAGGTTTATTAGGAGATGAGGAGCTGCTGGCAGGGTTGTGGGTGGATGAAATTTCTATAGTTTTTATTTGATGCTCCACGAACTCTAACAGTTTATCATAAGATGGGATCGCTGTGTCGGCTTGCTTTTCTTCGAAAGCTCTTGCAGTTCTTGAATCTAAATTCCTGAGAGATAATGATAACAACAAAAAGTTTGCTAAATCGCCAACCTTCAAAGCTTTGATGGCTTCAATTGAGTTTTGATGGACTTGAATGAACGTTTTTTAGAGCACTCAACGAGTGCGTGGTGGAGCACTTATAGTCCAAAATTTTATTTAAATATGTGGTGGCGATACGGCGAGTGCTTTGATATCGGTTTACAAGAGCTTGGTAAGCCAAGGGGTAATTTTCAGCTGTTAACTGAAAATTTTCAATAACAGCCAGAGCTTCATGGGAGACCGATGTACGTAAATAATGGAACTTCTGAATGTTTATCAATTGAGAATTCTCATGGACAAGAGAATTAAAAATTGAGAAAAATTCGCTCCACTTTTCAATATTGCCGGTAAATGTAGGAATGGTAATGGGAGGCATGTGCTGGGTAATTTTGGGTGGTTCATTATTAGTTGATTGTATGTTTTCATTTTTTATCAAGGAAGCAGGTTCTTGTTTTTTTAACTTATGGTATTTGGCTTGAATTGTGAATAGAATGGTTCGAAACGAGGATGAAACGTGTGTAGTTTCAACGGTATCATCGGGGTCAAGGTTGTAATTTAATTCAATAATTTCATCAGTTAGTGTTTGGAACTTCTTTTGGAGGAATAATGAATCATCATAATACGAGCGAACAAGATCTATATCAGATACGGTCGAATTCTTTATTTCATCCCATGATTTGGTGATGTCGGCAAAAATGTTTTGACGTTTGGTTTCAGCGATTTTCAAAGCCTTTAATATTTTTTTCGCGAGTTTTTTGATCCATCGTTAAAGTAAATAATTAAATATGGGGCAGCTGCAATGTAATATGAAAATTCAAAATAATGAAATCAGAAAGGTTATGATTCGAATTAAAATTGAAAACCGGTAACGAAAAGTGACAAATGTAATAAAATCAAAATAAATAAGTAAACAACAAGTGAAAAGGAAAATAAATATATTAAAACAAAGCCAAGGATAACTGTATTAATGGGATTCAAAAAGGATTCGGTCCGAAAAGAAATCGAAAATCAAAAGCGTGAATAAAATTGTAAAATAGAAACAAATACAAACAAAAAGCAAAGAAAATCAGAATTTTCGATTGATAATATGATCAAAATAAAGAAAAATGCAAAGAACGTAAAATGAATAGGTTTGATAAGGTTACAATTTACAATGTATCTTTGTAAGGTTACAATAGATAATTTTAAGGTAGCAGTGGCTATACTATGTAAGGCTGTGGATTCTAACGAATGTTTCGTAAAATTAATCAAAATGGCTACCTAAAACCGACGCCGTTTGTGAATTTAAGAAAGAAAAATTAATAAATTAAGTAATTAATTTTATTCGGGGGCAATAATTAACCTTATTGTTCAAGAAATACTCTAAACATACTTTGTGTGGTTTAAACATTCGAAATTTTATGTGGCCCAAGAAGACCAAAAATATGTAGGGGCTTTCAGATAGCTTGACTAAAAGAAATAAATATTATATTGCGTAAATGTGGACTGTATAATTAGAAAAAAAAATAATGAAACTTTAAACTGGTTTGTGGCATAAGAAGATGAGTAAAATTCCACTCACCGGACTTCGTGTCTTCTCTAGGAGTATGTAGCCGCTTCCTGATCACAAAATCGTGGCGACGAGATCTCTGACGCCGCGAAATGTTGACGACTGACGTCGGACCAAATTTTAAATGTTTAAACCACTTAACTGATAGAAAACCGAAACTTTACTCATATACTATTAACTAGGAGACAATAGCGTGGTGGAGACAAGTTCAATAGAGAGAGTATAACAAAGAACAGATGTTACAAAAACAAATGACTAAGTACCTGATTACAAAAAAAAAGGTTGAAAAAAAAATAGATTATGAGAAATAAAGGAAAACGCTTAATACGCCTTAACATATATATATATATATATATATATATATATATATATATATATATATATATATATATATATATATATATATATATATATATATAACATAATGAAAAAATAATAATAAAAAATAAATAAATAAAATAATAAATAAATAAATAATAAAATAAAAATATGGAAATAGAGGACAGAACGAGGGAAATAAGTAGAAGGTGATAAAAGAAAAGAAACGGATACAAGAATGAAGGGAAAAGAAATAAAAGTGGAAAAGAATATAAAGAACACTTACCCACCGAACCACACTTGTGAGAAGGACGATGACTGATGTGAAATGGTAAGAAAATCTGGGTAGGATAAGGGAGAAAAAGGCGCGGGGCACATGGATACAGAATAGGAAAATGAGACAATGAAAAAGAAACAAAAATATAAAAGAAATATGAACAACAGAGAGACAATAAGATAACAAAATAACAAGTAAATATAGACAGAATAAAAAGAGAGAATACAATAAGGCCAATGCCATCATGATAGGGTGCAACACAAATATAAAAAAAAGATACATAAAATAACAAAATAAAGCGAAAAATATAAAGCAAAAAATGACAAGAAGAGACGGGAAGAACCCAAGGGAAGGTTATTGTTTTTTAATAAGGTTAAAAACTTGGGAATAAGTACTGGAAATGTACTCTTTGTCACTATTGTGGTTGACGGGATTAGGCTCGAGATGGATATAAATGGATTCGGATAATAAACGTTTACTATGGTTAGGGACGGTGGCAAGGATAGAAGTTTTTTCAAAATCAAAAGTATGGTTTAAGGATATGACATGTTCCGAGAGTTTGGTGGCAGAGGAATTTTTGGAAGATATTGAGAGTTTGTGTTGGGAGATGCGGGTTTTAAGGTGGTTTTTGGTTTGGCCAATATATGAGGACTGACAATTAGGAAAAGCAGAGGGAATACGGTAAATGACGTTGGATCTGAGTTGGATAGGGATGGGATCTTTGAGGTTAGTGTAGATGAAGCTGAGTTTGTTATGGGATTTCAGGCCTAGGCGTAGGTTCGGGAAGGTAGAGCGGAGAGTTTTTTGGATGTTATCAGAAAGGAAGGGGATATAAGGTAGGGAGGGACCTGTATAATAATAACGGGGATGAAGGTGCGGGGGAGTTTGAGGCGGAATTTTATGTTTGTTTTGCCTACGGCAACCTCTGGTCTCACTCCAAACTGAAGAAATAAAAATAAGAATAATACATTTTTAATCATTCATGTGAATAAGTATGTAGAGTCTTACGATTGCTGTTAAGTGTGCACAAGAATATTCTCCGTGCCAAAATCTAGATTGTTGGTCATTGGTCCTGCTGTATTGCATCATATCACCTTGATAATAGATTTACATCGAACACCGATTATTAACATTAAAATACTCCCTTCAGGTTGAGTAAAGATGATCATTATATTCCTGAACGATCACGCTGAGACAAAGCAGAAGGCGGATGCAGTTCCTTGAACCAGGGCTTGAACTATTCCGGGTATAACTACGCTTCGCAGCCACGGGTCGATCGAGTGCGTTCTAGTCGCAATAGGTGGAAATATTTCATTGAGTACAAACAGTCAACAGTGATCTGGTTTGGACCCCGTCCAACCTCTTACCGTCGCCTTTAAACAATAATGATATCGCATATATTATAATTAAACAGCTGTATTTCGCATTGATTTCTTTCAGAACATACTTAATGGCTTGAGTCTTTAATTATTGTTCGATATTTTTGGAATAGTTTACTAACTATGCAGTTAGTGTCTTATAGGGTACAGTGGGCCTTGCTTCTTTGTATTACACCAGTCGTCTCTCCTGCTATTACAAAAGGATACTGTTTTCGTGCTTAAGGATACTATTTCAAAGTGCCGGAAGAACATCTTTGGACCACATATATATTAGTTTTCGTCCTTAAGGATTATTTAAGACTAAAATGACAAGAAACTGCCCTTCGTTTCAGACTACTTCCACATTTACTAGACAAACGTTCAAAGCTCCCCATTAATTACAAAAGACTCATATACATGATTGTGATTAGATCTATTTGGACGTACGGAGTTGAGCTTTGGGTCTCTACTAAACCATCCACTTCATCTCGTATCCAATCCTTTCAATCCAAAATCCTCAATGCTCCTTACTTTGTCACCAATAAATTTATCCATAGAGATCTTAATGTTCCATATTTTGCTGATTTAGCCCACGCCAGATACCTATCCTTTCATAGTAAGCTCCATAACCATTCAAATCCGTTAGTTTCTCAACTTGCTTCCCACTCCATTCCTGATAATCCTCCGAGGCGTCTGAAACGAAGATGGCCTAGAGACCTTCTAGTGTAGAATTTTTAATGAAGTGCTACTGATGAGTAGTTCTTTTCAAGTTTTGTCATGTTATTATAATCGTCAATACATTTACTTGATGTATATATTTTGTACAGTTGTAAATTTCAATAAATCTATATTAAAAAAAAAGAATAAGATTATTTGTTGAAATATTCCAGGATTTAACGGTTTTTAAGTTATCCGAAGGAGGTAACTAAAGGTTGTCTTTTTAGTTTTCGTCCTTAAGAAAACTATTTTGAAATCTATACTATCTTGGCAACACGGTTTTCAATTGATGACAAGGTAGTCACTGCTGGTTTAAGCAATACAACATTAACATTTCAACATAACAACATTTTAACATAAAAACATTTCAACATAACAACATTTCAATATTACATTTCCTCAAACATTTAATTTTTTTCTTTTTAATTCAATTTCTTGATCTTTACAACAGTATACAATATACATCAAGTAAATTGGAGAAAAATCATGTAAATCACTTGTGAACAACTACTCACTAGTAGCACTTCAATAAAAACTAAACTAGAAGGTCTCTTGGCCGTCTTCTTTTCAGAAGCCTGGGTGGGTTATCAGTAATCGAATGTGAAGCAAGTTGGGAGACTAGTGGATTCGAGTGCATTTGGAGTTTGCTGTGAAAAGATTGGGATCTGGTTTGGGCTAAATCAGTAACATATGGAACATTAAGGATTTTTCGAAGGATTTTGGATTGTAAGTACTGGATACGAGAGGAATTGGATGGTTTAGTGGTGCCCCAAAGCTCTAATCCGTATTTCCAAATAGGTCTAATAACTGTCATGTAAAGTATTTTGTCATTTATTGGAAGCTTTGAACGTTTGTCTAGTAAATTTTGGAGTAGTCTATAACGACGGGCCGTTTCTTGTCGTTTTAGTTTTGTATGTGGATTCCAAGTGAGAAGTTTGTCCAAATGGAGTCCCAGGTAGCGGATCTGTTCACAGGAAATCATAGGTTTAAGACGAAGGATAAAGGTTATTTGATGGGATTTATTTTAAATCTCTATTTTTGACACCATTCTTGAAGGTTTGTGATGTTAGATTGGAGTGCCTGGGATGGAATGAAGGGATCATTATTTACTGATAACAAACATGTGTCATCGGCGTAAACATTTAATATTTAAAATACGTTTAACATTTCATATAACAATAAAAGTTTACATAGGCTTTATTCGGTGATAAGGTTGTCATCAGCATCATTTCTCTTAAGTGGTCTTTCTGGGGCGTGGCCTCTTCTTCCTTGGTTGAAGTGCTCTACCCTCACTTCAGTTTTCCAACCATAACAAAATT
Source organism: Euschistus heros (assembly GCA_003667255.2). Lineage (NCBI taxonomy): Eukaryota > Metazoa > Arthropoda > Insecta > Hemiptera > Pentatomidae > Euschistus > Euschistus heros. Next base: position 28,320 of record RCWM02000623.1, on the reverse strand, counting down.
TTTGTAATACGGGAAGTTGTCAGCTGTTTACTACCTAAGTCTCCTTAGTACAGAATCATTTTTAACTTCTCAGGATTCTAAACAGATTCCTTACACTGATGTGACCGCGGAGGTGAGGATAAGCTGCGGCTAACCATTTTCAAAATGGAGGGAGCCATTTCACGTTCGAGAAAATACAATGCTCATGTGATTTTTATTCATAATACTCTATAGAATCAAGAAAAAATAAAACCAAAAAGATTCGAAATATTATTCTTGGACCAGGTTCAACATACATACTGTTTTGTAGGGAATTAATTAAATAGCTAAATAATTTCATAAACTTTTATAATAAAATTAAAATTCCTAATAAAGAAATTTACAAGGATATAAATGATCTGGAAACAGGCCTAAGAATAAGAGGATTAAAGTTCTATGGGCATATGGTGAGGATGGGCCCGAATAGATTAAATAGAGAAATCTTCTATATTCAAGAGTTCTGGGGGATATGTCAAACAGATGAAAGAAAAACTGAGAAACTGAGAATAACAGACCAGGACTGTTTTGATAGGGATGATACAGGAAAAAAAACTAAATGTAATCAAGGTTCTAGTGGGAAGGAAGGATGCGAGAAAATAATAGCGTGGACCGAAGAAAGAAGGGAGGAGCAATCGGAAAGAATGAAGAAAAGGTGGGAAGAGAGAAGGAAGGAGAGAAGTAGTAAGAAGTGAATGATATTCGCGTGGTCTCTAAGGCCGTTACGTGGAAAAAAAAAATTAAAGTAATACAATTTGTGTAAAAAAAATGTAACGAATTAGTTATGAAACCAATATAACATGTAAAATGGATATGCATTCGATAAAATCATTTTCTTTTTATGTAAGGTTCTATAGTACAACATCCCTCTGACAAATTTGTAAATACAAAAAAAAATAAAAAATAAAAAATAAACAATGCCTTCTTTACCTTCTTTTTTTTTTTTCCAAATGTTGCTAATAATCTAAAGATAGCCATTGAACTAAGCATTATATTTAGAAAACTATTTATAGTTTAAGAAGAAAGGAGGAATAAAGATGCCAAAAGATAAATAAATATTGCTCCCGACTATCCGAGACCTGAGGAAGTTCTGCCAACATTATACGACGCGCGGTCTAGGCCCTTTGTATTGTTATTTTTTTAGTTGCATTTGTATTGTTGTTGGATATACCTCCTGTAATTTATTTCCTTCTGAATTATATTAATATTATTTTAAGCCTTAAAAAAAAAAAAAAAAAAAAAAAAAAAAAAATTAAAGAAATATATATTATTGTGAACTCCATAATATTATATAAATAAAAGGACTAGCCATTTTTCTTTTCTGATCACTAGCCACTAAAACTACTGAACCAATATGTACAAACTGCTTACCAGATCATCTTTATAGTTCCAGAAAGGTTTAGTAAAATCTACTGATTATCAATTAATTTGTTGTTAAAAAAACGATAATATGTAGATAACAGTGAAGTTTGAAAATTGACCGATTGGTGTCGAGCGTGGTACCTCGCTGTTATATAGAGCTTGAAATTGATAATAAAATATATTTATATTCAATTAATTAATTTTTAAAAAAACGCTGAACCCATCCGTACCGTATTTTAACTACATTATTTTCATAGTTCTAGGAAGGTATAGCCAATAAAAAATATAATATAATCATAATTTTTTTTTCTCTTTAATCTTTTTAATCCACTCTTGTCACTTATCATATGAAACAAGCAGATATGATAATTGGAATATACTAGATAATTGGCATTGTTGGCCAATTATCTAGTCATGAGGGAGGACAGCACCCAGCGGTACTTACTCCTAACATGGAACATGATATTTAATCAGTATTAACGGAGTAGATCTCTTAACCAACTCCTTTTTAGTCTCCTTTGGATATTATCTGGCAAGCTTATGGAGGCCATACTTTGTATTAAATTATTGATATGTTCGTGAAGTTAGTCGTGAAGTCTTTTGTATAAAGTCTGGATGTGATCTTGTACCAAGGGTATGTAAGTCTGTGAGTAAAGTTTTGTTATTGATATACCAAGGTGATTGTGTAACGAGTCTTAAAGTTTTCGACTGGAAAGTCTGTCATTTTTGGATGCGTGTTTAGAGGTTTTAATAAGTAAGTATATGTATTTAGTCTTTGTCATTTCCAATTTAGATCGTTTATGTAGAAGTGGATATAAAAGTCTCAGTCTTTTGTTAAGGCTTAGGCGTTTCTGTTTCACATGTGGGCCCCATCTGTTTCACATGTCATCCTTCTGTCGAATATTAGGCCGAAGTATTGTCAGTCTGTTTAATTGGAACATTGTTAATGTAAGCGATGGGGCAGGTATTACGTCGAAGTGCAAAAGTGATGTGCTGTGATTTTTCGTTATTGAGTTTAATTTTCTATTTGTTGAACCAGTCTTGTAATTGTTGTAAATAGTGTTGGAGAGTCAGTGAAGCCTGATTGATGTCTAAGTGTCCGGTCAGAATTGCAGTATCATCTGAGTATGTTGCTATTATTGTGTTAGGGTTAGTAGGTATGTCGTGTGTGTAAACAATGTTTAGCAGAGGTGCAAGAATAGATCCCTGCGCTACTTCAGCCCTAATTGGTCGTACGAGCCTTGTCGAACAGAGAAAAATCTGTCGGAAAGGAAAGAGGAAGAAGGATAAGATAGTAAGTGGAAGGAAGGAATGATTTAAGTTTAAATAGAAGTCCATTGTGCCAAACTCTGTCGAATGCTTGAGTTACATCCAGGAATGCCCCAGTAGCGTATAATTTCTTCTCCAATGCAACTGAAATGTCTGTGACTCTGTGAAGCTGGTGTATGGTTGAGTGTAGTGAGCGAAATCCAAACTGGTGTTCAGGTAGCATATCTTTGTTCGTTAGTACGTCTAGAATTCGTCTATGCAGTAATTTTTCAAAAACATTTGAGCAAATTGGAAATAAACTAATGGGTCTGTACGAAGGAGGAGAGTTGGCGTCTTTTGTTTGGTTTTTGTATCATTAATACGTGTGAATATTTCCCTTGTAACGGGAATTTAGTTGTTCTAATGGGAATTTTTGAATATCTAGGATTACTTCAGATGGCTTAAAGGCTTTAATCATAGTTTAAATGTACAATATTGAGTGGCAGAAACGAGGTTTGCCACACTACCATATACTTTTAAGGAAAGAAAAGTCCAACCAGATCAAATCAATAAATGTAGTTAAAATACGGTACAGATGGGTTCAGTACAAATTCAGGGGGGCAAAAAAAACCCAAAAGTTTTGAACTTCTTCCAGGTTTTTGAAAAAAACATATATAAAAATGCTTTCAATCGAAAAATGTTATATTTACAAAACTAAAGTTTATTAAATTGTTCGTCTAAAGACATCCCTTATTTAGGCGTTCAGCTACAATCGATTGTCAAACATCGACGAATTTTGCACACACTAAAAAAAAAAGTTAGTTTTGGTCATGTTTAAGAGTCCATAACACAGAAATAGTTAGTCCAATAAAAAAATGTTATATAATAAAAGTTGTAGATCATTACATTTTGTGTAAAATAGAATTTTTAAAGTAAAAATTTGCCTGTTCTTACTCTGAGATAAGTCAAAAAAACAAAACTTGTTGGTTTTTGATTGTTGGATAAACTGTATTAAAATTGTAAACAAATCACGAACAGGAAATTAGCTTCGAACCTTGAACTCAAAAATTAAAAGGTCTGACTGTTTCACATTGTTCAGCACACTTAGTTAGATTTGTCATAAAAGCGTGTTTTCTACTTTTTTTAAACTATAATTTTTTATTATTGATTGTTTTTTTTTTTTTAGATTCTGGTTTAAGTTTGTGTTATGAGTTGTAGTGAAGAATTGTCTGTTTATTTCAATGTATTTGCTGTAGGAGGCTTTTTGTTAACTGTTTCTCTATTTGTTTCTTTGTTTTTAATTTTTCTTTTCTTTATCACCACATTTTATATTTATTTCGAATTGAAATTTCTTTCTATTACAAATCACGAACAGGAAATTAGCTTCGAACCTTGAACTCAAAAAATTAAAAGATCCGACTGCTGTAAATTGTTCACCACGGTTAGCTTATTAGTAAGAGTTTATATAAAAGCGTGTTTTTATAGTTTTTTTAAACTATATATTTTATTTATTTTTCGTGTGTTCGTTCTCGTGTATTTAGCTTCATTGTTATTACATTTTAGTTCACATACACCATTTTTTTGAAAAAGGTTTATTTTGTCTTTAGTTAAGGAAAAAAAAAAAACTATTTGATCAGATATCGCTTCTTTTCAGCCTTCTGAGAGAATTTCCAATGATATCAATCGTGCCTTGTGTGAGTACTTCATTATGTCCCTGATGTTCGTCATATATTCGTTTACATGTAATGAACATGTAAATCTGCGCGAAGTGTGTGGTATGTGATGCACCAAGGTTTCGGGATCAGTCTTAGTATTTTTGAAATGTTATGATTTTTTTAAGCTGCATATTTTTCAGAGTTCCGTATGTTTGTGTGGCTTAGTTCCATACGAGTTTAAGTACATGTGTAAAGCCGCTGTCGGAGTTTCAAAGTCCACCGTTTATCTCTAATATGATCTGATAGACTTTTGTTTAAAGTATGGGTCCGAGACCATGCATCAATCGAATGCAAGTTACAAGTGATGAGCTTAGTTTATCTGTGAAAAGGGTTAAATATCGATCAAAACTGATCAACAAAATAATGTCTTTATTCATATCATGACATAACATACGGGACTTTAATGACTACATGTCCTAGTTCTTCGTCAAGACAGATCCACTCAAGAATGATGGGAATTTAATAGGATAAAGATTTTCGGAGATATTTTGGGAAGCACTGACGCCTGATTCTGTTTTGAACTTAAATTTAAACGCCGTTCCGACTGTCAGTTCTTGAACGTTATTTTTAGAACAACTTCCTTTTCGTCTTTTTACAAGGTTTTTCGATTTTTCGTGTTTAAACTGCTGTTATCTTCACCGAGTAAAATTTGTACTCATCCTACAAATCTATAACAATATGCTGAAGCTGAAAAATATATTCTAATCAGTGAAGGTTATTTTTATATTTCATTTAAATATTTATATACATACAAACAAAAAGTTTTAATTTTTTTTTGTGATCGGTACTTGAACTATAGAAACCATAGTATGTATAACCATTGTTTAATTAAAGTAAAATATTATTGGTTCGGTAGTTACACTATAGCAGAACAGTTGAATGTCACTAGGCAAGCCATTTCCGATCGCCTGAGAGCTATGGGAAAGATTCAAAAGGTTGGAAAATGGGTTCCACACGAATTGGACGAACGACAGATGGAAAAACGAAAAACTGTGTGCGAAATGCTGCTTTTACGCCACGAAAGAAAGGGTTTTTTGCATCGAGTTGTAACTGGCGATGAAAAATGGATTTATTTTCAGAATCCCAAACGAAAAAAAATCATGGGTAACGCCAGGACAACCATCCACATCGAGTGCAAGACCGGATCGTTTTGGGAAGAAGACAATGCTGTGTGTGTGGTGGGATCAGAAGGGAGTAGTCTACTACGAGCTTCTCAAACCCGGCGAAACAGTCAATACCGAGCGCTACCGACAACAAATGATCAATTTGAGTCACGCATTGATCGAAAAACGCCCAGAATGGGCTCACAGGCACGCCAAAGTCATTCTTCAGCATGATAACGCTCCTGCACATTCAGCCAGATTGAAAAAAAATTTTGGATAGTTTAAAAAAAACTATAAAAACTCGCTTTTATAGCAAACCTAACAAAAAAGCTAACCGCTTGAACAATTTGCAGCAGTCAGATCTTTTAATTTTTTGAGTTCAAGGTTCGAAACTAATTTCCCTGTACTATTCGTGACTTTTTTTTTTTGCAATTTTAACACAGTTTATCCAAAACCAACCAACAATTTTTGTTTTTTTGACATATCTCAGAGTAAGAATAGGCAAATTTTTACTTTAAAAATCCTATCTTACACAAAATGTAATGGTCTACAACTTTTAATATATAACATTTTTTGATTGGATTAACCATTTCTGTGTTATAGTCTCTTAAACATAACCATAACAAACTTTTTATGAAAGTTTGCAAAAATTATTTAATGTTTGACAATCGATTGTAACTGAAAGCTTAAATCAAATTCAAATTCGTCAAATTATATTTGAAATTTATTTCAAACTAACCTGTAAATGTTTAGTGGTAATGTATTTTTGGATTTGTTATGATAGATCCTTCCACATATAATAGATCTTGTATGTATCCAAAACTAATATAAACTTTCTCATACATTCTTTTTTAAATCACTCTGTTCTAGTAAAAGTTGTCATGAAATAATTTATTTTATTTTACGTTTTGGTCAAATCTTTGATGTCCCATTATCAGCTACAAGAAAGAAATGTCGAAAAAAAAAAAAAAAAAAAAAAAAAAAAAAAAAAAAAAAAAAATGAAAGGAATAAAATAAATAAGTAGATAAAATAAAAAAAATAATAGAGTTAATAAACAATTAGGAATGATCTGAAATTTTTTTAGATAAATTATACATTGGTAAAAAAAAAAAAAAAATGAAATGAAATAAGGTTGATAAACAATATGAAATTATGTATCTAAAGAGTTGACATTAAAAAGAGGTTAAAATAAAATATAGATAATATTAATAAGATATAAGATGATCAAAAGTGTAAATAAAATCAGAATAAAGTAATAACAAAAACATACCAGGCGAAAAATTGGTAAACAAATAAATTAGCATGATACTTCATTTCATGGTAGTATACAATTTATTTTTTATGCAATTATTTTTAAAAAAATCAAATGTAATACTTGTTTCTTATAAATATTCATTCTTTCTTTTTGTTAAACTAGTTTCTAGCGTAAAATTATAAATGATAAAAATTTTGAAAACCGTGAATTTAAAAAAATAGTTTATTTATATGGAATTACATTATGAGAGCTGAAATAATTTTTGATTTGTCCATAAATAATAATAAATATGGTCTAAATGAAAGAATGAAATAAAAAATAAATAGTGCTGATTAAACTTCACTCATAATGAGATTGAATTAACAAAATATTATATGCTTGGTCAAGATCAATATTTCAGAAATTTTTATTTAATAAATTATATCTATCAAATTTAATAAGCATAATATGAATAGGTTATAATATTCTTATAAATTTGAAAAGATAAATGAAAATTAAAAGCTATTAAAAGTTGTTAACGAATGAAACAAAAAAAAAGAGTGTACTTGCCACAATTATTAAAGAAACTGCTACCTAGGTACAAACGCTTACATAATTCTATCAATATTTCAAGTGAATTATTGAAATATTAGAAAAGAATTACCGTAAAACAGCGTGACTTTGCACCACCTTTGTAGAACTTCATTCTTTAACTACCTATCAATCATTTTTAAAATGCATGTGTTGAGATATTTGCTTTGAATAATTAGCTTAAAATTGCTGTCGATTCATCGCATAGTCTTGAAATTGCAAAATTTACCAAAGTTATAATTAATTTTATTGTTTTTTAAACTTTAGTGCAAAGTCAACTGGATACCCGTGACTTTGCACCACCATATTTTTTAAATTAAAAAAGCATTAGAAACATATTCTGGTGCAAGTCAAAGCTTGATAGTAGTTTTGAGATGCAAAGTCCTTTCTTGATAGAGTTTGGAGTTAAACCTAGTAATTTTTTTCTCTGTTTGTATAGATTTTGTTAAAGGAAATGATTGTAAATTACAATGTTTTCATTGAAGAGAAACAAAATTGTACAATTTTTAAAGGTTTATTGAGGAACGATAGAAAATACAAGAACATATCAACAAAATATTATATAAAAACAAAATAACGACTTAAAACATGCCTAAATAACGTAAACAACTATAATTTTAGTAAACAAGGAACAAAACTATACCTATAAAAAAAATTGCCCACAGATTCTTACAATATTTAGACAAAAATTGTTAAAATATAAGAACGATCACTACCACTTGAAAAAATTTAAAGTTATAACTAGGCAAATTTCTAACTGCATTTGTCAATATACTCTATAATATTCAATATACTAACTCCTTAACTTTAAAATATCCTTGTTTATTTATTTGTTAAGGAGGAGCAATGCTGCTTAAGACTTCTTGCCACAGGGAGGCCACTTAGCGCCAAAATATACTTGGTGCAAAGTCATTCCTAATTCAAATCAAAAAGTGGATTCCATTTTATTTTTAAATACCATGACGTGAGCCAAATATTTTAAGCAAAATGAATATCATATATTTAAATTACAATAATTATAGAATAAAATAAATTCAAAACTGAATCAATTTGAGAAATATTTAGTTGTTGAAAGCACAACTTTATCCCACAAAGGAATCACATCTGTTGAAACGCTACAATCAACTTACTGTTAGAAAACATGAGATTTAACTAGGATCAGTGAGAAAATTCCTAAGACCCAATCAGTGTTGTCTTAAGTAAGTAAGAAGTATCACATATCCCTAATTTAGACAACAGCAAAACACTTTTTCTTCGACTGAAACTTTTTAGTGAGCTTGGTGCAAAGTTGATTCACTGGTGCAAAGTTACGCCGTTTTACGGTATAATTGAAGTAATAGGAAGTAAAATATCTGAAAATCCAACAAATTAAGGTATTAATTATATTAATCTATTTAATAGATTGATATGAAGTATGTTAGACTGGGAGGGGAATCCAAAAAAATTGAGACTTTATCACCACTTCTTTGCTTGTCTCATGTTATATACCACTTAAGGTGGTCTTACGGAGGCTAGAAAGAGGGTTATTTTATGTCTTGGAGTTTAAGAACCTGTTCCCATTGAGAAATAATAAAGACTTCATAATTTATATATTGAAATTAAAATTTTAACAAATTAAAACAAACAATACTTTAAGGGATACAAAATTTTGCCTTATTAATTCCAAACCAAAAATAAAAAATTTGACTAATTTTGTTTTTAACTTACAATGTAATTTGAATAGCAGAAAAAACAAGATTGAATTGTAAAATATATGATGTAGAAAAAAAAAAAAAAAAAAAAAAAAATGGAAAAACATGAGTAAAAATAAATATAGTTTTGATAAAATGGATCGGATTGATTTATGGCACACTGTATTTCTAATTTTTTAATTTTTATGAAACAACCACATAAAAGTATTTTACATAAATATCATTTTTAAATTAAAAAAAATAAATAAATGAATAAATTTAGAAGTAGGGAGATAAATAAACATCAACAATGGTAACATGTTTATTGAATTTTCCAAATTACACTTTTAGACTTACTAATGTTGCAGAATTCAATAAATACTTACAAAAATATTACCTTTCTGTTCCTATAACAGAATAAAATATTGTGTGTATCAGTTATCAATGATTACAATCATAAGTTGTTGTTGATAAATAATGATCACTTCAACATCGCTCAAAACAATGGCTACCTTTATTAATACTGACATTAATTAGCTTAAAAAAATAAATAAACTTGTACAGCTATTTATTTTATTAAATTGAACAATTAAGAGAATAGAGTGCTTTTGTTCTATAGATTACTTGTCCAACTTTGCTATAATGGCTTGTCCAGGAACTAATTGCGTGTCTTGGAATGTGGCATACCGTTCAGCTCCTCCAGATGTGTCGAGTATGAGAACACCACCATAATAATGAGATGAAAAATCTTTCGTAACTTTTTCTTTACCAATATTTGCCATAAGGAGGAATGTGTGCCTTCTTGGGTAATTCCTCTCCAATAAGAGAACATTTTCATCAATGTACCTACAACATAAAAAATAAAGTTAGTTATAAACATAAATAGTAACTATTTTTTTCTTAAACAATGCAGTGTTGTTTATAACTATTAATTATTTTTTTAGTTTCTTGTAAAAATATATACATATTTAGTTAATCTCAAAGTAGAAAAAAATAAATTTGGTTGCTATTTTTTTTTTTAATAGCGGTTATAATATGGGTTGAATAATTAGATGTTACTGTTTATGTTTTAATAAACTGTTAACCTTTTTCTTAAGAGGAGAGGCATAATTTAGTTAAAGCCTCAGTAATGCAGGGGGTAGATGTCTTCTACAACAGGAAAGCAGTATACCTGATATACAAAAAGGAACTGCTACCAGTTTGAAATTAAAGTTAAGACATTTTGGAAAAAAGACTAATTGTGTTTCTTTTATAGACATTTAATAGTTTTAGTTCAATTTTGTTTGAATTATTTTCTTTTTCAATACATCATTCATTTTATCTTTCCTAGCTTTGAGATTTTTATTATTTTTTTGTTTTCTGTTATGAAGTTTATTAATGTAATTCAATATTGGTATATAAAAAGTATATGAAGTATTGTAATGCATGTAATATGTTTTTTTTGCATGATTAAAATACATGCCTCTATTATAGGGTTTACTATAGAAGAGAAAGAAAAAGAAAAATCTTGATTTCACCGTTTCTTTTTTTCAGTGACAGTAATGTTTAAACAATACTTTTCTGTTATTGTATTAATTTAAATAGAATATGTAGTTGCAATCAAAGGAATAAACATATTGAGGGTTGTACAGGTTCGGAACTTGGGTGGGGCTAAGGGGCATTAGCCCCTGGCGTCGGATTTCAGGGGGCAGCAAAATTTGAGTTTATAAAGTTTATAACAAAAAATAATAAATTATTAAAAACTTTTTCAAATTAATAATATAATAAAATTAACAATCAATATTGTTTAATTTTTCCTCCCATGATTTATAAAATTTATTATGCTGTATACCAAGTTAATTCTAAGAAAAATATTTTAATGATGGGGGTGGCAAACTGATCTTTGCCACCCCTGACAAATCTCCTAGTTCCGGCCCTGGGTATTATTTTTTTATAGGCCATCTTCAGGTATACAAAGTAGGTTGAGATAACAGTAATAAAATTACTTTGCTTTTAATGTATTCCTCTGACTAGACTCTCCACAGTCTTCTCTAACTAAATAAATATTTAAAAATAATGTAGCATCAACCTACCTGATTTCGGAATTCGGTATCAGTCTGTCATTTTTCCACATAGCATTCATATATAATCCTGGACTTGCATCTTTAATAATAGACATTTGTGTTATAAACTGGGTCGCGGACAGGGAAAGCCGTGCAGGAGTAACTTTCATCCAGGGCATGATGTTTCTTAGAGAAAATCCATAGCTACTTGGAGAGTCGGACCAATGCATCGGAGCAAGCTGGTGTAGGTGCTGCACATCCTGTAATAAATTGTATTTTTAAGATAATATGCACAATATATTAATTTTTAGTTGTTTTTTTTTTAAAAAAATATAATATTAACTAATTATAGTATTCAATACTTACAACAAACTGCTCATCATCAACGTTCAGTAGACCTATTTCATCACCGTAGAATATGCCTGTAGTGCCTGGAAGAGCCATCGTTGTAAGAAGCAGAGCCATTGTTACATTGCCATAAGGAGCTTTACTGGCCAGTCTAAGAGTGTCCACTCCTCCGCTAGTCCAATACACCCAAGGATATCCCGGCTTCGAGTAGATGACACCATTCTGGACCTCATGGAGTTTGTCCTTGATGCTAGGCACACCTTTTGAAAAAGGGTCCAGGTGGACATTGATCAAGTCGAATGACTTCATAACAACATTCAGCTTTGATTCAGCATTTGCTATGGTGTGCATATTCTTCGTCAGCGATCTGACCACTTCTTCTGAGCAAATAAGGATCTTTTCAAATCCTTGGTTATACTTATTCAGTATAGCTCTCCACTCAAAAATTTGACTTATGAAGAGTTCATCCGTCAAAAAATGTTCCAAACCTTCTAGATAAAATCCATCGACTCCGATGTTCAACCAAAATAAGAGCACGTCAGTTATTTCGCTTCGTTCGGAAACCCAGCCGTGGGTTTTGTTCGTTGTACTCACCAAAATATGATTATTTACAATTACGTGTTTTACTTCTTGCTCCTCTTCGTCACTCTTCATCTTCAAACGATCAAAGAAAGGGAAGAGTGGTATGTCCAACACAACAGATATGTTACGCCTGTGAAAGTTTTCCACCATCAATTCAAAATCTTTGAACGTCCCGATGCTATGATCTATCTGAGTGAGGTTCTCTGGATTCTGGAAGTGCTCCGGGTAGGAGCGAGACGGAAAGATGTAGCTGAGCCTGACTCCTTTCACACCTAGCCTATCCAAATAGCCGATTCTTGATGTTATCCCTTTGAGGTCACCCATCCCATTGCCATCAGTGTCCTGGAACGACGGTGGAAATATCTGGTAGATTAGAGTTCCTTGGTACCACGACCTGGAGGGGTCGCACCGGCGAGGTATGGTCGATATGTAGCCAATGATGATGCAGATGCATGCAACAGCGAGTGACATCACACCCCAGAAGCACCATCTTCTGATCACAGCCCAGTTCCATGATACAAAACTGTATTCTTGTGCTTGTTTGGTCAGTCCTAGTAAGTTGACAACGGATTTTATTCCTCCTTTTTCCTGAAAGCAAAAATAATAATGTATTGCAAAGGAAATCAGTGAAAACCGATTTCAAACAGCCGTTGCTAGGCGACCATGGCCTTGACCTTTTAGCTTTTCTTTTTTTACTGAGGCCATATGTTATAAAGAAACCAATCAGTAAAGTGTGAAACTTCGTACAGTAAAAGTCGAGTTGCGTGTGTAGTGAAGTGATGAAGTTGTATAATCTGTGTTCTTCCAGTCAGGTCTAGTGTTGGTTCTTCCATTCTGTGTGTACGTAATAGGTATTCTGTGTTGGATGTTTCTTCGTTTATAACTTGAGTTTAAAAACTCCTTGTCGTTACAATATTTTTTCTTTTATTATAACAACTTATTGAAATTTACAACTGTACAAAATATATACATCAAGTATTGGGTTGTTTCCCATGAAATGTCCGATTTTATAATATTTGAAATACATAGAGGATTTTGCGAGTCTCTGTTGTTTACTTCCAAAGTTCACATATCATAATCAAGCAGTTACTAATCCTCTACTTTTCTTTTATAAACATTAGCTTCCCAATCAATTACACACTGTTTAGTATACCTTAAATATGAACATGGAAACACGCGATTTTCGTGTAATATTTTTTTATGAGTTTAAACTAGGTCGTTCGGCAGCTGAGGCTGCTAGATACATCTGTAAGGCGTTTGGGAAGGGAGTGTAAATGTGTTGCTAAGTTTTCGACTGGGGATACCAACTTGGAAAACCAGCCCCGAGGAAGACCTCCAACTGTAATTAGAGAGGTGAGACCATTACCTCTACAACCTACTGCAATGAAATTGGCCAAATGCACGAAAAATTATTGAAAAAACAACCTGGATTGGTAAATCGGAAGGGCCCTATACTCCTACACGACAATGCTAGACCCCACGTTTCAAAACTTGCATAAATTGAAAGAGCTGGGTACGAAGTTCTTCCGCACTCACCATATCCTCCCGACTTGTCTCCAACAGATTATCACCTTTTCAGGAATTTAGACAACTTCTGCAGAGGAAAAATTTTTGCAAATGATGCTGAAATCAAAAGTGCGTTTCCAGATTTTGTTTCACTTCAAAGCTCAGAGTTTTTCAAATCCGGAATAAAAAAGTTGTTGTCACGTTGGGAAAAATGTGTAAAAAAAGAAGGTAAATACTTCGAATAAAATTATATTGTTTTCATATTGTATTTTTACTAAAATCCCTTTACCTTGAAAACGGACATTTCATGTGAAACAACCCAATAAATGTGTTGTTAACTATTACAATAACGTGACAAAACTTGAAAAGAACTACTCATCAGTAGCACTTTAATAAAAATTCTACACTAAAAGGTCTCTGGGCCATCTTCTTTACAGACGCCTGCTTTATGAGGATTATCGGGAAATGTGTGGGAAGCAAGTTGAGAAATTAGGGGATTTGAGTGGTTATGGAGCTTACTATGAAAGTATAGATATCTGGTTTGGGCTAAATCAGCAACATATGGAACATCAAGATCTTTATGGATTAGTTTATTGGTGACAAAGTAAGGAGCATTGAGGATTTTTCGAAGGATTTTGGATTGTAAGGATTGGATACGAGATGAATTGGATGGTTTAGTGGATCCCCGAAACTCAACTCCGTACGTCCAGATAGGTCTAATCACAGTCATGTATATTAGTCTTTTGTAATTATTTGGAGCTTTGAACGTTTATCTAATAAATGTGGGCTCACCTGTGGTGTAGTGGTTAGCATAGCAACCTACTAAACCCAAGATCGCGGGTTCGCAGCCCGGCAGATGACCTTAGGATTTTTTAAAGGGAGTAAAAAATCCTTAGCCATGCCGTCCTTCGGAAGGGACGTAAAATGTGGGTCCCGAGCCTGTGTGATGTCAGGTACTCGTTAAAGATCCCTATCCTAATTATACCTGGATAGGCAAATTTTAGGACTCCCACCGTAGCATCGTCCGATTAGCCATAGCAGCATAAAGTGACGTTAAACGAAATAAACAAACATCTAATAAATGTTGAAGTAGTCTGTAACGACGGGCAGTTTCATGTCGTTTCAATCTTGTATGGGAATTTCAAGTAAGACGTCTTTCCAAGTGGAGTCCTAGGTAGCGGATCTGTTCAACAGGGATTAGTGGAATATCATTAAAGGATACTGTAGGACAGGAAGTCGTAGGCTTATGACGAAGGGTAAAGGTTATTTGGTGAGATTTTTTTGGATTTGTTTTGATTCTCCATTTTGATTCTCCAAGAAATCGCCATTCATTTTCTACTTCTTCAACATTTACAAGACAAAAGTCCGAACCTTCAAATTAATAAAAAGAGACTCGTTTACACGACAGTAATTAGACCTTTTTGACTTTCGGAGTTGAGCTTTGGAACTCCACTAAACAATCAAATTCGTCTCTTATCCAATCCTTACAATCCATAATCCTTTGGAAAATCCTAAATGATCTTTTTGAGTTTGTCACAAACTTATCAATAAAGATCTTACTGTACCATACGCTGCTGATATAGCCCATACCAGATACCTATCCTTTCATAGTAAACTCGATAAGCATTCAAATACATTAGTATCTCAACTTCTCATTCTGTTTCAGATAATCCTCCGAGGCGTCTGAAAGAAGATGGCCTTGGGAGCTTTTTTGTATTGAATTTTTATTGAAGTTGATTTACAAGCAATTGACAAGTCAATATGACCATTATTTACAAATTAACTAGATGTATTTTTATTTTATCGTATACAGTAGTAAATTTCAATAATTAGCTAAAATAATAATAATTATATTTTTTTCTCCTAAAAACGTAAGGCAAAACAAGGTCTTCTTCTTGTATTCAAGTGAAAGAATTTATAAACCAAAAAAATTATGCTTTATGAAAATTATTCTTTTTATAAATTTTAAATAAATACATTTACCAGTGTGTATAAGTAGAATACATACATTAGATTTATTTAGAGCAATAACGAACAGGAAA
The DNA here is from genome assembly GCA_003667255.2 of Euschistus heros. Taxonomy (NCBI): domain Eukaryota; kingdom Metazoa; phylum Arthropoda; class Insecta; order Hemiptera; family Pentatomidae; genus Euschistus; species Euschistus heros. Next base: position 12,861 of record RCWM02000623.1, on the reverse strand, counting down.
CCGGCGATCAAGGAAAAAGTCGAAGCAACTAGAACTCACCCAAACCCAATTCTTAGAATACTTTTACAACTCTTAGTTCCACGAAGCCTTCTCTCTCTTCGTATTTAAATGGAACAGGAAACTGGTTTGTAGGTAATTCTATGAACACGGGCGTAATTACAGAAGGTCAAATAGTCCAGTCAATAAATACATTGTAGAGTGCATGGAATATGCGATAATTTTTGACTTCATAGCTTCGTTAGGAATAGTTAGAAGGTAAACATTAGGAAAAGTCCCCTCCTGGGGGGTCAGCTAACGGTGGGGGGTTAGAAATCTCTCAAACAATATTTTTGTATTGAAAAACAAAACAAAAAAAAAAACCGACGTTAAGGAGATTTAATATTGACTATAATTTTATCATTTGTCATTTCATTATTGATTTATTTTTATTATTATTGAATAATGTTTTATTGATATTTTCTCTTTCGGAAATTCAGAAGATATTGTTTAAGATAAGCTTTCATATTTTGGATTTTTTTTTTTTTTAATTCCTGAAGTAAAACGTTAGAGCTGACATGTGGATAACATTCCATATATTAATAATAATTAATTAAATCTTTATAAAAATGTTAATAAGTTTAAATTCTTAATGATAAATGATAAAATTAAATTTATCTATATTATTATTATTATTATTATTATTATTAGCAAATTCTTCTCAGTATGGAAATCGTTAAGCAAATAACTCAATCAAAATGGGTTTGTTCTCGTAAAACGGCTTCAGCATTAAAATGGCTAATTTCCGATTTGGTATCTCGACTTCCCCATTTGTTTCGGTTGCTCTAAAAAAAGGGGATATCGACATAATTATTACACCAAGATTTTGTTTCCGATGGCGGATAAGCCGAAGAAAAAAAAAAATAAATATAGCATTAAACTAATTTATTTTATATCTCAAAAAAATCGCTGATTCATAAGATTTTGGTTTAGAGGATATAAGTAAAAATTAAAGATCTAAAAAAAAAATGATTAGATTTTCAAGCAAACTTCCTGTATAGATTTTTTACACAAAAATTGACAACAGATTCTAATTCAGCACCCTCAAAAACATTAAAAACGCTTAGTCAACAAAATCAAAAAATATCATTTTTTTTCACCCACTTCGAGGAAAATGAAATTTTTAAACTGATTATTGGTTACATAAATCGCCATTACTTTGTCACGCAATTCACTGATTGGTATCGCTGGAAAGAGGAGAGTCTCAGATTTCTTTTGATGTATATAAATGTAAAATTCGATTAACAAAAACCTATTAAAAAAATTATAAAATGAAAAATCTATAGAGGAAGTTTGCTTGAAAATCTAATCATTTTTTTAGAATTTAATTAACCTAAACCAAAATCTATGGAGCGATTGTATTTTTCTTATATCCGCAATCAAAACTAAAAATCTTGGTGTAAGAATCATGTCGATATCATTTTTAAATTGGAGATATAAAATAAATTAGTTTAATGCTATTTTATTTTTTTCTCGGCTTCTAGGGCCCATTGGTCGGAACGGCAAAATACGTGTCTAATATTTTTTCACCAGGAACCTCCAAAAAAATTACCAACAAGATCCGTGAGAGAATGAGTGTGTCCTCCCCTTGTTAGTGTCTGATGGTGTCTCTTTCTAAAATGTCGGCTGGTCTTATGTTTGTATTTTTGAGATCCTTCTGAATTTATTATTATTAATATCTGTAATTCGTTATATTATTATTAATAATAAGGAAAATTTTCCTATTATTATTAATTAATTTATTCCTAAAGTTTGCATCAATTAACTCAAATTAAATTTATTAAATTAATAAACTAAACTTTATTGTATTAATATAAATACATAGGAGGACATTTATTATACTAATATTAATTTCTCTATATCTTATATAGATAACTATTGGTTTATATTTTTGTATTTATTTTATTTTATTTTTTTATTTCATACGCTAATTATGTCTTCAAGGTTGCGAATTTATGATTTATACAATTCACTGTTTATCGTAATTGCACTTTTCAGTTAACAACTTTTAAAAAAAATTAATTTTAAAGATTAAAAATTTAATAAAAATAATGAAACATGATAAAGATAATAACTTATCTGGTAATAAATAAATATCATCGATTATGGTAAGTTATGTCATTGTTATGAAGGCGAAACAAGATATTAGTAATCAATTTCGTATAAAATTTTAATGAAATTAACAAAAACATACTTCTCTCCTAATTAAATATATTTTATTAAAATTCAAAATGCATATTTAAAAATAGTTATAAAATTATTTATTTAGATATAGTAACTCTTACCCTGCAGGGTTTATAAAAACATTGTCGTCTAAAATTTGGTTGAAAAATAAATTATTTTTGCAAATTTAAATACAATTATAGCCAATGCCCTGATTTTTTTTCCTTGCTGGAACATTATAATTTGTCTCCAATTGTCAGGATGCGTGACTCTTTAAAACGCTTTTATTTAATTTTAAATACATTTTGTTAAGGTCATACATTAATAACTGATCTGTTTATAACGAAGAATAGTTATTAGGAATAAAAAAAAACAACTGAAAATACCAGCAAATAGGTTTGGACTCGTTCAGTGATTTTCGAACGTGTATTTGTGTGTTTATTAGTAACGCTAATTTTTTTACTAAGGTTTTCTCCGACCTAAGTTTTCAATGACCTTCCTCCATATTTCCCTGCCTAAGGTCCATAGGCCTACCACGTTTCCGTCTTCGTAATGGTAAATATTTAAATAATATTTTAAATAGTCGTTAAAGCCTGCTTCAACATTTACTAGACAAACTTTCTTAGCTTACAACTAACAACAAAAGACTCATTTACGTGACAACATTTAGATCTATTTGTACATATGGATTTGCTCTTTGTCGCTCCACAAAACCTTCCCATTCTACAAGTAACGAATCTTTACAGTCCAAGATCTTCAATGCTTCTTGTTATGTCACAAACAAACTTATTCATAATGATCTAAAAGTCCCATATGATACTGCACTGGCCCAAAAACAGGTACTTATCTTTCAGTGATAAACTCCATACCCACTAGTCTCTCTACTTGCTTTCCACTTGATCCCCAAAAACACTCCAAGGTGTCTGAAAAGAAGATAGCCAAGGGACCATCTAATGTGGATTTTATTAAGTGCTACAAATGAATAGTTATTTATACATTATTGACGTGTTATTTTAATAATTTTTCACATATATATATGACTTATATATCGCATACAGTAAAAAATATTAATAAATAAATAAATACTCACGGTTGCGGATGGGTCTGCAGAAAGTGTGAAATAATTGAGGAGTTGGGCGGAGGCACCGCTGTCCTGCATCACCGAGCATGATGAAGATGATGAAGACCCTTCCAGACCGTCCGTGATGAGTCGACCTTCCGAAATAAGTTAATCATCCATAATTATTTAATTTAAATGAATAGTAATATCTTATTTTATCATAATAATAAACCTTTCATTGTACAAAATATGATTATGTATGTATATATGTAAATTTTTTAAAAATATTTCCAAGATATTAATATACACATTCAGTATAAATTCAATGCTAGCCATTGATATTAAATGACACAGCTGTTCTATTGATCAGGCCGAAGCTGATAAAGAACTGACTGTTATCTGTTTGTATTCGTAAGTGAATATAAACTTTGGCTGACTTATTTATTCTTAACTCACAGTTCATATTAGAAAAAAAAAAAATGTCTCGGATTCTTTATTTTTTCATTAAAAAATCTAATTTAAAAATTTCTGTCGACCGATTGAGGGAACATTTTATAGACAGGGTTTGCCGGAGTCGTCCGATCACGAAGTCGATGTACGACTGATATAAGAGAGTAGAACTTTCTTGTCACCAAAACACAGCTCCTAAGAACAGGAGAAAGGTAAACGCCCTAAAGATGTTTCATCCTTCTGAAATGATATTCTGACTGTTAATGTAAGATTGAAACAAAACAGGCCAGTTATTCAGATTCTTCTTTGTCTTAGGCAGTATTGTTCGTTTGGTTTTTGTGGCTTAGCGCCCTTATGTACTCCAACTAGGGCAGGAAGGACGGCTTATACTACAGGTTATCATCCTATTAAAGTGTAAGGTGGAAAGGTCAAGATTCATTTTGAGGGTCTGCCACGAAATAAATTTTAACCCACCCAGGTGGGATTCGAACCCATGACCCACGCTCAGCCATCGAGTCCCCTGGCAGTATTAGAATTTGACATTTCGCATAATATTTGACATTTCTATAATTTGACATAATTTGTCATTATGTAATTCTATAGAATGTGAAAAACAGCTTTTATATATATATATATATATATATATATATATATATATATATATATATATATATATATATATATATATATATATATATATATATAAGAAAACCGAGATCAATAATGTAATTTTTATGGAATTCGAGCATTACGTCACAAAAGAGGCCTTGCAGAATACAACAGTAAACGAACGAAATAAAATTGCGTTTTTTTACATTCATTAGTCTTACATAGTGCCGACGATTTCATCGTAAAGACATGGTGTATTCAGATCTTCAAGAAACAGAAATTATTATTTTTCCTGTTTACAGGATTCAATTTTGATAAACATTTTTATGCTTCTGAACTAACTTGATTCATTTTAAATAAGATCTGCCTATATACTGATACTGATGATACTAAACAACTAACAAATAGTCAGAAATATTATCTATCAAGAGGCATATTGCATTATTCATCCAATTTGATTGTCCTTTTTATATAACGTAAAATTTTCAATAAAATAACACTTAAAAAATATACTTATCAAGGACAAATACCTGTTTCGGCGCTGGGAGATTTTTCGGTCCTGGTGCAGAGGGCGGCTGGGAGGCTGCTGATCTCTGTATCGCCGCTGGATGGGCTCTGCTGCTGGTCATAACCTGTTTATTTGAACAATCAAAAGCTACTTTTGAATTACGAAATTGATAAACAAACATTTTTAGAATGTATTTAATTTTTAAAATAATATTTATATCTGAGCAATATAGAGAGCCACTAAAAGTTATGAGTCAGATTCGAACAGGAAGTTCTTAAGATTTAGATCTGGAACTTTTCACTCTGGCTAGAATAGTTTGGCAACTTTTATGATAGCCCGTCCTTAAAAGAAAGTTAAATACCAGTCAATAGACAAATAAAACAATCTTCGAATAATGCAACAGTTTGTTTTTCTTTTTGTATAATAACTTTGTTTTTTCTACGTGGAATCACCAAAATTATATTTATTTTGTTCTTGGACAGACCAAAAACTCTCCTAGTTTTTAAACGATGAGTTTAAATGATTTTAAATTTTTTATCCTTTAATATTTTTGTTAAGTAAACAATGTGAATGAAACGATAAAATCTCACCACATTACTTTACAAATGTTCCTAATCTGAGCACTAAAGTGATGTTAGACATTTTTAAGTAGTTTCGGGAGATATTGACAATTAGAGTTTTTAGATTAAACAGTCTGAAGATAGGATTATTCTCGAAAAATATTGAGTTAATCGATATTGCTTAAGTTATAATTATTGAGGACGAAAATTCAAAAAAAGAAATATAGTTTTTTTACAAAATAAAAACAGAAAAAACTCTCTTCAGGAATTATTTTTTAGGAAGGCAGCGGATAATCGAGAGTTTACTTTATTCGAAAAGATGGATTTTCGTTTATATTTGTAGACGTATCCATCATATTTTGGGAGGTTTCGGTATATTCATTGCGAATGTCGTAATATACGTTATTTCTTTGTTTATAAATAAAAGTAACTTTATAATAATGTCAGTAGGGCATTTAAAATCATAAGTACATATGCCATTGAAAATATTTCTAAAAAAAGTAATTAACGAGTTAATAAAAGGCTCCATATTTTAATATTTTACATATTATCCTTAATTTTTAATACAAAGCACACAAACAATTATTTAAAAAAAGAAGAAAAAAAATGAGTATTTTCAGTGCAAGAAATAATTACTTATGAATCGACGGCAAGACAAAAGAGCAATCCACTGAGCGGCATTTCTTGAATAAATCTTTTTTTAGTAAAGGGCCGAGAATAACTTAACTCTGTTCATCATGAGTCACTTAGACTGTTTCTAAGAGCTAAGTACATGCATTGATTTTAATCGCATCGAACTAAATTTGATATTTTCATTTTTTTTTTTAAATATTTATATTCATTATATTAGGAGAAAAAAAAAGGTATTTGAAAATATAATTACAATATTTTACTAAAATATTAGAATGTAAACTTTAACTAGCAATGAAACGTGTCTAAATTTTGAAGCTGTACACTAACTAGAGGAGCGAAGGATGTCCGATGATTTGAGGATTTGGAAGAGAGTTGTCCTTAGAAAGATCTTTGGCTAGGTAAATAACCACAAAATTTGGAGAATGAGTACAAATATTGAACGAAATATTAGTTGTTGGGTGAGCCAAACATTGTTTCTATCGTCTAAGAGTTAATATTGCGTTTGCTTAGCCACATGCAAAAGATGCCGAATGATAGATTACCAAAAAAATGATGGAAGGAAGGCCGGCCTGAAAGAAATTGAGAAAGAGGCAAAGGCTAAAGTGACTGGACAACGTTGAAGACGGCTTGAGCGACTGGGAGTGAGAGGTTGGAAAAAAAAGGCCGAAGTAGACAGTAGTCCAGTCAATAAACACATTGTATAGTCCATGAAATATGCGACAATTTTTGACTTAATAGCTTCGTTTGAAGTAGTTACAAGGTAAACGTACTAAACGTCCCCGCCTCTGGGGGGTGAGCTAACCGTGGGGTGAAGGGGGAAGGTCCCATTTTTGGATTTTTCTATTTTATCTCGAAAACCGTGGACTCTAGAAAAATATGTTTCAGATACAAGTTAAAGCTAATTAAATTTCCTATAAAATTTTATAGGTATATTTTTGTCGAAACTCCAACTTTTTTCGAGATATACGTTATTGACAGTGATTTTCGGGAAAAAACAAATGTTACCTCCCTTTTTGTCAAATGATTGCTTTTAGAACCGTCAACGTCCGTTTCTTAGAAAAAATCTTAGAAACAAAATTGTAAAGCATTTAATTTAATTCAATTTCATATATACGTTTCTGGCATTTGAAGTAAATGTTAACAAAAAGTGAGGTAAACATTTTTTTTTTTAATTCTAAAACTATCGATTTTTAATAACTTATATCTCGAAAACCGTTAGAATTTCGACACATATGTATCAACAAAAATTTATAGGAAATTTAATTAGCTTCAATTTTGATTTGTAGCATATTTTTCTAGAGTCCATTATTTTCGAGATATAATCGAAAAATACAAAATTGGGACCTTCTCTCCTCCGCTTACCCTTAGTTGACCCCCCCCCCCCCAGAGGCGGGAACTTTTAGTATGTTTAAATACTCCTAACGAAGGTATGAAGTCAATAATTATCGCATTTTTGATACACTCTACACCTTTCATTTAAGCACTCATTGGCTAGACTTACAAGGACAGCTGCTGATTCTTTGTAAAGCCAAGGCATGTTTAGGACTGTAGCGTTTAATATAAAAATAGTTATCCCCTATTAAAGTAGAAAAAAAAAAACAATAAACGAATTTATTCAATCTTTCAAAAATCAGGCAGTTAGGTCCCAACCACTGGCGAACTCGCGCTGATACAATCTACGGAATTAGACCAATACCAAGAGCTGATATTCAGAAGCTTTCGATCTATGATTTATCATATAAACTTAATAATATTACTAGAATTTAAACTATACTATATAAGAATTATATTACCTGGACTAGATAGAGGGTGCCTGAAGTGAACAGCTGTTGGGGACGGGGTCAGCAGTGGGCAGATCGACCGCGACTCTTCGTCAAGGAACTCGGGGGTGATCCCGAGGTAAAGGTTCTTCGGGCTTTCTGCTCCGCTGCTCATCTGAGGAAATAAACTCAAATCTTAGTACTGCAGACAATATTATAGCAACAATAAAAGTTTTAGTTATGATTTTATGGTCAATATGTTCCATACATAAGAAAATTTTGGACAACTGTTTGTTGTTGAAGCTTCACGTTCTCATTTATTCCATCTAGGATAGGATTCAATTATCCAATAGGTTACAAACTATTGAAATAAGAACGATAAGGTCTATATTAATTCCGTAAGTTCGATACGAAATACATTTTAACCTACTCAGTTAGGATTCAAACACAAAATCTTCATCACTTGAGGTAAGCATGATGGTATAGAGGGATCAATAAAATTAAGAATGATGGATTTATTGCCACTTCTATTGGGATTATTTTATTACAACACATCAGTACTACATTACATAGATTATACACACTAAACTTTTCGAAAATGTAAGACAAGAAATCAAACATTGATTTAACCTACCTGCCCCCTTCCCCTTCCCACGATGGATATAATTTAGATATCTGTTAGATCTCCTCAGATAAGTATCGATGTTTGATTTCTTGTCTTAGATTTTTGAAAACTTTAGTATGTATAATCCATATAACATAGTACTGATGTGTTGAAAATTTCGTATTCTAGAACTAAAGATGAATGTTTAGCATTCGAAACTAGTTTTCTAATAAAATAATCCCAATAGATGTGGCAATTAATTCATCAATCCTAACAAAATCTTCAGTACCTGGCGCACTGAGGCCCTCACCCCAACACACCCAACATTTTGGGCCGTTGTGCAAAAACATTTATTAAAAAACAAAAAAAACAAAAAACTCAATCTCTCCCTGACTAGGAAAAACAATAAATCATGGGTATGTTTATAATCTACTGTTTTTCCTAAATTATATTTAAAAGGATCAAATTACTTATTCAAAATACAAGGTGTGATCAAAAAGTTCCAGGACTGAATTTTTATACATTTATTCATACAACATACAGGTTATTCAAATTTGTCGCCTTCGAAGTACTCCCCTTGGGAAGCTACACACTTTTCCCACCGGTGTTTCCACTGATCAAAGGCCCCAGAAAACTCTTCGTTTGTAAAGGTGTTTAGCAGCTCCGTCGTTTTTTTTTTTTAATTTCGTCAACTGTTTGAAATCTTCGTCCTTTCAGGTGTCTCTTGAGCTTCGGGAAAAGAAAAAAGTCGGCTGGAGCCAGGTCAGGTGAGTAGGGGGGCTGAGGAATGACAGTCATTGCGTTTTTTTACACACAAAAAGGCCATCTTTAAACCTTTTGAACCACTGATGGCAGCATGATCGGCTTAGACATTCTTCACCAAAAGCCTTTTGTAACATCAAAAAGGTTTCAGAAAACGTTTTGTTCAGTTTCACACAAAACTTCGCACAAACACGTTGCTCTTCTTTCACATTCATTTTCATAAAATAGCCAAACTCTATAAAACTAACCTCAAACAAACTGTTCTAATGTTACTTTCAGTGATGTTATGATTGATCCGCAAACACAGCTGTGTTCCTGTTGAGTCAGGCAATACAATGCAGCTAACTGCATCGCTGTGAGACATTCCATTCTCATAGTATATAAAAAGTCCTGGAACTTTTTGATCACACCTAGTAACAATGTTTAGAGAAAACATTGGTTTTATTTTCCATTCAAACGAACATAGCTCCTAAACAAAAAATGTTTTCCATTTAATTTCTGACAAGAAGGCTATTGTTAAACTTTCTATCCCAGCAACACCAACATAGCTGTGTAATTGTAATATTTTTGAGGGTGAAAACAACGTAACGTATTTGATGTTGATAAAACGTTACAACGTGACTTTTTTCATTGGAATCAATATAGCTCCGGCAGGTCGGGAGGTCCTAGCAACAAATAATATATAACAACAAATAATATATAACAACAAATTCTTCATTAAATTTTTACCATGGCGCTGTCATCAGATTTCCGACAGAGCTAGGTTGTGTCAAAATGTAACATTTTTGAATGTGGAAAAAACGTTACAGCAAAAAAGTATAGACCTCTAGCCAAATGACAAATACGAGGGTAAGTCAATAATTATCCGCAATATAGTTATAAAATTTTATTGAAATGAAATAGGAAACTTACAAGTACATCATTTTTCGACATAGCCCCCTTGCTTTTCAACGCACTTGGTCCAACGTTGTTCAAGTTTCCTGATGCCCTCATGGAAGAAGGTTTTGGGTTGAGATGCGAGCCAGGAATGCACCGCTTCTTTCAATGCTTCGTCCGAGGCAAATCGACGGCCCCTAATTGCCTGTTTGAGTGGACCAAACAAGTGAAAATCAGATGGAGCGAGATCGGGACTATATGAAGGATGATTCAATACTTCAAAATTGAGTTTCTGAAGCGAGCGTTTCTACAGTGTGGGCAGCTGTATGCGGACGGGCATTGTCGTGCAACAACACAACGCCTTTTGACAGCAGTCCTCGGCGTTTGCTTCGAATTGCAGGCTTCAGCTTAGCAGTAAGCATCTCACTGTAACGTTCACTGTTTATTGTTCACTGTGTTTTGAATTTTTCAATCCATTCATAGACACTCCGTTGTGGCAAACAATTGTTCCCGTACTGTACCAAAAGTCTTCGATGAATTTCGGCCCCTGATACACCTTCCGACCACAAAAAAAAAAACGGATCACTGAACGTTATTCCTCTTTGGTGCAAATAGAAAGTGGAGCGGCCATTATTAACAGCACGACAGCGATAACAAAACTAACCTACCAGCTTGATACGCACATAAACATAACAACGAATAAACAAAGCATGCGCCATCAACACAAAAGAACAGTACTGCCAACATAAACAAAAATATAGCTATATTGCAGATAATTATTGACTTACCCTCGTACATGTCATAGTCCAAAAATTAGTGCACAAATTATCTACGAATTCCGAGCCACTGACAGTTATATATTAAGTTTAGACCTTCTAGGTTCTAGATTACTAAGTAGTTCTTATCTTTTTAACTTACTGTAAAGAAGTTCTGCTTGTTTTAACTTCAATTACCTATCAGTTACTCATTTTCTCATTCCATCCATTAGAAACTAGGCATTTGAAACTCTTCAGAATATCTAGAATCGATGTTAGTACTATCAAATGATTTTTTAATTGTGTGGGTATGATAGTCTTTCAACTATGGATTTTTACTTTACCCCGGCAACCATTATGTCTTGATTCTTGATAATGTAATTCAAAAACATATATTTATATTTTTTTTTTTTCACGAAACGGCCTTGGAGATCACGCGAATATCAATTTTTGGCTCCTCTCTTGTTTTTTCTTTCCTTCCATTTTTCTTTCATTATTTCTCCGTGTCTCTTTTTTTCTTTCTTCTGTCCACGCCACTCCCTTTTTTGAACTTCTTCTGCCCACAACAACCTTCAATTCCTTAGGTCTGTTTCTATATCTTTCTCTGTCCTGACAGTCCTGGTCCGTTGTACCTAATCTTTCCGTTTCTTCTTTCATCTGTTTCATATATCCTCCTGAGCTTTTATATCCACGGATTTTCTGAAATATTTGCTTATTTAGTCTTTCCAGGACCATTCTTATCATATGTCCATAGAATTTCAGTCTTCTAACCCGGATTTCCGTTTCTATGTCCTTTTTATCTTTATAGATTTCCCGGTTGGGTCTAAGCCTGTATCCTTCTTGAGTCTTTTTGGGGCCATAGATCCTTCTCAGAATTCTCCGTTCAATCCTTAGTAATTCTTCCAGACTAGGAATGCAAGTGGTTTCTGTCCCGTATAAAATCACAGGTTTAACGACAGCAAAAAAATATATATTATATAAAATTTCAATATTTGTGTTATAAAATTAAAATAATTAACACGGAGAGATAAATTGATATACTGATAAATGGATAAATTTATTATGCATAATAATTATTTTAAAAAAATAAGAGAATATTGGAAAACTACTTATTTTTTACTTTTATTTGGTTTTATTTACATAAATTTTTTTTGGCAAGATCACGCTGGAAAACATTTTAATAATTTCATTTCCGTGATTATTTCAACCCATAAAAACCACTCCTTGATCACTTTCAATGCTATCCTCCACTGGTTTCCTTCTTATTTAATGGATAATTTATGGTATTGCTTCATAACTCTGGGCTTTTTTTCCGATTAATATTATTATAGGTTATAGAGAGCATTGTGGTACTTTGCTTACTACTTGAAGAACGAAGCTGAGAATCTATTTTCTTGTATATTATTTTTTTACACCTTGAGAATTTCCACTTCTACTTCCTTTTAATTCCATAAGTTTAATCTGCCTTATTGGGTTCGAAGTTTACTTATCCTTTATTTTTGATCATTTTAACACCCAAAAGTTCTGTTATATTAAATTTTTTTTTTTGGCTGAGTGGTCCATCTTCTAGGTTCTAGATTACTAAGTAGTTCTTATCTTTTTAACTTACTGTAAAGAAGTTCTGCTTGTTTTAACTTCAATTACCTATCAGTTACTCATTCTCTCATTCCATCCATTAGAAACTAGGCATTTGAAACTCTTCAGAATATCTAGAATCGATGTTAGTACTATCAAATGATTTTTTAATTGTGTGGGTATGATAGTCTTTCAACTATGGATTTTCACTTTACCCCGGCAACCATTATGTCTTGATTCTTAATAATGTTATTCAAAAAAATATATATTATATAAAATTTCAATATTTGTGTTATTAAATTAAAATAATTAACACGGAGAGATAAATTGATATACTGATAAATGGATAAATTTATAATGCATAATAATTATTTTAAAAAAATAAGAGAATTTGGAAAACTACTTATTTTTTTACTTTTATTTGGTTTTATTTACATAATTTTTTTTTTAATATATATATATATATATATATATATATATATATATATATATATATATATATATATATAT